>CM076570.1:936394032-936764271 GCA_034641835.2 Pinus albicaulis | reverse complement strand
CATTATGGCAAGCTTCTTCTAGCCACCTAGGAATAGAAAATGTAATTGGATATAAATTTGAGGCCTCTTCTATTTTAGAAAGAGCATCATGTACTAAATTTTCCTTACCCTTTTTGCATATTATCTCAAAATTAAAAATTTTCATTTTTTCTCCTCATTTTTGTTAATCTTCCAATGAAATCCATAGCTTGAAAAAATAATTTATGCTATCATGGTATATCTTGACTTTAAAGTACCTCCCAGTGATATATTATCCCCATTTTTTATTGCATGTAATATTGCTTCCATTTATTTTTCATACGTAGATTTCACCAAATATTTTCTTTGAATTCCTTGCTTTTAAAAGCCAATGATATCCCTTATTGTGTTAATGTTACGTAGATTCATTTTCCTAGTGCCTCACACTCTACTATGAATGTTTTACCAAAAGTAGGTGCAACCGATGTTGGTGTAGAAGACATGGCATCCATTAAAAGAGAGAATGCCATAGTAGCCTCATCATTCCATATAAATGATATTTTCTTCAAGAGATTGTGAGTGGACTTGAAATGCATGCATAATTCTTAAAAAATGATCAATAATATCATGTAAGTCTAAAAAATCTTCTAAGAACCTTGATTTTCTTAGGAATAGGTCATTTTGTAATAGCTTGCATTTTTTGAGGCTCCAACTTCACTCCTTCCTTTAAAACAATATGAACCAAATACTCGAATTCTTATTTCCCAAAAGCACATTTGGATATTTTTACATAAAAATGATTGTTCTCAATAATTTATATAACTTTCCACATGTTTAGTGTGGTATTCCCATGATTTATTATAAATATGTGTATTATCAAAGAAAACCAACACAAATTTTATAAGATGGGATCAAACAAAATTGTTCTTAAGTCGAGCCTGCCGGACTTCAAACAGCGATAAACCATAATTCAAACCAAATTCGCGTTCCAAAATAGCTGCTTGGCGTATTAATTTGTGTGCGATCAAATAATTCGCTAATCTTTAATCGTCTGATCGGTGGCGTATGGAGGAGGAAGTTGTATTGGCGAATTTATTATCAAATTTGCCCTAATATTTTAAAGTCCGGATTTCCTTTCAATGACCCAAACAAAGATCCCTCCTATCCCCTCTGTGGCGAAACCATCGTACATCTTTGGCGTCATCAATCAAAACCATACCCTTTTGACTTTGTAAATAAACAAATTAAATCTGCACGTCATTTTTTTCATTGTTAAATCGCTTCTTGATCTTTAATAATTTAAAAACCAAAAGTACATTAGCGACTTCTTGTGAATTGCAACTTCTTTGAAGAAGAATTGCATCAAGGTATTTGAGGTTATTACTGTCGTAACTTGTCTGTTTAAACACGTTTCATTTCCCGTAAACAGGTATTTATTCCAATTCCCCGCTAAACTCTGTAAAAAATCCAGGTTTTAGTTTTAATTCTGCACTAAGGTCTGAAAAGAAGTTCATTTTGGTCTTTTTCATTCCCAGAACTGCAATTATATTCCCAAAACTGGTAATTGTGCCCCTTTTCCACAAAAACCCCGAAATTCCATTTCTGAATCCACAAGAACCAGAAATGGAAGTTCCTGTAGCTCTAAATGTCGTGCCCATCAATGCCCCTCACAAGGACTTGGATTATTTGCCTTTAGCCGATATGGATTTTCAAATTAAGGACTTGCGTCTCAGTGAGAATTCTCTTCGAATATTTTGCCACTGCAGAGACAATTATTTGAATGGTTCTGACATCTTTGGACTTTGGGAATCAAATATTCCTATGTACCTTCTCCCCTCAGTCCATAGTTTTCCTGAGTTAATCCATTATTGCTACGCAAATTATGATCCCAACCAACGAGCAGTTTTATCCCCAAGTCAAAATTTCCTTTTCCCAATAACTGCTCAGTCCATAAATGAAATGCTACAATTCCAACCTGGTCAAGCTCTCACTCCCCTGTCCATGGTTGAATTACTTGAGAAATCTACTAAGTTATCCCATGAAGAGTTAAACCGCTTATGCCAAACCTTCATGTTACCAGAGCATCAGCCTAAAAACCCTCCCCCTTATGGTTATACTTTCTTTACTGATGAGGGTAGACTTATTTTAAACATGATATCTTCCATAATGGGCTTCAATACTAGTGATTATGTTGATCAGTTAACCCTAGTATTGTTATCCATTTTTACCCCTGGACAGCCTCCTGCTGTCAAGTACGATTTTGCATCTTATATTGCTGACAAAATCTATGATCAGTTCATGAGATTTGAGAATGAGAGAGTATTTAAGTATTCTTCTGTCATATATCATCTCATGATTTACTTTCAGTCAGAAAATTTCCCTTTTTATGTTAAGAAACTTGATGCCAAAGGGAATCCTAGGTCAGTCATCTTTTGGTCTTCCATTACTCACAAATCCTCTGATTCTCCTTATTCCTATAATGAGTTTGTCGACCTTTTTGTTCATCCTGCAACTACCTTGTTGATAGGAGTCTCTCCTCCTAGAATTAACAATGAAATCAAGAAAATCCTTCAGCTCTCAAAGCATTACAAGATAGGTGACTGGTACCTATATCAAAACTACACAGATATTAGGATATATGGATGTGAATTATGCCCATTCAAACTGCCAAAGTATGTCCCAATGAGACTCTTTTCATTAGAATATTTTAGGCAGATGAATAATTCAGATATAATTCATTTTTGCAATGCAAAGAAAAAGGCTCAACTCAGGATCAAGAGCCAATTAGGTCCCTTCATTTGTAACTCTAGGGAAGTTGGAAAGGAAGCCGAAAGGATTTTAGAAGACTATCTTAGACTACAAAAGAGTTTCTACTGGGTGCCTTATGATCCAAACAACTTTATCTGTGATAGAAGAATGAAAAATAAATTGTCACCATACATCCATCAAAGAATCCCAAAAATAGAACAATATGCTAATATGGATGAATGGACAGAAGGGACATTGGTTGAAAATGATAGTGAGCAGGTCAATGTTGAAAATGTAATGAAAGATCTTGAAAAGATACTTGACCTAGAATCTTTTGGACAGGTGCAGGGATCTTCTTCAGCCAGGACTTTACAAAAAAATTTGCAGGAGATTAGTACAGTAGCAGTAGAATCTAAAGGAAAATAAAAGGAGCCTGATATACAAATAATTGAAAAATTCATAATGACAGCGCAACTAGAGACTTCTAAAGAACAAGTTCAAGGACAAATTCCTCCTACTCAGATCAGTGAGCCAAAAATTTCTATTTTACAAACTCCTCTGAATATAGAAAAGGGAAAAAAGAGAGAGGCTGAAACAACTACTCCTATTGGTGGCTCTTCTGAACATCAAGATATTAAAAGGAAGAAATTAACTCCCCTTCCAGAAGATGAATCATTTCAGGAAATCCCTGACAACCAGGGAAGAGAAGACAGTCAGCAAATAGATACAGGTAGTGGGACATCCACTAATTTTCAAAAACAGGGAATACAGAGGCAACAAAGTGCAGAAATTTCTTCTTTCAAACCTCCAGTAAAAACTGCCTGGGACATCAAAAGAACATTCATCAATATAAAGGCCAGGAACGATCCACTTAGACTTCAAGTGTACAACCAATTTTTGAATATGGCTCCAAAAAATAAAGAAAGATTGATGTCAGCTTATGACATCCAATAGGGTAAGATGTTAATGAGCCATTTGAAGCCCAAGGTGCAGCAGCCTCAGACAGCTGCAGATTACGTTAGGACTAATTTTGAAGTCTTAGTAAAGGATATCCATCCTTTAGATCAAATTGAGCTACACAAGCAAACAGGTGAGATGATTTATTCTACTATGACGGATAAATCAATGATGACCCATAAGTTGCAGGATTCTTTGGATAATACTAATACACAGTTGCAGCTTGAAAAAGCCTCCTCCCAGGCTAAGGATAATAGAATGAAAACTTTAGAGGAAATAATCATTGGTTTGGGTCATAATCCTAAAGATGTGAAAGGTATTGAAGCTTTGATCAAGAGAAAAGATGATGATATTGCAGCTCTGAGAAAACAATTAAAGTTACCGGCCTCAAGACATCCACAGACTGCAGAAACCATCAAACAAAATTCTGAGGAAGAACTAATGGATTTTCTCTTAAAATTGAATGAGCAACTTACTGCAACTGAAAAAGAGCTTGAGAATGCATTAAAAGATAAGCAGGCAAATATTCTAGTATCTACAGCAGGAGTAGTGACAGGTACAACAACAATAGGTCAGCCAGCAGAATTGTCACAGAGCAACACTACAAATTTGAACACTGATGAATTAACAAAGTCAATGGAATATATGAACATTCAGGCCATAGAGCTTCACAAAAAAAATGAACAATTGGCCACTCTAGAACATAAATATGATCTATCAAAAATGAGTGTTGCTGATAAAACAAGAGAAGTGAAAAAATTAGAAAAAACAGTCAAAGCATTGGAAAAGGATCTCACATTGGAGAAACCTTTAAAAGAAATAAATGAAATTCTTTGGGATAATATCATTCAATCAATAAAGGATGTTTGGTCCTCAATTCAGATAATGGATGAACATAATAACTTAGTTAAATTGGCTCTGGATGAGATTGAGAGATCAAGACAAGAGTTGGGAAATATGCCAAAAGAGTCCAATAGACTTATACAATTTTTGAATACTCAGACTAAGAATCAACTTGCAAAAATTGGTATTCAGGACAGGACCGGAACAATTCTGGAAATAAAGAGAGCTTTTACTAAAAGAACTCTGGTACAGAATTTAGAACGAAGGTGCTCAGATATGAAAGAAGAAATCATTGCCTTCAGAGAAAGATTGAATATTTTGTTAAATAGAGGATTGCCCGGTCCTATAGTTGCAGAAGATAAGCTAATGGACCTTGATAGTTATGTTGAAAAATTGGACAAATATGATGATAATCAAGCTAGTTCTTCAACCAGTTCATCAACAACAGCATTGCCTACAGGGAAAAAACTTCATGAAACATTGGAGAATTTATTTTATCTTGAGCATGAAGTAAATAATTTGTTCCCAAATCAGCCTAATTTCTTCAGATATACTGATGCTGATGAAACACTAAGAAATTTGCAAAGGACCAGAGTGCCAGAAGTTCAATGGTGGGAAGAAATGATGGAACTTTTGTAAAAAATTATCCTTACATAAATTTTTGCCTATTTACCACAGTATATCATGATAAAAAGGATAAAAGGATGAACAAAGGTCAAAGAGTATCAGAGCAGTTAAAGAGTATCAGTTAAAGAGGTCAAAGAGTAGTAGTTAAAGAGTATCAGATTGTCGATAATCTCCATGTGGACCGTTATTGGGTTTAATATCAAGTCCCTGTATGTGACATGGGGTATTTTTCTATCACTGTCTGGGGTGGGACTTCCACATTTCTGGATGGATATTTGGGTTCCAATCTTCAGATGTGAAAATGTAATGACTTCATGGACTGTTTTACTTCATATAATATATTCAAAACGGCGTTTTTTCTCTTGTGAAAAAAAAATGATTAATGTTTATCACTCTGCCTTCAAAACTAGCGATGCTGGTCTATGTTGCTGGTTTATTGATATGGTCTGATGGTCTTTTTATATTTAGGACATATCACACTCCTCACATGATTAGCGTTTTTCTCTATTCAAGGATTTTGGGTACTTTAATTTGTATTTGGAACAATGGACGTCGGTACTCTATCTGTTGCTTTACTATTCTACATACTGCTATTTCACTTTCTTATAGATGCCTCGGGCATATTTGGATGCTTTCTCGGATTGTCGATAATCTCCATGTGGACCGTTACTGGGTTTTATATCAAGTCGTTGTATGTGACATGGGGTATTTTTCTATCATTGTCTGGGGTGGGACTTCCACTTTTCTGGATGGATATTTGGGTTCCAATCTTAGGATGTGAAAATGTAATGACTTCATGGACTGTTTTACTTCATACAATATATTCAAAACATCATTTTTTCTCTTGTGAAAAAAAAAATGATTAATGTTTATCACTCTGCCTTCAAAACTAGCGATGCTGGTCTATGTTGCTGGTTTATTGATATGGTCTGATGGTCTTTTTATATTTTGGACATATCACACTCATCACATGATTAGCGTTTTTCTCTGTTCAAGGATTTTGGGTACTTTAATTTGTATTTGGAACAATGGACGTCGGTACTCTATCTGTTGCTTTACTATTCTACATAATACTATTTCACTTTCTTATAGATGCCTCCGGCATATTTGGATGCTTTCTCAGATTGTCGATAATCTCCATGTGGACCGTTACTGGGTTTTATATCATGTCCCTGTATGTGACATGGGGTATTTTTCTATCATTGTCTGGGGTGGGACTTCCACTTTTCTGGATGGATATTTGGGTTCAAATCTTCAGATGTGAAAATGTAATGACTTCATGGACTGTTTTACTTCATATAATATATTCAAAATAGTGTTTTTCCTCTTTTAAAGTTTCATTTTTTTTTAAATTGAACCTTCCATCGCAGTTCCGACGTCTTGTAAGCGTCGGAATTGCGACATATTAGAAACGTCGAAAGAGCGACGTTCAAAACGTCGGACCACATTTCGTCGTAATTGTGACAGTTTACAGACGTCAAAAGAGCGACGTTCAAAACGTCGAACCACATTTCGTCGTAATTATGACAGTTTACAGAAGTCGGAAGAGTGACGTTCAAAACGTCGGACCACATTTCGTCGTAATTGTGACAGTTTACAGACGTCGGAAGAGTGATGTTCTAAACGTCGGACCACATTTCGTCGGAAGTGCGACAGTTTATAAAGGTCGGAAGTGCGACAGATTGGGAAACGTCGGAAGAGTGACGCTTTTTTGGAAGCGACGGAAAAAGTGTCGATAGTGCGACACTTTTTAGTTGCGTCGGTATGGTAAACCACGTTTTGCCCGCCCTCTAACTGTCGCTCTTGCGACGACAATGTGTCGGAATAGCGACGATTTGGTCGTCGGAATTTCCGCCAAATTTTCGAGTGTGAGAAGTCTAATATCTTGTTCACATTCTTCCTCACTATCAGATAACCCATCACTGTCTTCATGAGTATAGTAACTTTTTCTAGTGCTAAACCGATTCTTATTTCTTCTTGCTACTTCCTTCCCTTTTTCATGTGTTTCTTTATGAGGACACTTAGCAGCATAATGACCAACTCTTCCACAAGTAAAACATTTCAAAGGAAGCTTACCTCTGAACCGTCCTGTGCCAAGTTGGAGTTTCTTTACAAAATTTACCTCATCTTCTTCTGAGATGTACCCTGATCCTTCTGTCTCTTGTACTTCTTTTCCTTTTCTAGAAGCTTGAAAGATGGCTTCTTTGACTTCAGATGGTCCTCCTCTTCTCATTTCACATGCAGTTAGTATGCCATGAAGTTTCACCACAGTAAGATTTTGAAGACCCTGCTTTTCTTCAAGAGCAGAAACTTTTGACTCAAATTTTGTCGTTAGTGATCTTAAAACTTTCTCAACCAAAGTATATTTGGTTATTGTTTCTCCCAAATTTCTCATACGATTTACAATATCATCAAGACGTAAAAAGAAATTGGCAATGCTCTCCTCATTGTGCATTTTTAGATTCTCATATTGAATTCTGAGAGTTTGGAGTTTAGCACTTTTTACCTTTGCATCACCTTCATAACTTAGAATGATTTTGTCCCATATTGCCTTTGTTGTATCCAACTGCATGACTTTGACAAATTCTGATTCAGTTAGACTTCCCAATAGAGCATTGACCGCCTTTGCATTTGCTTCATAATTATTTCTTTCCGTCGGATCTATTGGTGTTGCAGCTGGATATTGATATCCTCGTTCAACAATAGCCCATACATCTGCTCCCAGAGACTGAAGATAGGATCTCATCCTTGTTTTCCAGAAGATTAAATTGTTTCCGTTGAAGAGTGGAGGCCTGATAGATGCTATTCCATCTTGATTTCTCATTTTGTTTGATCTTCCTTCTAGCGGTTAAGCTTTTTCAAAAGGACCTGCTTTAATACCAATTGTTGGGAAAAATACGGAGAGGGGGGGTGAATCAGTATTTAGAGCTGACTAAAAACTTTTTACTTTTTCTTTGAGCAGATTTCCATACGTGGTTTTTATGAACTGAACTAGCGTATGCACGCGGAAATATAGAAGGAAACTAGCGTATACTAATTTATCTTTCAGATTTAGAGAATCAATCTTTTAAACAGATTTATCAGTTATGAATAAGGCTAGATAATCAGAAGTTATGAGCATTAAACAACAGTATAAAGCATCACACAAATGAACACCAAGATTTAAGGTGGAAACCCAAATCGGGAGAAAACCACCGCTGTTGTCGTCTCTGTCTTCAATCTTTATTATATAGAAAACCTTTTACAACATTGTACTGATGCAAACTTATACCAGTACGCAGGCTTCTACCTGCAGAAGGCTGCAACCTTCTCTCGTTTTCCAGCTACAACTGGAAGGGAGCTCCAACCCCCTGATCTCGTTTACCAGCCTCTCCTGGAAGGGAGCTTCAACCCCCTGATTTTAACACCAACTTCTACTGGCAGAAAACTTCCACTTTCATACTGAAGGCTTCAACCCTCAGATCCACTGCAGACCACGTTTCATCAATTTTCATACTGGATCAAACAGCTTCAACACAACCCTTCACTTAACATCAACAAACATATTTTGCCCAATACTTCAAACATACCAGTGAGACCACTGAAACCAGAATATCAGAAATAACCCAGACTTCAGTATAGATATGCAAATACAAACTCAACCCTGAACATTCATTAATTCAAATAGTATACGCTACTTTTATTCACTGAAGTCGCGTGTATACGCGCTTTCCTGCTCACCAACCTGCGTATGCCTTTGTGCATATTGTTTTTCATAACATGAAATGCATACGCCACTTCTATTCACCGAAACTGCGTGTATACGCGCTTTTCTTCGTATCAACCTGCGTATACTTCTGAGAATACTGATTTTCAGAATGTGATCAATCTCAGATTCAGATCTGAGGTTTTCAGTCAGACACCTTCTCAGCGATGCAGAACCTTTAGACAGTCAGTCAGATTTAACCATGTTTTCTCACTCATTGATTAGATTTGTTCATTATCAAATCAGCAGCATACTCCATATTCAATCAACCCAGAACTTCAAGTAGACTTCATTGACCGACAGCAGAGAGAAAACAGAAATCACAGAAGTAATATCTGTAAATAAGCTTCAGAAACCCTAACTTCCATACGCGCTTTTAATGAAGCGAACCCGCGTATATACGCGCTTTTACCGAGACAAACTAGCGTATAGATCTGTAAAAGATAAATTTTGCAGAACATACCAGATCTATAAACTTACCTAGATTTCTTCAATTTCTTCATCAGACTTGCGCCAGGTCTTCATCATTTCTTTTGCAGATCATCCTAGAGATTCATCATTTCTAGATCTAGAGATCTTGAACCTTCATCATATCCATAGGTGCATCATAGATTCAGATCTATCAATTAAGAACAGAGTTCAACCATGCAGATATTCCTTAGAGGAATTTATTTATCAACAACCCTTACACCTACACACCTTGCACTATGATCCTCTTCTCCTTATATAGTTTTATCCTTTACCAATACCATGAGCCGAAACCACACAAATTTCGATGGTATTCTTGGATGGAATCAAATAAACCATACAACGCTCAATACTGTGTGCCAAAACCATGGTAATGCCCCTTGGTATTATGATTTTGGAGCGCAAAAGGGCATACGCGACTTGGGACGTACTTATCCGCGTGCATACGTGACTTGGCCTTTAAAAACTCGCGTATACATTGTGACATATTATATTTATCATTTCTCTGGCATTTACTGGAATTATTTTCTCTGTCACATCTGAATTGAACTGTAGATACATCATTCTTACATCTGTAATACATAGGTTGCTATCCAAAGACAACTCAGCAAGTCAGTTTCCATCAAGGACAACTTCATCAAGTAGGTTTCCATCAAGGACAACTCATTGCATCATATTTCAAACATGTTTATATTCATATAAGTATATGATTTACTTTTGGTAGTATGGTAAACTGGAACAACGATATGGAAATTTGAACACAGGAATAAATAAATTTCTTGGAAACTGTATTGAATTAACTTCAGGTTTGAAAATGAAGATGTATTGTATTTATTTATTACTTTAGAACATTTATTGATTAAACTGTGAAAATTATGATAAAACATTTTATTGTGTTAAACTGAGGTGGTAAAACAATGACGTTCAAAGAAAAACAACACTGTGTAGAGACATACAGTAGGGCAGAGTTCCTGTATAGAAGTAGGAATCTGTTTAGAATTTAACAGTAAATTTTATTCAATTTTAGAGTTCAAAGAAAGAACAATAATAGATAGATGAGGAGAAACAATTTATTATTCCAAGAAAGATTCAAAATAAACTCAGGAAGAACTAACATAACTTTCGGAGAGAAGTGTTGATTCTTGGTAATGGAAGAAAACCTAGAATGCATCGTTCTTCTTTCTCTGACTATACTTGAACAGACAGTGGGGTGGTCCAGCCACCATACCCTAGAAGAATTTAAAAACCTTTTTTGCATAGATTTGTTTTATAGTTATTGTATAAGTAACATCTTCTCAGGTAAATGTATTAAGCAGTGAATATGAAAAAACAAATTAAATAACAGTAAATGAACTTTTATGTTAGAGTATTCATTTATTACGGACATCACTGAAAAAAAGAAATTTTTCATATATATTTATGTAAACATGTTAATGGCTATAGAGCATCACCATTTATATAGCAAGTAAACAGTGAAAATTATTCATATAAAGAATCGCTGAGTTATGCGATAGAAGTGTACTGGCCAGAGGCTCGAGTCACACATTCAATAAACAGAGATTCTAAGTTATTAAACAAAAAATTTTAACCAGGCTTTGAACTGAAAGAACCATTTAAGGTTATAAAAAGTACATGTGAAACTCAGAGACCAAATAAACGCAACAAGAAGGTACATTAAACCCATATGCAATTAAATATTAGATATTTCAAGAGCAGCATAAATCACATCAAAATAATACAGACTTCCAACATTAGAAATGGGAGTAAGGTCCTTCTTTCATTTTAAGAATAGGAAATTCAACAATTCCAGAATTCAAATATAGATTAAGACTGGGTAGTGGAAACCCAGAATGATAATTACAAAGAAATAAACATTGTCGAGAGTTCTCTGTCCAAATGGCCTTTGTAAACTTAAAGGGAAGGAACGAAAATCCTTAAAAAAAAAAAACAACTTCATCTAATATTATAGTAACCGGAGTCAATTCATAGAGTGGGATTTCCACCACTCACCAAAGAAGAACGAAGAAAACCATTTAGAGACAGAGTACCTAGAGAAGTAAACGGAGATGTCAATAGAAATGGGAGCCAAAAGTTTCATCGCTCAATGAGGTAAAGGATTTACTGTGTTATGCCAAATGAAAATTCACCTGTAAAGAGGGCAAAAGTTAAACTTTAATCCAGAAGTAAAATATAGGTGCAACAACAAAATAAATATTTAAATTTGAATAGTAATGAAGGAAAATGCAAAACTGGAGCTCCTAATACCTGTAGGAACTAAATTTGCCACTGATCCACAGCATAGGAAGCTATATGAAAATGGAAGTCACCATTTAAAACAATAAGAATTTAGTGAAGCAGAATTCACTGGCTCGAAGCCAAGAAAATAAGTTGCAGAATGAAAAAATTAAGTAGATTAACCATAGGAGTTTTGATACCTGTGTGAAGAAGAAACACTTTAAACCCTGTGGAAGGAACTGATAGAGTTGTCATCGAGCTGGTTGGTGCCGTGGGGAGTAACCTTTGAAATATCCAATTCGCCATCGAGTCCCTAAGACTCCAAAAACCTTATTAGAACAGCTTAGAAAACCCTCACTCCTTCGTAGAGCCAAGATAGAGCAAATGAGGAGTGAGGAAGTCCATTCATAGAGTGTGATAAGGGGCAGGTGGCCCATCGAAAATCAGATCCAATCCTAAGCATATCTGCATTCAGGCACCACATTAAAACACTTGTACGTGACAGCTACAGTGGGTACAACACCATACCGTGATAATCAATAAGATCGATTAGTGTGGAACCAAGTTAAACTAAGCATTGGGCCATGGTTGAACTAAACATATGAACTATTATGTGTCGGGTTAAAATTAAAGCGAAAGAGAAAACCTTATATCATAGTTCATTAATTTATTTTGTGGAATTTCTTTCGAGAAGGTAAAGACTTTGTTTAGAGATGTATTAGCTAGGGTAGGGTAAAGATTAATGCATCTTGTAAAAGAAAAATTATTCCGTATATGTGACTGTCTACAATAAATTGACGTGTATCTAATTTTATTGCCTCACATCCACCATATGCGCGATCGCAGGGGAGGTGGTAAAGGTTCTCCCTCTCGCCCTCCAATTCTTGTCAGGGCAAATTGCACTATGGCCTTCTCGGTGGCTATGGACGTGCCAAAGGTCTATGACCCCTAGCTCCTTTCAGCACATCTCTCAATTCGAATTTCAGAGGCACAACAAAGCAATTATGGCTCTGTTTCTAAGAAGAGGTCGCAGAAGTCCAATCTCTCTCGCTCATCCTCCTGTTGCCTAGGAAAATGGTGGCTCTTCCTGTCAAAAGCATGGAGGAAACCTTTGACAGTGGGGGTAGCAGCTTTGCTGAAGGCGCTAGTCAACATGACAATGTGGAAGACATAGGCGCATGCTTCATTCCTACTCCGGAGTTGGCCCCTCAGCTCTCCAAGAAGGAGGAAGCCCTCTCTGATTATGGATGCTACATTGTGGAAGAACCTCCTCATACACAACACCAAGATACAAAGGACCAACATCAGTAGCGCCTTGGCTCCTTTTTTTCCAATGCTTCCATGCCTTGCTATAGTTTTTATGCTTACTTTTCTTCTGCACAACAAACTTTATTTTTTGGATTTTCTGTTAATAGCTGGTTCCCTATTAGAGGCAGCTCTCTCTATGTTTTGTGAAACTCTCTATGGGTTGGTTTCCCCCCAAGGAACAACTCCATTTTTGCATTGTTGAATTATCTCTTTCCAACCGAGGTTGACTAATTCAACAACCCTGGTCACAAAACTTAAATGTACTATTTTATACTATATAATAAAAATTAATCATATATATATATATATATTTCAAATTCTTAAAATTATAAATAAAAACATTCAATATATAAACACAAAAGAGCTCAACAATTTCGTCTAAATACACAATTGTGAGCTTGATCATGTTTATCTCTAATGTCGATTACTTTCTTTAATCAAATTATAGAACAGAAACATTCAAAATATAGAATATATATATATGAAAAGAAAATATAAATATCAGATATTCAGCATATATTTATTTATATAGATATATATATGAAAAGAAAATATAAATATCAGGATTGTTATTCATATCAAAATATCAGATATATTCATGATATATAAGAATCATGGATGAATAAAACATGAAATCAAAATTGTACCAAAATCATTTAGAAATTTCCATTATTTTGGGGCAAATTTACAACCTCGTTACAGTACGTCCCAATTTGAATGAATCAATGACAAACTAACAAAGCTCATCACTCATTTATTCCAATGCATTCATTTCACCCATTCCAAAGTTTGACTTCTTTTCTTCCTCGTCTTCAAATTAATTGACCATACAGTCCGTTGATCATTTAATTCACTTTCATCATTCAATGTCACGCACTTTCACGTTCCTTGTCATTCAAGTTTGACCTCTTTCCTTCTGTAATTGACCATACAGTCCGTTGATCATTTAATTCACTTTCATCATTCAATGTCACGCACGGGAAGTTAATCTCTAACCTTCACGTGCTTTCTCTCCTCCATGGACACATATATGACAGTCCTTGTCATATATTCGAAGGTCTGCTGATCGTCGCAGATTCACAGATGATATCGACCATGATCACGAGCTTACTCTCGCTCTCTTTAATACGTCTCCAGATCGGGAATCATGATACATTCGAATGTTTGCCGATAACGAGTGATGACGCCTGCCATGATCACGAGCTTAGCCATGATCAACTTACCAGTATCATCAGCACTGTTATTCATATCAAAATATCAGATATATTCATGGTATATAAGAATCATGGATGAATACAACATGAAATTAAAATTGTACCAAAATCATTTAGAAATTTCGATTATTTTGGGGCAAATTTATAACCTCGTTAAACTACGTCGCAATTTAATTGAATCAATGACAAACTAACGAAGCTGATGCACTCATTTATTCCAATGCATTCATTTCACCCATTCCAAAGTTTGACTTCTTTCCTTCCTCGTCTTCAAATTAATTGACGATACAGTCCGTTGATCTCTAACTTTCACGTGCCTTCTCTCCTCGATGGACACATATATTCGAAGGTCTGCTGATCGTCGCAGATTCACAGATAATATCGACCATGATCACGAGCTTACTCTCGCTCTCTTTAATACGTATCCAGATCGGGAATCGTGATACATTCGAATGTTTGCCCGCCATGATTAGCCTCACTCTATTTAATACTTAACCTTCCATTATGATTACCATATCAAGAGATTCAAATTTTTAATGGAGCCTAATTCTCTAGCACTAATCCTCTAACTCTCCGACTGACATAAGCTGAGTACAGGATCGTGAAAAAACTGCATTACAAAATCTCCATAAGCTGAGTACAGGATCGACATATATGCTCCATATCAAGACCAGTGGCCTACATTACGACATCTCCCCTATAAAGTACCCTGTGAATTGGATTCTGTAAATTTACACACACTCTGGCGAGTCAGTGGCGATGCTACTTAAAAAAGGCATTGCCAGCGGCCAAAAATGTGTAGAAACATAAAAGCCCTGACGCTCGAAAAGCATATAATTAATTCAATCGCTTGCAGTGGTAAATGACAATCTGTAAAAGAGATCCTTTTGCAGTCCAACAGAAATTTTTTCTGTTACGTGCACGCTTTGCAGACAATATAACGTGCACGCTTTCATTTTTTTCTATTACTCACCGCAAAATTCAAATCATGTAAAATGTGTCACTTATTTATTTATCTTTATAATATTACACCACAACACAGCTTACTGTACAGTTTAGAAATTTAGAAATTTATCAGACGAGTATAATATTATCGTTACAATTTAGGTATAGAACGGACCGCATTGGCAGTCTACGTAGACCAAGTGACGCCTATGGGGCTGCGGACTCTGTAGCGAATCGAACCGTGGTCGTTTCCATGGTGCACCCACGTCACAGAACCGCTGGAAAATGGAGGCACTAAGGTTTCATTCTTCAATTTGTTTATGAATGTAATAGTGTAGGGAAGCTTCTTGTAAACTTCAGCTAATTCCAACTTGATTGGCTGAAGCTTTACTGTAACCCCTGTGGGTTCAATCACACGGGCCGAGTAGATCGATCTCGCAGTTCCAACGTTCGTAACCCATCGCTTCGATGTCACATGTCGCTTCTGAAATTCGAGCATTTGACTTTCTTGTTGGCAATGACGAGGATCTGAGAATGAGATATTTGTCGACGTCGATGTCGTAGATGAGCCCCGGGTCGGCTGCTCTGTCAGGATTGATGTGACCGGCTGCGCCTATGGTGAAAATGTCGGCGCGGCCGCTGCGTTGTCCGGCCCCTCTGACACGTGTGGGCGCGCCATCGATGTCTCGGAGACGACATTGAATTCGACTCTTCTCTGGTCAGTTGGGAAGTCATTGAATTTGTTTACAATAAATGACATCCATCCAATAAATTTAATAAATGATTTTCCATTAAAACATATTAAAATAGATTAAAGCACTTGGATCAACAAAATCAAATTCACATTCATTGGATCACATCAAATTCAATCTTGATTACACATGCAAAATGCAGCCATTGCAATCTATCTCTATCATTGTCACCAATTAAATTCAACTGCAAAAAATTATAAAAGAAGTTCAACCACTACTGAAGTTGCATGTTTCACATTCAAACTATTCACCGGCCTTGGAAACAAACTCACACCCCAAAACATTTCACAGTATATTCAGGTTAGTTTTCTCAATTACAGCACAATTTTCTTACAATTTTATTTTCATTTCTGAGTATTTATTTCTAATTCTTCCATTTTTATTTTCATTTCTGACCCTTTATTTCAATTTTTCACAGTATATTCAGGTTAGTTTTCTCAATTACGGCACAATTTTCTTACAATTTTATTTTCATTTCTGAGTATTTATTTCTAATTCTTACATTTTTAATTTCATTTCTGACCCTTTATTTCAGTTTTTCACGGTTTTTTTCATGAAATTGTATGTTTTTATTTTTATTTTTTTACTAGAGTTTTATAGTCGAACACATATTCATCCCAATGAGAGATTGAATTCAAAACAATTTCCCCAAAACAGAATTGCAGCCAATCTAGACAAGAGGTTAATAGTTGAACACAGTAATCCCAATGGGAGATTGAATTAAAGACATTGTAAAACATTAATTGTTGAATTCAAGACATTGTAAAGAGCACCTAGATTAGTTGAACTAGTAAAGAGCACCTAGATTAGTCACCTACCTTAGTTGAGCTAGTAAAGAGAAATGTCTCTTAACAGGTTGACGGAGGTTCAAATCTCATGGTGTAAATGTCAAACACGCAAGGATATTTCTGTAACTCAAACAATTTAGAGTTCCTTGGCAAATAGACACCTAGATTAGTTGAACTAGTAAAGAGCAATGTCTCTTAACATGTTGATGGAGGTTCAAATCTCATGGTGTAAATGTCAAACATGCAAGGATATTTGTGTAACTCAAAAAATTTAGAGTCCCTTGGCAAATAGTCACCTAGATTAGTTGAACTAGTAAAGAGCAATGTCTCTTAACAGGTTGATGGAGGTTCAAATCTCATGGTGTAAATGTCAAACATGCAAGGATATTTCTGTAATGGTACAAGGGTTTGTGCATTGCTAATATTATTGGAGGAGAGACATCATTTTAAAATCCAAGGATTTTGCACCAGTTCCCTTAACATTTGAACATGTTTCTAACTTGGCATTCAAAACTTAAATGACAGTATCCAAATCCTATAACTTGAAATGGATCCTTGGATAGAATACACTAAATCCTAAAGAGTGGGTCTGGATCAGCAATTCCTGATTCCATGATGATTCAGATTCGAGTAAAGGGCTAAGAATGATTGACTTACGCAATCAGTTGAGCTTAACCAATTCATCTACAGAAGAAAATGAACAGAACAAAGAACAAAACTCATTTATAGTTGAACACAGATCTCCCCAAAAAAGAATTGCAAACAATCTCTACAACAGGTTTATAGTTGAACACAGATTCATCCCAATGGGAGATTGAAGTCATCTGTACCTTGGGTTGTCGCTTATCTTCCTGTATATGGAATGATTGCTAATATTAATACTTTTTGGGGCTCAGATTCATAAGATAAGACACTGTAAAACATTAATTGTTGCAACACAACGACAAGAGGGTTGTTTATTTTTAGAACTTCCATAAACAGGATAGTAGAACCATAGGCCAAGTTTATGACAAAAGGAACTCAAATAATGCACTTAAAATTGAATAATTCCCACAAAGTAGAGTAACATGAATTATTGGCCCAGAAAAATTAGCTTTATGAGGATTTGACGTTGTTGTGCAAAATAATAAACAATATAATGATCTTCTTTGAGTGAACCTGTTATGTAAGATGCTAAGTGAACTTGTTATGTATGATGCTAATTTATTTTTTTATAAGGAAGCATTGCAATTGAAACTAAAACATATTATAGATTTCATAAATTCAACACCTCAATCCCTGAGTTTTGGCCACAGTTTGTAACATTGGATGGATTCAAAATATTTAGAGTCCCTTGGAAAATAGTCACCTAGATTAGTTGAATATTTGACGTTGTTGTGAAAAATAATAAACAATATAATGATCTTCTTTGAGTGAACTTGTTATGTAAGATACTAAGTGAACCTGTTATGTAAGATGCTAATTTATTTTTTTATAAGGAAGCATTGCAATTGAAACTAAAACATATTATAGATTTCATAAATTCAGAAATGGCCAAACCCATTCAAAGATGGGTTTCCTGGTAAATCATGGTGGTTTGGGTTTAAAAAAAGGCATCTACACCTTGTATAGCGTACAGCTGAGGGCCTTGAAAGAGACAGAGCATTAAATTTGCGCCCTACAGTTGTATGTAAATTCTATGACTTTTGTTTGAAACGTGCCAAATATTTTGCCTAAGAGCAGGGAGTGGATAACCATTTTATGTTGTGTCAATGCAATTAGTGCTTCAATCCTAGGATTTTATATATTCAAAGGTAAAAATCAGGTGAAAAATTATATACAAAACTGTGAACAAGGAGCATGCATGGCTGCACATCCCCATGCATGGATGACTAAAGAACTTTTTTTAAATTGGCTTTGCCACTTTACTACATTTGTGCCAGGTGGTGTCTCGCCGAATAATAGACACCTATTGATATTAGATGGCCATGGAAGCCACATGGTTGTACAAACAATTGAGGAAGCAAACAATTTGGGCATTGGCCTTTTAACATTGCCCGCCCATACCACTCACAGATTGCAACCCCTTGATGTTAGTGTGTTTGGCCCTTTAGAGAACTATTTCAGGTCAGAGCATGCTGCATGGATGGCAAAGAATCCAGGGGTTGAGGTGAAAAGGTTTGAGTTAACAGAGCTTGCAAGTAAGCCTTTTAAAAGGGCTATGACACCATCAAATATCAAGGTAGGCTTTAGGAGGACAGGAATATGGCCACTGAATTATGATTCTCTTATGCATGATATTGCTTATAGCCAAGATTTTCATGTGGATGGTCAAGAAAAAGAGCATGAAGTGCAAGAAGAAGTACATGAACATGTTGATTTGGTCGCAGCTGGTAATATAATTTCCCTCTCTCAAGGACAGTTATATGCTGATGATGATGAGCAGGAATGTGAAACATAGTATATTCATCAACAAATTGGTAACAACATGGAGGTTGTTGTACCAACTCAAGAAGATGGAACTCTTATTGTTGATATTGTTAATGACACTATTGAACATGTAGTTGACAATGCAGATGTAGTTGAAAATGAAATTGTTGATATTGTTAATGCAGATGTAGTTGAAAATGAAACTGTTGATATTGTTAATTCAGATGTAGTTGAAAATGAAATTGCTAATATTGTTAATGACATTGAAAATGACCAATTGATTTTGCCAAGCCAAGTAAACCCACCATCATGGCTAATGAACACAGTGTCTCAAGAACCAATGAACAAAGCATGAACATGCCTTCACAACTGGCTGAATTGAACAATGAAATTATTCATTTTTTTGTGGACAATAGATCAATGGAAGAAGATGGAGCACATAATGAGGCACCAGATGAAGAAAACAATATAGTTCAATCAAGTGCCATGGATACTGAAGTGCCAAGCAATGACATGCAGGTGAGAGGGAGAGATAAGTTACTTGGGCGGTTCCTAAAGCTACCAGTAGAAAGAGTGTCAATGAAAAAGAAGCAAGGAACACTTGGTAGTCTTTTTTTGGGGTGAATTTCACAGTTACTCACCTCAGAAGACTATATAAAACTCCTAGCTGAGTCTGAAAAGAAAAAAATGGAAATTCATGAATTAAAATAGAAAAAAAAAAGGATCAAGCCAAGGAGAAGAAGGCGACAAGGGCTATTTCAGCGCAACTTCGAGAAGATGAAAGGCTTGAAAGAGAGAGAGAGAGAGAGAGAGAGAGCAAGGCAAGAGAAGGAGCAACAAAAAAAAATGTCAAGATAGGAAAAGGAAGCAAGGAAGGCTAAACAAATGCTTGAAATGGAACAAGGGATGACTGATATGGTTGACATAAATGCAAACACAATTTATGAGAATGAAACCAGGAACATGTCCAACACATTGGAAAATATTGCAAATAATACAACATTATTCCAAGACCTCATAAACATTCAGGTGCCTCACTATCAAAATGGGGGTTTACCCACTTGCCTTATTCCTACCACAGGAGGTGTGAATTTAATGTATGCTCATCACACACCTCCACTTAGTGCAAGTGTGAGGTGTGGGTACTCAATTCCTCCATGGTTGGATGGGACAACAATTACATGGCAGCAATCAACCACAACCTAATCAACCCTTCTTAGGGAGGCCAACCTACTTGGCTCAATCAGGAAATTCAGGGTTTGGCACTGAAAATTCTCAAGGCCATAAAGAATAGGGGTGTTATATTTTTTTGGTTGTAACCACATTATGATGTGGATTTTGGATGGTCACGTGAAGGTTGATTTATTCCATATTGTATGTGGCATTGTAAGGAAGGAACATCTATAGTCTATTAAAATGTTACATTCTGACAGCATGACATGACAATGTTGTTAGATGTGTTATTTTTTTGATACTGTCAATTTTGTATACTGTATACACTATTCGCATGTTTATGGGACTCCATGTCTGTTATCAATTCGATGAAAATATGTACTAAACCTCACAACCATAATGTTATTTTTTATTCCAAAAAGTAAGCTATTTAAAATCTACTCTAATATGAACACTGAAACAAATGTCTTCTCAAAGGATCGACTGGACATGGACAAAACTTGAAGCCAACACGACAGATTGAAACACATAACATAATATGAAAAAAACAAGATTGAAGAAACAAATAACAGATGGAACTTGTAAAGAGATAACATGTCTGTTAAGCTTCAAGGTTGAAAAATGTAAGCCTTAAGGTACCCCTCTAAGGCAACATTGTCTCTAAGACTTATATAAATACTGCTTAATGAGCCAAGAAAGTCTCATAATAAGATTCCTGTGCTGACCTCTTGCTCAGTTACACAACCAAGACATTCATGTTCAGATTTACAAAACATACTATTTAGCCACTAGAAAATTTCGCCCAATTTCCGACGGCCACTTCGTCGCTATTCCAACACATAGTCGTTGCAAGAGCGACAGCTTGAGGCCGGACAAAACATGGTTAGCCATTACATCGCAATTCCGACGCTTTGCCAAAGTGTTGCAATACCGACACTTTTTTTGACGTTTTCCAATCTGTCGCTCTTCCGACGTTTGTAAACTGTCGCAATTCCGACGATATGCGGTCCAACGTCTTGAACGTCGCTCTTCCGACATTTGTAAACTACCGCTCTTCCGACGTTTGTAAACTGTCGCAATTCACACGATATGTGGTCCAAAGTTTTCAACGTCGCTCTTCCGATGCTTCTTAATGTGTCGCAATACCAACACTTTCCCAAAGTGTCACAATACTGACGCTTTGTAGAAGCGTCGCAATACCGATGCCAGGAATAACTGTCGCAATACCGATGGGCATTTAAAAATTTAAAAAAAAATGCAACGTCGCAAGACCGACGAAAAGGGAAAACGTTCAAGGCGTCGGAAGACCGACGCTTATAAGGCGTTGGAAGACTAACGCTTACAAAGCATCGGTATACCGACGGCGAGTTCAATTTTTTTTTTTTAAATGAAACTTTAAAACAGGACATAAAATGGTTATAAAACCCATTTAAAATTATTATCCTTCATGCGAAACTTTACCTTCGTTCCCTTGCGGCTTAATCCTCATTAAAAGCTCGCATATCAAACACTTTCCATGTCCAACTTAATGAATCCTAATACTCGGGCTTTATAACTTTGGTTCAGCACCCATCATACAATTGCTTTATAATTGTTGTGTTAAATCTCATTTAACCCTCTCTGTTTGTGGTTGAACGCAAGTCCCTGTGATTCATGTGAATGTGTGAACTTGGTATATAACCCCTGTAGAAGGCCGAGTGTGAGTTGTAGTGGTCCTCAGTCCAAGTGAGGATATTAAAACCTTGTATAAGGCATTGAGTTCTGTGTTCGAACAAAGCTTCATAGGAGTGAAACCCTGTCATGCTTCGGTTGCCAAAGAACTTCAAAACTTTGTTGAAGGCGGCAAACCCTGCCCGCTACATAAATTAACGTGGTTTATTTTTAGCTAAGCGATATTGTGGAGGCTTGACCCCAGAGTTAATAAGGCGGAGGTTATACAAAGAAACGCGTTAACCATGGTAAGACTCCGGTCGAGCACTATTCCAATCCCGGAGTGGATTTTGGAAACCATTACCGCTCATGTCGCGCTGCCTTTGGGCCAGAGCGAAACCATTCAAAATAAACGTGATCCTATTATATGTTGCCACGTCTCTGAGGTAATACTGCCCCCATCGCGTGTTTTTTACGTGTTAAGGTCCGACGGGAAAAATAACACGATATTGTTGTGTGTCGTCCGATCTGGAGGGCAAGAGATCCGACAAATATCGCGCGTTCAATAGCACAGAAGTTAACTCTAGGTAAAGACCGGCATTTTTGTGTTAATTCAACATTTATTTAATTACGTTGGACATGTGGGGCCCGTGAACCACCATATAACATAATGTTGTGCTAATGTGTAATCATGGTTGAATGTCATGAGCGCGAGTGTATATAATTAAAACGTTGGACCCTTTTTGTATTATTAAGGGCTAAGGTTTGAATTATGAATGTGACTTATTATATTTTGCCTTAGAGGGTTGGTTAAGGAGCTTTGACTGTCGGGCTAATACATTCGATATTTATATAAAGGAAAGGCTCCAATTATGATATGAGCGCTGCACTAAAAAGGGCCCAAATTTAATACAAAGTATATGTATACATATGGATTATGCACGCTGAATTTAAACTACCAAAGGACTTATGTATTCGGGGTGAGTATAAGACTTAATTAAAGTATTAATTTATCAATTTCTATGAAATTGATAGATAAATTTGACAAAGGAATAAGGGAGACTTCCTTAGTTGAATAGAAGTATATATTAAGTGAAATTTTCGACAAAGAGAGAGACCAGCTCTCCTTAGTGCCCGGATTCATAATTTTACTGTCACTCACTAAGTAAGCATATCACATAGTGGGATTTGAACCCAACTTAAGCAAGGGAGGAAACAACATTCCCTCTCAGCCACTCAAACTACACCTAATTGGCAAAAAAAAATTGTCACTTAATTTCGGTTAAGCCGTGAATGAGCACAAAGGATAACCAACTTTGGGTGAATACAGAATACCAAACAAATTCGTTTTATTTTCATATTTTAAGAAACCAAAATTGTTGGATCCACTTATGAATCATGATGCTTGGGATTCTTTTCATGGATGAGGGATTTGTCTCGATCTACACAGTAGACAAGTACGAAACATATCTCGGGAAAATCCTAGCAGATCAGGATCCAATCTAGGGATCCATCCCTCAAGACCAAGAGATCCAGTAACACAGCTTTAAGTGATATTCTGTTGTTGAGGCAAATATACAATGACTATAAATGCCACCATAACTGTAATATGTTCATGCACTTCAACCATGTAGGAGACAATGGGAAGGAACTAGGGATGATTATACAATCGAATTGGACAAGGTTGATCCAAGTAATAATTAGATACTCAACATTAGGAAGCCAGCCTTCTCAAATGAGGCCAGAGAGAATTGGAATCGAAATTAATAGCACCATTGGAGAAAGATGTGTTGAGATTCTTGTTTATGAGCTCTCAACCCAATAGTAATTTGCCTATGCTTTATGACTCAAATACTAATGCCATAGCCCATGGTCCATCATTCATAGTTCTTGACATTTGATGAGATTTACCAATTTGCTAAGTTGACTATCCATTTTCACCTTTTCCTCAACCTGTTTCACATTTTTGGCCTCCCTTACTCATATACTCCATGGGATTTGAACATGGATCTCATCCATGAAAACCAAGGATCTCTACCATTAATCCTAACCCATGTTGAGGGCACTGACATTTCAGCTCACCTACTGGAAAGGATTCAAATTCCACACAAGATAATTACTCTTTGTTCAAACTTAATCTTTGGTAAATTTTAATTTCAATAAATGCAAAGCAACTTATCTTAATTTAAGTCTGCAATTTCTCGAGTTGTAGCTGGGCTTAATGTAAGTTGTTCAATATAACTTTAAACATCAATGTAAACTAATGCAAAAAATATACCTTTTTTTAGAAAAAGAGATTCATTCATAAAATACATCTTAAGCATAGCATTTTGATATTTATTGTACCATATTCCTTCAATGGCTCTACCAAGTAATGAGGAAGTCAATTTTTGTGCAAGTCCCTGGCTTAGATCATAAACTTTCAACAAAACCTTGTATCCTTCCTGAGACTCACTGAAATTGGAGTTTTCCATCAAGCTCTCTGCCTGAAATAGGGGCATGGAGAAAAAAATGAGTTGAAGGAAGAAAAAGGTATGAAAATCAGTCCTTAGGGGCAAAGAAAGCAATATTTATCTGTGAACTTGAGAGAGGACCAATGTTTGATGAAGAAGAGGTGGATGAGAGACAAGATAAGAGTCTCATGGAAAACTTAAGAAGTTCAATCCAGCATAGAGGATAAATGTCAATCCTAGAGGCATCAACAGGGGCAAATGAGCGTCAAGTTTTTTAGTCTAAATGCTTATATGAGTGTTTGTTTGCAGGACTTGAAGAATATGAAGATGAACAAGTACAAGAAGTTGTCATAAAGGAGAAAGACAAAAATTTGTCTCTTGAAAACAAATGCAATGCAAATAAAAAGTCATGGACATCAAATAAACAGGGTAGAGGACCAACTGAAGGAAAGCTCCAAGATTTCACAAGATGGAATAGATGGCAATAAAAATTATAAAAAAATTATACTGTGGCAATGTCAAATGTATAGAGATCTAGCCTAGTACAAGTCTTTTATGAACTATGGATGCATGTACAGAGAGCAATTGAAGAAGCATCTTTGATTTGTAATAATGATCTCAGGTTTCAATATGAAGACGAGATAAATCAAATGAATGACAAGTCTGATATGAAAAGGTGTATAACATACTTGGAAAATAAACATATAAGAAAACATCAATATGGACAAAAAACCTACTTAAGAACAATAATATACAAGGATGTCAAAGAAATGAAGGCCAAAACAAGGGACATGGAGCCGAATTCCAAAGAATTTTTTGAATTTTCAGAAGTTGCAGGTCAAGAACAGGGTAAAAGACTCATTGATAAGCTTCAAGAAGGATCTAGGAACTATAAGACAAAGCAAGGGAAAAGGAAGTTTCTTGAGGATGTTCTTAGAGACAAGATCATGGGTTCAAATCAAATTAACTGACTCAGAATAGCTGCCCTCTATCTAGATGTGTCGAGGAAGGAGAGGGGATTACACAAGGATTTCCTTTCAAAACAAAAAGCCATTGCTATTGTAACTGTATAGTACCACAATCAAAACTTTGCAGCAATTAACCATGTGCTAATCTACAATTCTAAACTCTAACACATATGCATGAAAGACCTAGAAAAGTGCAGTCATTTTGTCCATCCTTATAGTAAGGCTTTACGTCAACCAAATGGTAAGCCAGCTAGCAAGTCCACTGGCATGAGAGAAAGAAAATTTTCTTCCTAGTGGAGGGAACTATCATGGTGGTTCCAATCAATTAATGTTTGTAGTTCGGGCAGGTCTTTCACAGGCCTAAGTGTCTAGGCATGCATAAGTTGCCCACAATTAAAGAATTTTTTAGCATAATTTCAATTACCTCACTCAAGCCCTGTGCAGCTCCTGATCGCTCAACATTGCTGTTATCTGATTTCAGAGTCTCCAGTAACCAAGGAACCAGATCCGGGAATTTCTCTTCACCCATGCCCCTTATGAGCAACCCAAGAGCTCTAGCTGCAACAACATGTACTTCTGGTATAGGGTCTGCAAGAACCTGTGCAGAATTTAAATTAATTAGAAATGTTTGAACAAAATATCTCAATAAGACACATGCAGGGAAAAAGATTCTGCCAACACCTTCTTCACTTCAGGAATCATCAAACTTATATATGGTAGCATATCCTTTGGCTCTGTTACCAAATAACACATGTTTCCAACAATATGGGCTGCTTTCTTTGCACGTATCTGCACTTATTTCCCTAAGACCGTGGTGGACTGTAGGCACCAAAAATGCTAGTGATGGAGCATCAATAGTATTGACAAACGTTCTCTGAAATGATGGTAAGAGATAAAGGAATACAGGATGTGCTAATAAATAAACAACATCAAATCTCGCAAAAAATGGTATAGAAGGCCTGACACAAAATTTTAAAAAATACCTGCAGAAGAATGTTAAGGGAATTATTTGTGTATTCATTGGGATATGAGATACTCAAGAGTAATGATGAAACTAGTGAAGATATTTTAGGGTTCTTGACTACACTGCACGGGCACAAAAATAATATTATTTGTCTAGACAATCAAATGTGCCATATAGTAGGGTTCCAACAAGGGGGAAAAGGCAATGAAGCCAAGTGAAGCTTAGCCAGTGTAACGCCTGCAACGAGTAATAGCAGTGCAGCTTCTGTGGTAAGGTCTGATCAGGCTTATAAGCTCCCACAGAGGCCACTGTGCATTTGTTTCATCAGATTGTGTTGGTAATGGGTTGCAGTCCCAATAGAACAAATTACAAGCAGACCCATGAGACAAGATCCTGAAAAAAAAAGCTAAAATGCCAACCAAAATTCTTGTTGTATTGAAGAATAAGATACCTGTTTTTGGAGTTGTGGAGTTGAGAGAAATGCAGAAATCCTCACACTGTCTGAGATTTTAATAGATCTTCACCGCATAAAATGTGTCAAAATCCTGTAGCTATATCCCTGGCCTGAGACTGCAATGAAGAGATCCAAAGTATGGCGGCTTCAATAGAACCAAGCCTCAATATAGGGTTGCAGTAGGTCCGAGGGTTTAACTGATTCAAGTCTTAATAAAAAGCTAGAACACGGAACTGAGCTCTTATGGTATATCTCTGTCCTCCAATAATGACAAACATTAAATTCTCTTGAGCATGGTAATAGAACTAAATTTGTTTACAACATTCCACAAGATATCCATTCATTTCTATAAATTCTGCAAGAAGAAAATGAAAGTCATGTGTAACAAAGTATTATGAAAAGAATTCAAGAAACCAGAACTTAGCCTAAATATCCTAAAACTGAAGTTGGAAACATCGTCTCTCCAAGGTTGTTAATGTTGCAATCCTCTGTTCAACATTTATACAAATGTCGAAAACAAGTTAAAAGATGAACCAAATAATAGCATTCAAAGGAAAGACTAGGATGTCACCATTTCTACCTTCTATCCTTGAAAAGAAGGAGAGCTAACTTACATGCTTTTGTGTTTGCAAGGTGGACTTGAAGACCATGTTCATCCCAGAATGAGCTCAAAATGTACTTTTGTTTTTGGATTCGTGAAATAGAAGGACAGTGTTGTCAAAAAATAGTGAAATGGAGATCCCATAGAGGGACTCCACCTTTACCACCCATGGATTTTGAAATGAGAAACTCTCATCCATAAATATGAAGTCCAAAGAATGTGAGGCAGTCGACACCCTTGCTTGACTACTATGTTAATGTATATAATAGACCCCAGAGATGATCATTTGAATCTCATATAGGGTCATAATTATAGATATCGCCAAGCATAGGAGAGGTATACCTTCAGCCTCTCAAATAGTAGGTTTCTTCCAACTATCTGAAAGGCTTAACAGGTGTCCATGGATCAACAATATACTTACTTTTGCTTCCTCAATAGCATTTGGGAGGATTGAAAATAGTCAAAAGTGTGGTGATTCCATTTGCAATTATTAAACCTTAAACCTGCAATTTCTTCCTCTCTACCCATATGGAGATGAATTTGTCTGCACTTCTGGCAAAGAGTTTGAACATGGTGTATCCCAACATGATAGTCTCACAATTAATTGATTAAGAGGTCAGGATGTATGCAGAAGGCGGAGGACTTGAGTGAACTACCATACTAAGGAGGAGAGCATGAGTATTGAAACTGGGTATTGCTTCTCCAGTGAACACTTGATTACTTACTGTAATGGGTTTTACATATTAAAATTGTATTCATACTAAGAGAAGCCAAAATAATAGAGATTAAATTTTCTAGATCCAAACACCCAATTTCCATAAAATCAAGAGAAAATTGGGTTAAAAGAGTTTAGAAAATTGATATTTCAAAAACTAATGTCAGGAACAAGAACTATAAGCTACTTAAACCCTAAAAATCACTTTTGAATTGGATGTTCATGGCATGTTGTCCACCCCATCTTAGTTAGATTGGAATTACACCTTGCAATTTGATAAGAGTTTGTATTGTCTGATGAACAAAATGCAACTTTAATTGCAACCAAAAAAAAGGCAATCCTCTTGCAGAGTCCATAAAGGTGGTAGTTCTATATGGCCAGGCTTCACTTGAACAAACATGTCTTCCATTACATTTTTAGTCTGCTCTGCCAGACAGAGCTGAGGCAAGGATGAAATGCATGCTCAAGAGTTCAACTTTCAGGGAAAAAACTTGAGAAATTTAAAGAAATTGCACCTAAAATTCTCAGTAACACCTTCCTTCATTGGAAATGGCACTTTTGGTACATATAAACAGTAGTAAAAATGAATAGATGAGAAATAAAGGAAGAAAAACTAGACTCAATGCCTGGCTTGGAACTGCAAGATGAGAAATAAAGGCACGTTGACATGCCATCTCACATAGACCTGTCAGGACAATGCAATTTTATGGCAAACAACAGTGCATTGATCATGGGTTCAAATCAAATTAACTGACTCAGAATAGCTGCCCTCTATCCAGATGTGTCGAGGAAGGAGAGGATATTGCACAAGGATTTCCTTTCAAAAAAAAAATCCATTGCTACTGTAACTGTACAGTACCACAATCAACACTTTGTAGCAATTAACCATGTGCTAATCTATAATTCTAAACTCGAACACAAGGGAGAAAATGATTCACCTAAGGCAACAGTGTCAAATAAGGAGTAAACCCATGTTCTGTCCAGGCTTTAGGGGTGCTACTACTCTTACTTATTGCGCTTACCTACTCTTGGTAAAAAAATTAACACATAAGTCAGCTTACGGTGATCGTGCGCGTCCCTTGTCTCTTCTTCTTTAACGATTCACCTAAGGCAACAGTGTCAAATAAGGAGTAAACCCATGTTCTGTCCAGGCTTTAGGGGTGCTACTACTCTTACTTATTGCGCTTACCTACTCTTGGTAAAAAAATTAACACATAAAAGTTACTCAAAACATTCTTCAGGACTAGATTTTCAAGCTCAATCACACTAGCTTTTTGTATCCTCGGTTTGAGGCAATGCCTATGAATTACTCAAATTATTGCACTTTGATTTAGACCATCATACCTATAGAAATGTAGAGTCTAGAATTACTGTCAGATATTGTAAACATCCATTCGGTATGAGTGGCTTTACCCTACTACATACTAATAGGGCACCATCCTCGAGGAGGTCCTCATGAATGAAACAAAGACAACAATATTCTAATTTCGTCCAGGTGACCTATTCCATGCACAGGCCTTAGTAGATATTAGTAACAACAGAGTACCTTAGCAGTTGCTTGGGTCCTGATGAGGCATGGAAAACCTATTAGGAACAGGTCTGCACTAAACCACAGGTCCAAAATTTGTTAACTCATGGCTGAGATATTCCCACAGGTCCGAGGTATAGTCACTGGTCACAGGTTTGGACTTCTCTACAATAGATCCAAGGTGTGCCACAGGTCTGAATGTGCAACATATCTGAATTATTAAGTGCCACAAGTCACAAGTCGGTTACAGGTCCGAGTTGCTAGGGTTCTGCAAAAGAGCCTGAGTTATAATTCAAGCAAAGATATTTTCCCAAAGTTCTGTCAATAGGAAATATAACAAAAATACAGACGTTTCTCCAAAAGGTGCCAAATGTCTTTGTCCTCCTGCCTCAAATTCAAATCTCCCCCTTTTCTTTAGTTGTTTTTCTTCTTCATATGCAAATTCTTTCTTATTCCTTGACTGATATTCCATGCCAGAATGAAAAGTTTGGCTTTATATTTATACTTATTTGAATATGTAAAAGGACGTCGTTTGGTAAGGAGTGATCCGACCTGTGCAATTTTCAATATTTATTTAAATTGATTTTAAGACTACTCATCCTTTCTTTCATAAGAACACCATAAATCATAGGCTACATACTTCAGCACATTGTATATTAGCGATGAATCCTCCAATCAATTGAAAACACATCTCTTAAAATTTAATTTCAATTGACCCGCTCTTCTGCACAACTTTCATGCTTATAAAAATAGGAAAGACGAACTATTGCATCTACTACATCTGTTGAATTTTTTTCAGAAGAAAAAAACACAATGACCTTCATTAAAAAAAATGTGTTTACATTTGCATCGATCATTTCCCAATGTCCAGATGGATGATCCACAAAACAAAACTTAAAAAGACCAGCAACAGAGACATAAAAAAGGCCAATGGTCTAAGAAAAGATCATGAAGTGCCCCAGAGGCAGCCTATCAGGAAATTCAAACAGAAAATCTAAAGAGTCACTTTGCAGAACAAAAATTCCAGGAAGCCGACAAGTTGAGGGGAATACAAACAAAAAAATACCTCCCACATAAGCAGTCATGAAGATTTAGATCTCGAAATAACCATCTCCTCGAACATAATTATCTTAGGAAATAAGCGACATACTACATCTATTGACTTATCCAAAAAAATAACAGAAGTTGTTCCAAGACCTGTAGAAGTGGACAATAAGTGAATATGCTCAGAGCACAACTATAATTTTCCATATTCACATTTTTTGCACCATATAACAAGGATTGAGAATACTTGCAGTTGCATACCAGATATAATTTGAATGTCTAACACTCACTGAAGAAAATAGCTTTTCATTTATCTATAACAAGGATTGAGAATACTTGCAGTTGCATACCATATATAATTCGAATGTCTAACACTCATTGAAGAAAATAGATGCACCTAGGGTTTCATATATATTCTTCATCTATACACTTAGGGTAGATTAGGGCTTAGAGCTTGCTTCAAGAATGCTATTACACTGTCTGGAAAACTGGATCAAGAATCACAGTTGGGTATTGTTTCCCTGGAGAGGCAAATCCAAGCCTGGATCAGGCTTATAAGCTCCCACAGAGGCCACTGTGCATTTTTTTCATCATATCGGGTTGCTAATGGGTTGCATAATAAGAGTACATGTTTTTGGAGTTGTGGATTTGAGAGCAATGCAGAGATCCTCAGACTGTCCATGGTGCCAGGCTCCAGATCCATGAGCACGGCTAGGGGCACAAATCTACCGCATCCTTCCTCCAAACCTGCAATAGCATGGCTGCATCCTTCCTCAAAACCGGCAACAGTATGGCTGCATCCTCCCTCCTTCCTTGGACAAACCATGCAACCGGAGGGAAATGAACGAGGGAAATTAAAACTTTTGATATTTGAAATTTTTTGACATTTTGAAGTGAAAAACGTGTGTTTTTCTTTAAGGCCACTCAAATTAATTTAAAAATATATATTTTTTAATAATTATAATAATTTTTAAATAATTAAAATAATTTCTAAATAATTAAATGTTTTTTTATTTTGATTGTTTAAAATATTTACAATCAAAAAAATAAAACATATCTTTTTGAGAAGCAATTAAAATTATATGAGTAAATAATGGACTGATTTTTGCATATAGTAATTCTTCTACTCTACAAAATCATCATGTTTTATTAAAAGGAGTTTTAAACTTTACACAATTAAATTATGTTGTATTTTAAATATTTGGAGTTTTAATCTCTCTTTTTTTCTTTTCTTTTTTCTTTATAATTTATGTATTATTTTTTCCTTATTTTTAAGTATTACTTTAAAAGTGAAATTCACATTTTTTTTTCTTTAATGATAGTAATTTATGTATTCATTCATTCAAATTAGATACATTTTCTATAATAAATAATAGTGTATTCTAATTAATAAATGAAATGGTTTTTTTGATTAAAACCTGACAATATCAAGATTATGATTTCTTATTGTTTATAATCAATTTTTGAATACATAAATGAATTAAACACCTTAAAAATCTCTTTATTGATCTAAGTATATAGTGAATTCTACAGAAGTAAGACCCTGATAAGTAGCAAGGAAATGAACAATTTGGGGTTTGTTCAGCAAACCCTTGAAGCAGCAATAACGCAATAACGCGCCCTAAACCCTGTATTGCGATTTTCTCCGTCAGGAAACCCTTCAAGCAGAAAATACTCGTATAGATACTGAGCTTCAATATAAAAATCCCACAGACATGAAGAGTGTCATACGCCTTGTTCAAAAATTAGTAAATGAAATTGTGAATCTAAAAAAGAACTCTAGAGAAGATACCTCTATTTAAATAACTTACAAACCATATTGCTGAAAAAAATTACTTCTTCAAAGCTAATTCGTCGAATTTGGAGGGCTTAGGGGATTGGGGGTTAGGGGTTAGGGGATTTAGGTGCATTTAGGGGTTAGGGGTTGAATAATGAGTTAGTAGTTAAGGGATTAGGGATTGGGGGCTTAGGGGGCCCGACCCGAACGCGTTTGGGCAGGCGCACTCAACTAAAACGACCTCACTCTAACGGGTTTGGGCGGGCACCCTCAAACGAAGCGACACAACGCACCCGACCGAATGAAGGCACAAGGGATGAAACGACAAACGGGCTGCACGAACGTGCACAAGGCACCCGGGCGGTCACAACTTAGCAAAACTGATACGGGCGCCCTCGAACGAAACGGCTCAACCTGAACGCGCCCAGTCGGGCGACCTCACATGGGCTAAGTGTTTCTGCCTTGGATCTTTACCTGTACTTGATTGCAAATAGTAATTCAGATTTGGTAGCTTCCATTGTAATTATGAATACTATTTTAATTTTTTATCATGTTTCAAGACTCCAGATTAGGTTAGGAAATTGCGATGACAGACAGGGATCACTTAATAGGGCCATTATATGGATTCTACGTATAGTCCTTAGTAATGCCAATTCCTTTGATTTTTTTCTATGAGGAGCCTAGTTACACTCCTTAAAATTCAAGGACAAAATTCAAATTGATTCTGCTCCATACACTCCAAAAGAGGGGCATCCCTATTGGTAATAGAGCTACAAGCCTGTTTGGTAGTTACACTAAAATTCTTGGGATTTAAAGACTGATATGATTCCAAAATTGGCTCTTTTTACAATTCACATAATGGAAATTATGGCAGCTTGTATGTCACAGGCTATGTACCCCATGAACAATGGCATTAACCCTTGCTACAGTTTAGGCTTATACCTGAGCTTTGGAATCTAGATATCAAAATGTGGTTTAAAATTTAAATTATCCTCCTATAGGTGACTGACCAAACTACATGTCTAATAGGGAAGCTTTTGTAATCATTCAATCTTTAAAAGACTTGACATGAGTCAATTTGGGGAATTGAAGCTAGTATGAACCCCTCTCTTCTCAAACCGGACAAAAAATCATGGAGGTCAAGGGTGATGGTAAGAATAGAAAGTTGGACGAGGAAGCCAATGGCGCCGCTCTACAACTCTCGAAGGACGATCTGCACTCGCTGTTGGAGCCACTGAGCAAAGAGCAGTTGATCTCTTTTATGGTCAATGCGGGTTCTTCATACCTTGCAATTGTAGAAGAAATTAGAGATGTTGCAAGTAAGGACCTTGCTCATCGGAAGTTGTTTTTGCGTGGATTGGCTTGGGAGACTTCTTCACAGACCCTATGTGATGCATTTGAACAGTATGGGGAAATTGAAGAAGGCGTTGTTATTATGAATAAAACATCAAGAAAGTCACAAGGATTTGGCTTTATCAAATTTAAGCATATGGATTTTGCTCAAAGGGCATTGAAAGAGCCTAACAAGACTATTGATGGGAGGATTACTATAAGAAATCTGGCAGTGGCAATTAGCACAGGTCCTGGTCAAAGTACAGATCAGGCTCAAAGGAAACTTTACATTGGTGGTCTTTCATATGACATGGCCAATGATAAGCTTTTAGATGTTTTTTCCAAATATGGAGAGATATAAGAAGGTTCAGTTGCATATGATAAGAATACCAACAAATCCAGTGGATTTGCATTTGTGACTTTCAAGACTGTGGAGGCTACAAAGCGGGCTCTTAAAGAGGTTAGGGGTTTAGAGGTTTATGGTTTAGGGAGTTAAATGGGTTAGGGGTTGGGAAGTAGGGTTTAATGGGTTTGGGGTTATAAGTTTAGGGTTTAGGGGGTTAAATGGGTTAGGGGTTAAGGGTTTAGGGGTTAGGGGTTAAGGTTTTAGAGGTTTATGGTTTAAGGGTTAAATGGGTTAGCGCCTTAGAGGTGTAGGGGGTTAAATGGGTTAGGGGTTAAGGGGTTATAGGTTTAGGCCGGTTTAGGGGGTTAAATGGGTTAGGGGTTTAGGGGGTTAGGGGATTTAGCAGTTAAGGATTTTAGGGGTTAGAATTTAGGGGCTAATGGGGTTAGGTTTTAGGGGGTTAGATGGGTTACGGGTTGGGAATTAGGGTTTAAGGGGTTAGGGTTAAGGGTTTAATGGTTTAGGGTTTAAGGGGTTAGGGGTTAAGGGTTTATAGGTTTAGGGTTTAGGGGGTTAAATGGGTTAGGGGTTTACTAGGGGTTTAGGGGGTTAAATGGGTTAGGGGTTAAGGGTTTAAGGGTTAGTGGTTAAGGTTTTAGAGCTTTATGGTTTAGGGGTTAAATGGGTTAAGGGTTGGGAATTAGTGTTTAACGGGTTAGGGGTTAAGATGATAGTTTCATTGGTCTCTGTATTACTCTATATTATGGAGATGGGAGATAGGGGCACCCTACCTACCTACTAAATGTCTAAATCAAATGTGGTGTAAATGTCTGTAATGGTGGTCGATTATACAAGGAGAGGATTTTATGAGGAGGCACTGGATTTTAAGGTGGTCACAATTTATCATTTTTTATACGACCACCCTCACACGACCCAACCCAACCAGACCCGATCCACTCGAACGTGTTTCCTTGGGTGGCCTCACGACACGACACGACCTGACCAGACCGAACCCGAACTAACCTGCCCAAACGTGTTTCCTTAAGTGCCCTCACAATATGGCACGACCTGACCTGACCTGACCCGAACGCGTTTCCCTGGGCGGCATCACACGACTCAACTCGACCCACCCGAACGTGTAATTTCCCTGGGCGCCCTCATGACCCGGCCCAACATGACCCAACCCGGTTGGACATGTTCCTTGGGCACCCTCATACGGGTGACCCGAACATGTTTCCTTTAGCGCCCAGGGAAATTACGGGCCGCCCGAATGTGCACAAATCACCCGGGCGGTCAGTACAACTTAGCAAACCTGATACGGGCACCCTCAAATGAAACGATCCGACCTGAACGTGCCCAGTCGGGCGAGCTCACACAATGCGACACGACGCGCCCAACCGAACGATGCCACAAGGGAGAAAATGGAAAATGGGCCGTCCAAACGTGCACAAGGCACCCAAGCGGTCACAACTTAGCAAAACTGATACGGGTGCCCTTGAATGAAACGTCCCGACCTGAACGCGCCCAGTCGGGCGACCTCACATGGCGCGACACGGCGCGCCCAATCGAATGATTCCATAAGGGATAAAATGGCAAACGGGCCGTCCGAACGTGCACAAGGCACCCAGGCGGTCACAACTTTGCAAAAATGATACGGGTGCCCTCGAACGAAACGACCCGACCCGAACGAGCCTAGTCGGGCGACCTCACACAGCACGACATGGCACGCCTGACCGAACGTTGCCACATCATGGGAGAAAATGGAAAACGGGCCGCCCAAACTTGCACAAGGCACCCTGCTGATCACAACTTAGAAAAACTGATACAGGCGCCCTCAAACGAAATGGCCCGACCCGAACGCGCCCGGTCGAGCGATCTCACACGGCGCGACACGGCATGCCCGACCGAACGATGCCACATCATGGGAGAAAACAGAAAACGGGCTGCCCGAATGTGCACAAGGCATCCGGGTGGTCACAACTTAGAAAAACTGATACGAGTGCCCTTGAACGAAACGGCCTGACCCGAACGCGCTCGGTCGGGCGACCTCACACGGCACGACACGACGCACCCGACCGAACGATGCCACATCATGGGAGAAAATGGCAAACGGGCCGCCCGAATGTGCACAAGGCACCCGAGCGGTCACAACTTAGCAAAACTGATACGGGCGCCCTCGAATGAAATGGCCCGACCCGAACGCACCCAGTCGGGCGACCTCACACGGCGCGACATGGTGCGCCTGACCGAACGATGCCACATCATGGGAGCAAATGGAAAACGGGCCGCCCGAACGTGCACAAGGCACCCAGGCAGTCAAAACTTAGCAAAACTGATACGGGCACCCTCGAACGAAACAACCCGACGTGAACACGCCCGGTCGGGCGACTTCACACACCGTGACACGGCACACCCGACCGAACGATGCCACATCATGGGATCAAACGGAAAACGGGCTGCCCGAACGTGCACAAGGCACCCGTGTGGTCACAACTTAGCAAACCTGATACGGGCGCCCTCGAATGAAATGGCCCGACCCGAACGTGCTCGGTCGGGCGACCTCACACGGTGCGACATGGCGCGCCCGACCGAATGATGCCACATCATGGGAGCAAATGGAAAACGGGTCGCCCAAATGTGCACAAGGCACCCGGGCGATCACAACTTAGCAAAACTGATACGGGCGCCCTCTAACGAAACAGCCTGACCTGAACATGCCCGGCTGGGCGACCTCACATGGCGCGACACGGCGCGCCCGACCAAACGATGCCACATCATGGGGGAAAATGGAAAACGAGCCGCCTGAACATGCACAAGGCACCCGGGTGGTCGCAACTTAGCAAAACTGATACGGGCGCCCTCGAACGAAATGGCCCGAGCCGAACGCGCCCAGTTGGGCGACCTCACATGGCGCGCCTAACTGAACGATGCCACATCATGGGAGAAAATGGAAAACGGGCCGCCCAAACATGCACAAGGCACCCGGGCAGTCAAAACTTAGAAAAAGTGATACAGGCGCCCTCAAACGAAACAGCCCAACCCGAACGCGCCCGGTTAGGCGACCTCACACGGCGTGCCCAACCGAACGATGCCACAAGGGAGAAAACGACAAACGGGCCGCCCGAACGTGCACAAGGCACCCGGGTAGTCACAAATTAGAAAAATTGATACGGGCACCCTCAAACGAAATGGCCCGACCTGAATGTGCAAATTAAGACACTCGGGCAATCACAAGTTAGCAAATCTGACACGGGCGCCCTCGCACGAAATGACCCAACCCGAGCGTCCTTGGTCGTGCGACGTCACATGGCCCGCCTAGTTGCCCCGAGACACAAGGTAGCAAACGGAAAATGAGCTGCCCGAATATGCACATTAAGGCACCCGGGCGGTCACAAGTTAGAAAATCTGACACAGGCGCCCTCGCACGAAACGACCCGACCTGGGTGCCCTTGGTCGTGTGACGTCACACGACGCGACACGGTGCGCCCAACCGCCCGGAGACACAAGGTAGCAAACGGAAAACGGGCCACCCGAACGTGCACATTAAGGCACTCGGGCGGTCACAAGTTAGCAAATCTAACACGGGCACCCTCGCACAAAATGGCCCTACCCGGGTGCCCTTGGTCGTGCGGCGTCACACGACGCGACACGGCACGCCCAGCCACCTGGAGACACAAGGTAGAAAACGACAAACGGGCCATGTATGAAGATTTCATAGCTTAAAAATTTCCAGAAGAGAAGATAGCCAAAATACCAAGCTGATCATGATTTGAGAAAGAATTCTAGAGCATACATAAACCTTAACTTCCTTAGAGCATATCTCTGAAAATATAATGAACAAAGATCTGACGCTTGGACTAGATGTTCAAAAAAATTATCCTTAACATGGTCGAAGTTTCATGGCCTGCAACCTCACATAAAAATGTTATAACAATAATGTTGAACTGACCCTAATTAATTCAAATAATATCAAATCATTGTTGACATATGTCGAAAGTCAGTTAGAGAGTGAATTAGAATCGACACGTAGCCCAAACCGTCGCAAGAGTGACACGTAGCCAAATCCATCGCAAGAGCGACACTTATCCCAAACCGTTGCAATAGCGACGTTTCTACTGAAACTGTCACAATAGCGACACCTTTGCCTAAACTATCTCAATAGCAACGATATCCTCAAACGTCGCAATAGCGACACTTTCCTCTATGCCGTCGCAATTCCGACGTTATTGCCAAAACTGTCGCAATTCCGACGGATTCCTCCAAACATCACAATTGCGACACTTTGTCTAAGTGTCGATATTGCGACACTTGTCTCTAAACATCGGTATAGTGACGGTTTCGGGCGCGATTTGAAAAAGTTCAAAAATTTTGGGGAAATTTCTGACATTTGGTCAAAAGTGTCAGAACCAAGTGTCGAAATTTCTGCCAAATGTACTAGTGAGCTTATAGGAGATATTGAAAATCGATCACTACTTCAAACCTCTTTCTTAATTAAAAACCAAGACATTCATGTTCATATTTACAAAACATACTATTTAGCTTATAGGAGATATTGAAAATCTATCACTACTTCAAACCTCTTGCTCAGTTACACAACCAATACATTCATGTTCAGATTTATAAAACATACTATTTAGCTTATAGGAGATATTTAAACTCTATCACTACTTCAATATACATGTAGCAAAACAACCACGTCAGAATCCACTCGCCTGTACGACACATGCCACTAAGCTTTCCAACTGTCATGTGGTTGGTGAGGGCCTTAAATCCGCATTATTTACAAGCTATTTGCATACTATTTAAAGCCTCTTAATGTAACATTGTTAATTTAAAAATCATGGATATCTCAGTAACAAACAATAGAATCATTGAATTCTTCCAACGTGGCTATCCTCTAGAAAAATATGTTACAGTACCTCTTGAAGTAAGCCACGGTGGCACAAACTTCAAATTTCTATTCTTAAAATAAATTTGTGTTCTTAAAATTTTCTTTGCTAAACCAATTTGAATGTTCTTTAGTGTTTTTGAATTTGGAAACACTTGAACTCTTATATTAAACTTCTAAAGTGATGCTTCCTAATCTATAATCAGGAGAGTCATGGATGCAAGTTCAATAAGGCTATTTAATAATTACTCTCTACCCAGTGCTGCAGGCACGAGGAAATTTTCCATGGTCTTTTTTGCTAGTGTAAATAAATTTATAGAACTGTGCCCTGAAACAAAAAATAGAACTAAAGAAAAAAAATTATAGAATTGAAGTTATCTACTAGGTTTTGAATTACAAACATAAATCTCAAACACTATGGGGAATGAGAAATCTGAATACAATCCTAAACACATGCAGTTGAACAAATTCAACTAACTAGCAAAGAGATGGAGCAGAAAAGCCTTTTAGTCTAGGGAAACAACAGGAGATGAATGCCAACAGAGCTGCAAAGGATAGGAGGAATTTTAGAAACCAAACCCTAAACCCTAAACCATGTTGTATGCTCAGGGTTTCCACTGGCAAGGAGCGAATACATACTAAAGACTACACCAACTCAGGGTTTCCACCGGCAAGGAATACTAAAGCCACGCTGAACATACAACCCTAAAAAAAATAAGAACATGGGTATAGCCCTAAAACTAGTGCCAAACCAAACAAGAAAAACCAGTGCCAAAACTAGTGCCATTCAAAGAAGAACAAACAATCCGAAGAAGAGCTAAAAGAGCTAAATTCCACCAAAGAATATTAAAATTGTTAACAAACACATGTTTTCAAGTGTTAAAAAACACAACAGTGGGTTGGTAGGAAAATAATTCCTACTGAGAGGTGAAGACGCCAACTGGAGAGCCAAACGTTGATGTAGAAGCCAACTGGATAGCCATACCTCACCACATTTCGATAATACCTGCAACACAATGGAATGAGCATAAATTAACAAAAACAATCTAAACATCTCTCGAAAATGCAAGAAAAACAACAATTTTACCTGCAAAACAATAAATTACCTGCACAGTCATGGAACTTCTGCAAATGAACACAGGGGACGAAGTCGTCGAAAAATTCGCATAGCATTGAGCAGTCAAGGAGGGCAGTTTGACAGTGGAGGAGCAAAGTATCACAGTCGCAGGAGCCGAACAGGTCCACAACGGGGTGCAGGAGCAGCATCAACGAAACCATCTCATTGCAGCAAGGCATCCCAACAGCATCAACAAAGGCAGACATGTGGTTAACAGAAAAGGAAGAGGTGCACCAATACTGGCGACACAGCGCGCAGCGATCGGCGGAGCTGTCTGAGCAACATCTCGCCCTGAACAAAAATGCATAGGGTAAACGAGCCATGGTGAATAACTCCCCGTTTGAAACCCTAAACGTATGGCGAACTGGTATATTTAAAGCCCTCACCAACCACATGACAGCTGGCTCTCTCGATGGCATGTGTCGTACATGCAAGTGGATTCTGATGTGGTTGTTATGATACGTGTCGCGGAGGGCGCCCAACAACTGTCGTCCCTCCCCTAGTTAAAACCATTATATGAGGTGAAGCTTATTTCTCAGGATATCTAGCCATAAATGCACAGGACAATACTTGTTTTAATTTTAGGGTGGGAATTTGGTGCTACCATGCATTTATTGCTGAATAGCTTGGGAAATAAGCTTTGCCATTATATAAAATAGAGGAATTTAAAAATAGAAAACTCCAACTATATTTATCCTTTAGAATTATTTTTTTTAGTTTTTTTATTAAATTAAATTGGTTAGAAATTTTGTTAGTAAGTTTTGATTTATGAATTTTAATAGTTTAAAACATGTTTTTAATATACAAATAATTTTTTAGAATATTTAAATTAAAATTTACAATTCATAAAATCATGAAAACACTAAATTTCATTTTTTATTATTATTTTAATAATATTTAAAAAATAATAATTATAAAGTAAAAATAGTTTAAATTTATTTAATTAAAAAATGAAAACATAAAATTTGAAATTTAATTTTGCTCAAAATTATAATTTTACTATTGTAATTTTTAAAAAAATTTAAAATTGATTAATCTCTTTTACGCTTTTACTTAGTGTATTGGCCCTTGGGGAAAATCTCGAGAAACCCTAACTCTTTTTTTTTGCCACCCCATGTCCTTGCCTGGGTGGCAACATGGGGAGGCAAATGGGAGATGGGATTCTATCAACTTGTTCCGACCGTACCATATTTACATATATAAAGAATGACCAGCAGCACCCATATTTTCTTCCCTCAATCGCATTCCTATCAATCGAAGGGTATATATTTTTAATATATATAGTTATAATTTTTTCCATGCTTTGATCTGAAGTCATCCTTTCTTCCCTCAATCGCATTCCTATCAATCGAAGGATATATATTTTTAATATATATAGTTATGATTTTGTCCATGCTTTGATGTGAAGTCATTCGTTCAATTCCCCACTTAAATCAAGTAATGTATTTAGACATGATATATATATATATATATATATATATATATATATATATATATATATATATATATATATATTAGTTTTCAAAAATAAATATATAATATTTTTAATGATATTTAAAAAACTAATTCACTTTATAAAATAAACACTTTTTTTTACACAAAATTTGAAAATCTCTTATAAAACATATATAATAATAATATAAATAAAATATATCAATCTAACTATATGTATATTTTCTTAGTTACTTTAAATTATTACGATTTTTTTAATATGAGATTATAAAATATATTAGTTTATATATGAGATGATAAATTGTATTAATTTTCTTATAAAATATGAGACCATTTTATTTATAAAGCTTAGTTTAATTTATAGTTTTTTTTTACCTAGTGATATAATTTCAAGAAAGGTCGTGAATTTTTTATTTAAAATATATTCAATACCCAAAATTTCTAATACATTCTAATTTTACAAATTAAAAAACAAGTTTTAAAAAATATCTACCAAAATTAACTATGAAAAATATCAAAATTAACCATGAAAAATACTAACTAGTTTTTCTATAAGTTAAATTAAACCTAAAATAAAATATTCTAAATAAAACTTATTATGAAATTGGAATTTATATAATTTATAAAACCGACCAATTTATAACTTCTGAATCACGTTCCATGTAACAAAAAAATTATGTATGAATTACTAAACTGTTTGATTTTACTAATGAATAAATGAATGATATTTTAACGTGCACGAAACTAAAAATAATCTATTAGAAAATTAACATACAGAAACTAAAAATAATCTATAGGAAAATTAACATGCAAATACTGAAGATGTAAAACTGTAAGAATACCCAACTACTTCTACTTCAAGATGTAAAATTGTAAGAATACCCAAATACTTCTACTTTATAGAGTATGAAATGCAAATTAACATGCAGGTACTCAAGATGTAAATTTGTAGGAATACCCACCTGCGTTGCGGGCAACATGTGAGCTTTCGCGGCGGTCGCTTCCCCATTTAATTCAGAGCCCGCCAATATCATTCCAACCCCATCGGCCTTTCTCACCACCTCCCCCTTCTCAGCCCGTGTATTGGACCCCAAATCGTAAGCCACCATTTTCCTTTTAACCGCCACGGGATTCAGCGTATCAGGAAAACAATACTTCAAATTATTCTGAACCCTGACATCGCCCGCGTAAACAATAGGCACAAGACTTTCCTTGGCACCCAATGTGGCATCATACAGAGACTCCCCGTACAACACTCGCCCATTCCCAGATAGACCTTGGCCGACAAAATCCTGTCCACAGTCCCAGCTCTGACTGTCATAATCCATAGCGCCTCGTTGGACACCGAATAATGAAAAGGCCCATTGTCGCCTGCCGCACAGGCAATGAACACCCCGCACTTCGTTGCTCGAAACGCCCCAATGGCAATGATGTCTTCATAAAAAGGGATTGAGAAACCCCCAATGGATAACGAAATAACGTCAACTCCATCTAAGATGGCCTCATCCATGTTGGCCAATATATCGGAGCTATAGCAACCTCTATCCCAACACACCTTATATATAGCAACGTGCGCGGATGGAGCCATGCCTCTCACTATTCCCTTAGCGTTGCTCAATAAATTAGCATCGATAACTGTATACCCAACTGCAGCAGACCTAGTGTGGCTACCGTGGCCCTTGGAGTCCCACGATGACTCGTACTCGGGTTGACCACCAGAAACTATCTCAAAAAACCCCGCCTGATGACCATTGTTAAAAAACCGTGCACCAATCAACTTTTTATTACAATGCGAAGCATTGAAATCTTGTGGCCCGCTCTGGCATCTGCCTCTCCACCGCTCGGGAACCACGGGCATCCCATCATCTCTGAAGCTTGGGCTCTCCAGCCAAATTCTGGTATTCAGAATCCCAATTATGGTACCTTCGTCCAACTCGGACGCTGGCCATAGTTTCGCAACAAACGAATCCAGTTGAAGAAATTGATACTAATACAAAGTTGAGACTATGACGTCCAAAATAAGGAGCCATATTTGTGAAGAGATTGTCTTTGTATCGATACTGTTTCCTTTTGGGAAAAAGGCTAAAGTTGTTTGTGGTTGCAGTCTAAGTCACCAAGTTCGGGTTTGTGTTCGAGTTCGGCAACGTTGAAATTCGAATAAAGTTCGGCAGCGAAAATTTTTCCGATAAAGTTCGGCATAAAATTCGACATATAGAAATTTGAAAAAAAAAAAGAAAAAAAAAATAATAAATATATAACAATTTTAAGCATGTTGAAAGATAAGTATGATGCACATAAATAAATATGTATGGCCTAAGCCAAAAAGATTCAAAGGAGAGTTATTTTCTTTGTTTTCAATCTACTGTTAAGGGCATTCCTGACTTTCTAGATCTTTACGCTTGTTTGCTAGAGTTTCTTGAACTTCGGGAACTGTTGAAGGTATTTGTGCTGTAGATTCTAACATAAAAGTACTCTTGCTAATGGATTCCCTGTAAAACCTGCCATAATGACAGCCTGTAGACCAACTGAAAAGCCAGGTCTGTGCTTGTTCATGGTTCATTTGAATGGCATAACAGATGCAAAATGCCTAGATATTGAACCATAATCACCTATTGTAGTGGAGCTAGCGAAAACAAAAGTTCTGGAAAAAAATGAAATTGATCAAAGGTTCAAAGGGAACTCTGACTGACTGTAGACTTTAGTATTACCAATTTACCATAGGCCGAGACTGTGGTATTATCAAAACACTTTGGTAAATTGGTAATATTGTCGAAGCCTACAAGCACAAAAGCAAGACTTGTGACATTGATGATATTTTACACTTTCAATGACAGCCCACATACGTGCATATAGATTTTGTGCGTATACATTTTACAATGTTCTGTTCTGTGCACCATGCATTGTGGATGTGTTGATATCAATGGGGATATAAGCACACAAGTTTGTTGCACACTGTGTATTGAATAGACAGACGTTAATGATATCTAACATTGATGTCCATATGACCAATTTACCAAACGCCAACCCTAAACACAAATTTTTTTCTGAATTTAATAAAAAAAACACGAATTTAATCGATTTTTTTTCAGATTTGAGTTCGACATGAAGTTCGGCTTTGGATTCGGCAAACACAATCAATTTTATTCGAATGCCGATTAAATTCGCCGATTTTAGAACTTTTTCCTTCAGATTCGCCGAATCCGGTGACTTAGGTTGCAGTGGCCAGAAAGAACGTACAATAAAAAAAAAATTAATGTGGTTTTAGGGCTGCTAATTTATTACTGTCATAAGCTACAATTCAAAAGGGTGATAATAAGGGTTTCTATGTTTGATTTGTGAATTCCATATCTATGTTCAAGTTGCAATAAATTATTAGCTACATCTGCATGTTAAGACACTTGTTTGTGGGATCGTAAGGCCTCGAAAGGCTCTTCTCTTCAAGCCGCAGTCACATGAAGATATAATTCTGTTGTTTAAGGGCTTCTTCCTTAATATTGGAAAATTGCTGGTATAGGTTATTGTAGGGTGAATTGAACCCTACGTCTGCGTATAGATGTCTTGAAGTGAACTTCAAGGGAGCAGCTCACTGAAAGGAGGATACACCATGTTTATCATATTTAATTAGGGTTGTTGGTATACCCTAACTAGTCTTTTTGATGCACAAGGTTCTAGATCTCCATTATACTCTTTCTCTATTTATGTTGAACATTTTATTATAATAATATGATGAATTGATCAAGGTTTTTCCCCATATTGGGGTTTTTCCCTGGCTTGAGCCATATGAATGTGTTCTCTTGTCTTGGCTTGTCTTCTAAATTTTCATTTAATGTTATTTCATTAATTTACTGTCATATGGAGATGGTTAAAGTGATTTCTTATAGTCAAATGGAATTAATAATTAGCGGGGAAATCACACACATAGAAAATGGTCGAACAAGAGACCTTGAGGAACGTAGAGAATAGGGGAGAGAATATCGCAAAAAAAGAGAGAAGAACACTCAAATATTGAAAGGGAAAATCAACCTCAACTAGAAGTTGAAGCAGGTATGTAAATGTAAATATTATAAATTTGATATTTAAAATTTGACTAGTGTATTGTGAAACTTAATTTTTATTTAATGAACTAATTTGAAAAATATTTTGCAATGTAAACAGAGAGAGATATGCATGAAAACATTAATGATGAGATAGAAAATTTTGAAAGATAAAATGAAAGAGATATTGAACCAATGATTTAATATGTTGAAAATGTTGAAAGAAATTCAAGTGAAGAAATTGAATCACCATGTATATATATATATATATATATATGTTGAATGTGTATTATTGAAATTATACATATTTATTAATTTAATTATTTATTGAAAATGTAAACTCATTATGTACATTTAATTCTAATATGTACAGATGAAATCAATATCGATGATGAGATGTTAGAAAATGTTGACACTCACACATATGGAGATAAAACAACTGACCATGTTATGCGATATCATGTTATTCACATTATTGATTCGTTCTTCAAAGATTAAACTGTGGCAGTTCAAGCCCAAATGTTGAAAAGTCTCTTAACATCAAAGAAATTAAAAAAAGCTACGAATTTATTGGGTATTCGAAAATTAATAAAAGATAAAAAATGAAGGAAAATGTGATACAAAATATAAATAGTGCTTTAAAATTCAATTGGAAGATATAGAAAGAAAAGTACTTTAGATGCACGTAGAGAAATACAAATGGCAGTGGTTTGATCAAGTACTAAAGGGAATCTCTTGGTAAAATCTATGGCACAAGCATTAGGAACCTCACAAAAAAAATTGCACAAACATCGAAAATTTCGATTGCAAATAGATGTGAATGATGAACTCGCTTGTTGGACAGTTATTTGTAGGCAACCATACAAAGATAAACTTGGAGAAGATGTTAAAAAAATAATATATGAATATTGGATTAAAAATTCACGTGTTTCACCAAAAGAAAGGGATGTGATGTGAAGAAGAATAACACGAAATCAATATGAAGAACATGCAAAACATTTCTTGGACACCACTCAGATAGAGTTGTTCAACAAGTTCAAAGAAGAGAATCGTGAAAATAATGTCTCAATCAGTTATTTTGTGGAACAAAAACCATGGTATGTTAAACCTATCACTATACGCGACACTTGTTGTTGTCATTATCATGTGGAATTTCAATTATATTATGAAACATTCTTTAATTTTGGTAAAACATTTTGGAAAGATTCACCTCCTCCTTCCATTATCCATGATTTCATATCTCAAATTCTATGTGGAAGAGAAAGCCATGAATTATTTTACCAAAAGAAAAGTGTCGGTGGTGAAAAATACGATGATTATGGAAATTTGACTAAATTTCAAAACAAATATCGTATTGATATAAATGATCAATCATTGTCCAACATAAAATTGAAACAGAAGAGATATGAATATATTCATACATCGAGTTGTTCAAGTAGTACTACAAATGCTACACGAATTGATTTACAAGAAGAATAATTTTTTGTGATAGAGTTTTTGAGAAAGTTTGAGCAGAATTTTATAAATACACCAATCATTCCCATAGAGCTCGATGGCAGGACTTGCAATTCAAAAAATCTCGTGAAGTTTTTCCACGAGGGACCATTTTGTCAGTAGTTGATTTTGCAGAAAACTACACATTTGTTCCACAAAAAGAAATACAAAGTGAATACTATCATTCTGACCAAGTCTCCATGCTTTTCCATATTCTATATAGACATGTTGAAAAAAATGTTGATCATATTGAAAGAACTAATGAAAATCGACATGTTATTAAAGAATATCACTTTTATATCACTGGCGATCGTACACATGATACATATTTTGTACAACTTTGTTTTGAAAATATTTATGAATCCTTGAAATGTCATGAAATAAAATTCAATGAACATTGGATGTGGTCAGATGAATACGCAAGCCAATTCAAATCTTCACGATCATTCTTTTGGTTGTGTCATCTTCATATGAAAACCTGCATTAAACATTGTTGGAATTTCTTTGAGATTGGTCATGGAAAAGGAGAACATGACGGTTTAGGGGCATGTATAAAATGAGCACTTTGAAGATATCAAATGGACCACTCTGCAAACTGACTTGTCTAAACTGAACAAGTTGTTCAATGGTGCATCACTGCACTAAGCCATGAGACTATGTGATCAAGGGAAGTACAAAGGTACATGATTTAATTTTTATTGGATTTATAATTTTAAACATTATTTATCACAATGATTATCTTTGATGGTATTTTGAATAACATATTTATATGCTTATGTTAGTCGAAGAGTTAGAACTTAGAAGGTTAGATTTAGAGAATTAGGCGCCGTTGAAAATAAGAATCTCTTGATCTCGTAATCATAAGGGAGGGTTAAGTATTAAATAGAGTGAGACTAATATCATGATCATGGTGGGCGTCATCACTCATTATCAACAAACATTCGAATGTATCGCGATTCACGATCCGAATACGTATTAAACAGAGCGGGAGTAAGCTCGTGATCATGATGAATATTATTTGTGAATCTGCAACGATCAGTAGACCTTCAACTATATCACAAGGACTATCGTATATCTATCCATAGAGGAGTGAGAAGCCACGTGAAGGTTAGAAATCAACTTCCTGTGCCTGACATTGAATGATGAAAGTGAATTAAATGATCAACGGACTGTATAGTTAATTACTCTGAAGACGAGGAAGGAAATAAGTCAAACTTTGGAATGTGTGAAATGAATGCATTGAAATAAATTAGTAGATGAAATTATTTAGTTTGTCATTGATTGAACTAAATACGGGTTTGTCATTGATTGAACTGAATGTTGTAGTCTAACTAGATTGTTTTTTGCTTTGAAAATTATAGAAATTTTGGTAAGATTTTAAGAAAATGTGGCAGTGATTTTTGTAAATCTAAGTTGTAGTTATAAAACCTCAATATTTTGGGTGTCTTAGAGGTTTTTGATGGTGCTGAATCCATCTACATAATCAAAAACATGATTCAAACACTACTATTGCAATTAAAAAAAATTTGGCAGGTTCTGGCCACTTTTAACCATCCAGACAATTCCTCAACCTCCATAAACAACAACTCCGAACTGAATACTTCAATTTATAAAACACTAACAACCTTCTCTTTTCATCCATGATTCATATACATCATGAATATATTTGATACTTTGATATGAATACCAGTGCTGATGATATTGTTTCATTTGTGTTGAACTCGATTTGAATATCAGTGTTCACGATATTGGTTAGTTTTGAATAACATAGTTTAAACTTTATGTTGTATGTTTATATAAGAATGCTTTTAGTTGTTTCCATTTGACTCATAACAAGATAATAAAATAATCAAGTCAATATAACATTGCAGGTAGCCATGGGACTAAGTTAAATTCTAAGGATATGGATGAAATTTTTTAATGTTTTATTTTATATTTTATTTTCTTATTTTTTAAATGTTTATATAAGAATGCTTTTAGCTGTTTCCATTTGACTCAGAAAAATTTAATAAAATAATCGAGTCAATCTAACATTGCAGGGAGCCACAGGACTAAGTAAAATTCTAAGGATTTGGATGAAATTTCTTAATGTTTTATTTTATATTTTATTTTCTTATTTTTTAATGGTTTTGGTTTTGTTATATATATATATATATATAATTTGATTAAATAAAGTAATATTGACTCTATCTCACATTAGAAAGAGCAACAAGATCAAGTTAATTATTATGTATTTGGATGGAAGTGGTTTTTTGTTTTGTGTTTGTTTGTGATTTTTTGGTTTCTTAAGCTTGATTTGATTGTATATTGAATGTTTTTATTTTTAAATTCATGAGTTTTGAATATATATATATATATAATTCTATTGTTTTTGTCAAGTTGTCTATACATTTTTCTAGAGATGACTATAAGCTTAATTTTTGGCTTGTGAAATTGCGACTCAAGGGCATCTAAGCTACCACTTGTGTCACATACACTACACAAAAGCACACACACACACACACACACACACACACACACAGATATATATATATATATATATATATATATATATATATATATATATATATATATATATATATATATATATATATATATATATATATATATATATATATATATATTATTTCTACTCTAAAACAAGACCAATTACTTAATGGTATGATGCCATGCTTAACTTTTCCATAATATAAATATTTCACTTGGTAGCATTCATAACCTTATATTCATGACGTTGGTCACTTCTCGACGGTCGAGTTGAGAATTTTTTAGTTGTATGGATTAATGTGACTAGCTTAACACTTTAGAATTATATGGATTAATGTGACTAACTTCACCCTCGGTCGAGGCCATTTAAAATATAAAGGATCATGGGTTGATTGCTACCATCACTAATTAAGTGAATTTTCCCAACCTAGGTGATATTGGTAAGTACAGGTTTAGGTATTTTTTTATTATTTCAAAGTTGAATTATAAATATGGTTATAAACATTATCCTTACTCCTTCGGTTAATACAGAGTGATGCATTCTCTCGTTTACAAGTGCCTATTAAAAGAAATTTCCTGAAGCCTACAATTTGCTATCACTTACATAAGGATTCTATGCTACCAAATCGACAACCCTACACAATTAGGGCTAGATCCACAACTATAAATGATTGAGGGCCAATCACGGTAACTGACCTCCTCCTCCAACATTGTGCCGACTCATTTTGTAACCTCTCTATTGCTAGAACCCATTATGAAAATTATAGAGGGGTGATACTAATGGTTCTCAACTCATGTAAGCTCTCTTTGATAATAGGTAAGCTTCATGCCTTAACTTAGTTAAACCTTCATTAAGTTTTTCCTTATGAATTTTCTTGACTCGTAATTAGATCTTGGTGATGTTAGACATGTATGAGTATGAATGGTACACGCATGAGTATGAATGAATTATAAAAATTAACTTTACTCCTTTGGTTAATGTTGAGTGATGCATTCTCCCATTTACAAGTAGCTTTGAAACGAACTTTCGTGAAGCCTACAACTAGTTATCACTTACCTTAGGATTCTATGATACCAAATCGACGACCCTACGCAATTAGGGCTAGATCCACAACAAAAACTTATTGGGGGTCTGTTAAGGTAAATGGCCTCCTCCTTCAATGTTGCAGTGACACATTTTGTAACCTCTCTGTCATTGGAACCCGATCTGTAGCTTTTGGATGGGTGATACTTATGGTTCTAAACTCACGTAGGCTCTCTTTGATAAAAGGTAAGCTTCATGCTTGAAACTTTCACTGATTTTTTCCTCATGAATTTTCTCAACTCGTAATTGGATCTTGGTGATGTTCGACAGGTATGTGTATGAATGGCGACTTTTCAGAGTTATTCTTCGGGTACTTTCAACAAGGAACACTCCCTATTTCGGGACCTTCTCAGGGCTTGCAAGGTAACATCATTTTTCTTTGTCACTACTAGTCATTCCATTTTATTTGGTAGTCGTTAGATTTATTCTAACTTGAAGGATTTCCAATTTCAGAGGCATGGTCGACACAGTAATCTAAGTCCACCCCAAGTAATATTATTTTCATGTTTACACCATTTGCATGTTAGGTTTTGGTTATATGAACAATTATATTATTTATTTAAGGTGTTTTGCGTTGGACACGTAAGGTTACAAGTTCTATAGAATATTTTATGCTACGACTAGCTCCCCTGCCGGTTCGAGACCCTCTTCTTACACAATCTTCTGTTCTTCCAGGTTACTCCAGACTCTATTACTTTGGTTAAGCTATGTATTTATTATTCCATATTCTCGTTTTTAAGTTCATAAAATGTAATCTAGGGTTTCACTGTTAGGGTTTGTGCCAAAGGGGGGATGTAATGCTAGGACAATAGAGTACCAATTGAATAATTGATTTTGGACTTCAAACTGGTGTTTGGGACATTACTCCCTATAATGTGCTCTATTTACTTTCAGATAATATGAGGATTTGACCTAAATTTTGATGAGAACCCTTGTAATTTATTCATATACTGAATTCATATAAGTGACCACATGATCCCTCTTTGTCGAGTACATTATTTATTTACAAAATGACAAAAAAAATTCTTTTAGTTTATTGTCGTTAATGTATCAGAGATGTGATTATTTTTTTCACTGCATAATATTAATATTTAGATTAATTCTTACGTTATGCACATCCAATTCTCAGTTTTTATCAATGTGTTATTTCCAGGCTTACACATGTACACAATTGCGTTTTATTATACAATAAGGTTGTTGAAAGGGGGGTTTTCTCATATTTCTATTTTGTTCTCCAACACATCTGTAAATGTTTACTAGTATCTGGTAGAAATGTGGGACATGGTCACCTGGGAACTAACCACTACCAATAGGATATTTACATAATATCCCTTATGGGAATTTGGACAACTCCTTAATATACTTTGGTTTGTAGCTTGGAGTTTAACCAATTTTTGAATTCTAATTTTCCCCAATTTACTGTTATCTCCAATGTCTTTCCTTTTGAAAATAAATCATTGGAATCCTTCCTCATATTAATTTCTACTATTACATAGTTCCTCTTCAAATTCTGGAACCTATGGCTACTTTTTCCTACCTAAAGGCCAAGGATATATTTTCACTCCTCAGTCATACAAGAAAATATAGATTTTACTGCTATGTATAGACAAACCCTTCTTAACAGGTTCATACTACATGCAAACAAAAAGATAATCTTATTTTCCCGGATTTAGAAAATAATCTTTGCTCTTCATTCAAAGTAAACAAAGAATAAAGGAATTAATCTTTTAAGAAAAACCATTTTCCTTTTTTAGCAACCAAACAATGTCTCATAATTTCTAAAAAATATTTAATGCACTTATCTGCAATATTCTGGAATGTCAAGGAAACTTAGCTAGGAAATTACCACTCTTGCCTGCCAATAAGAATGACTATTACATCTAATTCTCCCCATGAGATTCTCAACTTCCAGGAGAGTAATTGCAACAATGACCTATTAAGTTCAGTTCACATGCATCAAGACCCAATCCTGGGGGTGTTACATCTTCCCCCGTGTTCATTCTTGACCTTGGAACAATTCAAGATATGCTTGTCGCATAAAGCTCTCATCCTCCCAGGTGGCCTCTTCTAGGCTAAAATGCCACCACTTCACTTTAACCTGGGTGATAGTTTGTCTCTATAACATTTTTTCTCTCTGATCGAGAATACAAAGAGGTTCTACCAGGAGCTCTTTGTCTGGTTTGACCTATTTCACAATAAAAATTGCCATTAGTTTTTTTTTTAATCACTAAATCAAATCATACATATATTCATAAAACTTTTCACATCACATTTTACTTGCACAACTTGCCAATTTTTCATATTTCTATGATTATATATATATATATATATATATATATATATATATATATATATATATATATATGAAACATGAAATACTTTGTGGATTCATATATTACTTTGTAGTGCAACCAAGTACACTACAAGTCCCACTCTTTCCAAAATTTGGAAGGGTCCACGATATCGGGGTGTTAATTTTGCATAGAGAAGATTTTAATTTTTTTCGAACCTTTTTCATTGTGTGTTCCATTTCCACTAGTGTATTGGGTCCTAGTATTAATATATCCTCACGACTGCTCTAATTAGTAGGTTTTTTATACATTTTCCTATCTAATATCTCAAAAGGACTCATTTTTAATGATTCATGGTAGTTATTATTATATTTCAACTCAACTAAGTGAAGTAATTCCTCCCATTTGATTGGATGTTGCATTACATACATTCTTAATATATCTTCAAGTACTTGATTCACTTGTTTAGTCTTCCCATCTCTTTGCAGGTGATATGCAATACTAAAATAGATATGAGTACCCAATCTAGTAAAGAGAGCCTTCCAAAATGAAAATTGAACTTCACATCCCTATTGGAAATTATCACCTTCAGCAGACCATGTAACCGAAATATTTCTTTTATGAATATATCCGCAATTTGAGTAGTTTGGTATGTGGATTTTACATGGATGAAATGGGATGCTTTGCTCAATTTATCCACAACTATCATGATGAAATCATTTTGCTTCTCAGATTTGGGTAAGTAAATTATAAAATATAATGTAATCATATCCCATTTATATTCAGGAATGGGTATTGGGTGAAACAAACCAGCAGGATGCTGGAAATAAACCTTGACTTGTTGGCACTCCAAGCATTTGGCTAAATATTCAATAATATCCTTCCTCATACCAAGCCAAAAGTAGTCCTTTTTCATTGCATAAAATAGAGTTTGATAACTAGGATGGGAAACATAAGGGCTTTGGTGAAATTCATCCAACATAAATTGCTTAATCGTTAGCTGGTTAGGAAGATATATTCTCCCTCTAAAGGTTAACAAATTTTCATTTTTTAATACCATATTCAGATTGTTTACTAGAATTTTGTGCTTGCTTAGTTTGTTGCCATGAAAATTTGTATTTGGGATCCTTTAGAGTTGTTTCTTTGATCTGTTTAGAAAAATTTCAAATTCCACCTGACTATAGGAGATTTCATAGACATAGTGCAATTTCTTACATAGCACATCAACCACATTATTCTCTTTTACTTTAAGATGCTCTATGTCAAAGTCAAATTCTTTAAAAAAAACAGTCTACTTGGCTTGACATGCATTTGAATTAAGATGCTTAAAGAAACTAGCCAGACTACTATGATCAATCATTAACAGGAACCTTTTCCCTAATAAATAATGTTGCCATACCTTCAAATCATAAACCACTGCATTTAACTCCAAATTGTAAGCATAATATCTTTTCTTGTGATCTTTCAACTTACGTGATTCATAAGCTATTACTATGCCTTCTTGCATCAAATCTCCTCCAACACCTTCTTGGCATGTGCATGTGCAAACAATAAACTATTTTTCTGGATCTACAAGTTTTAGCACTGGGGTCGTAGTCAATGAATTTTTCAATTGTTCAAAACTGTGTTGGCACTATGTTGTCCATTTGAAGGCTCTTCCATTTTTTGCAAAGAAGTTATAGGGTGAGAAATCCTAGAAAACCCTTTTATAAAACGACGGTAATACTCGACTAAACCCATAAAAGATATAATATCTGGTACATTTTTGGGGGCAAGTCATTCTGTGATGGTTTTAATTTTCTCAAGATCTACAACTATGCCCTCCGATGAAATGATGTGTCCCAAGTATTGGATTTGATCCTTGTAAAAATCACATTTGCTATACTTAGCATAAAGTTGGTTTTCTCGTAAAGTTTGCAACACTATCCATAGATGGTCCTTATGCTCTTCTAAATTGTTGAAGTAAATTAGAATATCATCAATAAAAATCAAAACAAATTTGTCTAAGTAAGGATGAAAAACATCATTCATCAAACTCATAAATGTTGTTAGGGCATTAGTAAGCCCAATAGGAAAAACGACAAATTCGTAATGTCTATAATAGGTTTTTAATGTTGTCTTTCAAATATCTTCTTCATTTATCCTTATTTGGTGATAACGTGATCGCAAATCAATTTTAGAAAATAGGGTAGCACCCTTTACTTATCAAATAAATTATTAATTCTTGGTAATGAGAATTTATTTTTTATAGTTAATTTATTCAATTGTCTGTAATGGATACACAGTGGTAAAGTGCCATCCTTCTAAGCTCCTGAGAGTGACACACTTGGGTGAATATACCCTTAGTCAAATAACTCTTGCAAATGCATTTTAAATTCTATTATCTAATACAAAAATAAATCTCATATCAATAAATACTAAGTTATATTAATTATACATCTAAAATAATAATAATAATAATAAACAACAATATATGACCAAATTTTTTTTCAAGTAAAAAAAACACTAGTTATATAATGTCCAGTTTCAATAGGATAAATTGTATCTATACATATGCTTCAGGTATTCATACCTTCCTTGCCATTCCATTCGTGTAAATAAAACACAAACAGATTTTACTTACAAAAGTCACTATTCCCCAAACTTATAAGAATTGAACCATAAATGTATTATGAGTTGTTTTTATCGAATGGGGCTACATACCTTTAAGTCATCATGGCAGGATATTTTTTCAAAATGTTTATACAATAATATTAATTTATAAAGACCATCAAAATAATAATTTTTGATATATTATTTTAATAAAAATTTAAAAATAAACATTAAACATAAAATTATTATATAATTCACTTAAAGTATTTATAATTTTATAATAAGATATTATTATATAAAACGTAAACTTGTTAACAATATTTTTAGAACATATTTTAGAAAATCTGAACAATAAATTTGAATAAGCAAAAAATTATAATTTTATTTTTATTATTAATGTTTTCTGAAAATATATATTTAGTTTTTTTAATATTCAATTTAAAATTTTCAATATTTAATACAAATACATAATTTATTTTAAATAAAATATTTAAAAATCAATAATATCGTATTCATGTATTTTTTAATTAAACAAAGGAGCTAACGCATAGGAGATCCATGTGAGACCAAATCATTTCATATGGAATTTTTTTTAAAAGAACTCTATTAAATAAATAAAAAATAATTAATAAAATACTATTCAATATTAAAATATACGATTTATACTATCCAATATTAAACTATACAATTTCTTATTAATTTCCAATTAAAAAAAAATGAAATTAATTTACACTAAAATATTCCAACAACAATGAAATGGTTTTATTACACGGCACAGAGCAGACATGCAATCTCAGGAAAATCTGACAAGCGACATATATGCTCCATATGAAGATCAATGGCCTACATGCTCACGACATCTCCCTATAAAGTACCCTTTGAATTGGATTCCCTAAATTTACATACACTCTGGCCACGCTACTTAAAAAAAGCATTGCCAGCGCCCAAAAATATGTAGAAACATAAAAGCCCTGACGCTCTAACAGCATATAATTAATTCAATCGCTTACAGTGGCAAATGACAATCTGTAAAGTACAACCCTTGAAAAATATCCTTTTGCAGTCCAACAGAAGTCATTGATGTCTTCATTTCAATATAACGTGCACGCTTTCTTTTTCTATTATCCACGGCAAATCATGTAAAATCTGTCATTTATGTATAATCTGGAGTTGTTTTTAGTGTGTTTTTTTTGAATTTTTTTTTTTTTAGATTTTTTCGGTTTAATTTATTTAAAATTTGGCAAGAATTTATATAGAAATTATTATATCAAATTATTTTTGGGATTCAATTACATCAATATTAGGTAAATCAAAATTGAGTGTGATGAAACTAAAGTAAAACAAGATGTAGTTAAAGTGTTCTTGAGTTGGACATAAATTAGTGTTACATAATTTTTTAAATGTAGATATTTTGAATTCATATAATAATTATTTTTATATTTAATAATAAAAATTTAAAATAAAATTATAATTTTTCTTTAATTTTGTTAATGTGAAATATATCACAAAGTAAATAGTTTGGTGTCTACAATGAATTTATGTGTATTTAATTTTATTATCCATTTAATTTATATGATTACAATAATTAAAATTTAGAGATAAAGTAATAATGAAAAAAGGGAACGCGATGGATTCTGCTAGGGTTCCAGACCAGGCCGCCGCCGCCGTCAAAGTTCTATCTCTTCCAACTGACCTGCTGGGCTCGGCCTCTGCAGCTGACTTCAACGCGGGCTTGGCTCTTTCCTTTGCCGACGCTCCATGCGGTCTCCATTGCCCGAACAGTCGACTGACCAGGAGCGCTTGCCATTCTCGCGCAGGGGCTGACTTCCCAGCTTTCTTTGCGCTTTTCACAGTGGATGCATCGGGCGGCTTTCAATGCCCTAGCCGCAGTTTTCTTTTGGAAGCACTCGGAAGTCATGCTGGTCTTCTCTGCTTGCGATTTCCAGTCCCCGCTGCTGCCTTTCTCCGAGATCTGGACAGACAAGGGGACGGCAGCGATGGACTAAACACAATTGCTAGCCTCCACAACTTCGCCGCCGCACCCAAAAAGGAGCCGCTACAATGCCTTAGTCTCCACCTCTCGAAGAAGCAGGGTAATCTGGATAGGAGGTTGCACGAGGAGGGTTTTGATATTCAGCCGGATGTTCTCTTGGCCAAAAGTCCTCCAAATCCAGGATCACGATTCCAGATCCAGATCTCTCTTCCTTATGGTGGAACGAAGCTGTTATGGGTCCATGCCATGGATCTAGTGCAGAACCTTACACGGGAACTTGACCTCAGATTGGGGTTCCCCTCAAGACTTCTGAGACTGCTCTACAAAGGTAAACAACTTGAAGACCATTTGACCCTGTTTCACTACAATCTTGAGAAAGATGCTTTAGTTGTACTTTCCTTTCGCTTGAGAGTGGGAGCTTCTGGGCAAACCTCCTCAGCCCCTGCCTTCTCCTATAAGGATGCAGTTCATGCTCACGCTACCAAGAAGGCAGCTCAACCACCTGAGGCTCCCAAGCCTTTTCTGGTGGATAAAATGGAGGAAATACCCTCCATCGAAATCTCCCATCCATCGCTGGATGACCAAACCCAGGCTTTTGCAGAAACGGCCCTCATTTGCAGGTTTAATGGCCTATGGCCTCGAACAGCGGATCTATACCAGTGGCTCCATTCCAACTGGACTAGCAACTGCAAAGTCTTCTTCTGCTCAAAAGGCTTTTTCATTGTGGTATTTGTATCCAACAAAGACTATCAGAAAGCCTTACAGGAAGGACCCCGGTTCTGGGGTTCGGCGGGGCTCTTTCTCACGCCGTGGTTTCCAGACTTCGATCCCTCTACGGCGGTTATTACCAAGCTCCCCATTTGGGTCAGATTACCAAATCTCCCGGCGCATCTCTGGCACTTCTCTGTTTTTCAAGGGATTGGGGATACCTTAGGCAGTTTTTTGGCAACGGATACCTCTCGGGGGGAGAAAGGGTTATACACTTATGGCAGAATATGTGCGGAAATCGACATCAGCAAAGGGCTTCCTGATCAGATAAATCTCAAAGTTGGGGACTTCTACTGGACCCAGCCCCTGGATTACGAAAATACTGCTTTCCGGTGCCGTCACTGCCATCAGACGGGGCACCTCCAGAACTCATGTGCTACGTTCCTTGGAAAAAAGAAGAACAACAAGGGTAAATCCAAATCGAAGAGCTAGAAGCCTTGTGATCGTCCCCCCTTGGATGACCCTGACTCCTCCAGCTCGGATGAGGAGGAAATAGACGCAGAAGATGCAACCACAGAGAACGCAAAGGAATCCCCCTTGGCCAGCCCTGCGGATCCATCTGCTCCTCCGATCCCGCAGAAACGCTTGCATGAGACCTCTTCCTCAGATTCAGATAAGGAGTCGCCCTCTTCAGCGCAGAACATTCTGCAACTGGTTCCTGTTCTTCCCAGTCATAATGACTGGATCAAAGTCAGTAAGAAGAAAGTGAAAAAATGTCGATTGGAAGTTTCTACCCACACTGGGTAGATCTCCTTGTATCTTGCTCTCTTTTATCTTCCTTGATCTCTTTTGCTTGATCCTTGTTTGCTGTTGGGACCGAGGTTAATACTTCATCATTTCCGGCCCCTTGCTTCCGTGCTTTGCTTTTGCAAAGCCTTGATTGTACCATATGTTTTTTACTTAATAGAATAGTCTTACTTAGAAAAAAATAATAATAATAATAATAATGAAAAAAAATCATCATCAATACAATAACAAATATGACTTTTTATCACCTTTATTTTATTAAAACCACACTATAAATAATGAGTTAGAAGGTGAGCCTTTCATTTTTACCATTATATTTAAATCATTTAATAAACTCTTAACTAATTTTATATTTTAATTCAAAGGCAAAAAATATTTTTACTTTAAATAATATTAATATCCAATCCAACTTCCTGAATTTTCAAAAAAAATCAGTAAAATTATATATAGATTCAAATAATATCTAATTTTAATTTCATCATTACATTTATAACAAGAACCCATAACTTTATATCAAAAAATGCTTTAACAGAGCACCTTATCACCATCTATTCAAATCCCTTTTATTAAAAATAATTTTTACATTTATAAATTAATCAAATTAAAAACAAAATCATTTAATATATAATAAAAATAAATTAAATATAAAAATATATACCTTTTAAAATATAAAAAAATTTAAAAAATATAATATTTTACATTTCAAACTCTACCATGACTAAATTACAAATAAATACATTCAATATATTATCAAATCAAATAATTAAATTAAACACAAAAGAGTGAGTCGAACAATTCCATCCAAATACACAATCCGTTAATTTGATCATGTTTATTTCTAATGTCAATTACTTTTTTTAATCAATTTATAGAACAAAAGCATTCAAAATAGAACATATATGAAAAGAAAATATAAAATGAAATGGTTAAAAGATTAAAATAAAATATATAAATCTTTAACATTTAACTTAATGTCATGGGTTTAAATTAATTTTATGGTTAATGTTATATAGATTTTTTATTATTTTATTATTATTGTTATGTAGATTTTAAGTTTTAAGAATTAGTTTAATTGGTGGAGATTTAGTTGTTAAAATATCTTGAAATTGAAAAGTTATTAGTTAAATTCTCCTCAACGACTTTGATTAATTTAACCAAAAAGTATGATCACTAAATAAATTATTCCATTCAAATTCAACTAACCAATATCGTGAACAATGGTATTCAAATCCAATTCAACTCAACTTACCAATATCATCAGCACTGTTATTCATATCAAAGTATCATATATAAGTGATTTATAATTTAACTTACGTTTTAATTGTTTTATTTTAAATTTTGTTTTTATAGTGAAAATGGATTGGATGCGATTAAAAAGTCTTTGGGTATTCAAAATCTTAAAACTAAATCACTAAAATTTCAACTTCTTACCAAAATCATTCAAAAATTTTCAAAAAAATCATTCAAAAATTTACATTTTTGAAGCAAATTTGCAACCTCATTAGACTCGGCAATTTAGTTCAATCAATGACAAACTAAGTAATCTCATCAATTCATTTATTCCAATGCATTCATTTCACTCATTCAAGTTTGACCTCTTTCCTTCAGTAATTGACCATACAGTCCGTTGATCATTTAATTCACTTTCATCATTCAATGTCACGCACGGGAAGTTGATCTCTAACCTTCACGTGCCTTCTCTCTCCTCGAAGGTCTTCTGATCATCGCAGCAGATTCACAGATAATATCGACCATGATCACGAGCTTACTCTCGCTATGTTTAATACGTATCCAGATCGTGAATCTTGATACATTCGAATGTTTGCCGATAACGAGTGATGACGCCCGCCATGATCACGAGCTTAGCCTCTCTCTATTTAATACTTAACATTCTATTATGGTTACGATATCAAGAGATTCAAATTTTCAATGAACCCTAATTCTATTAATGGAGTTAAATTTACACACACTCTGGCCACGCTACTTAAAAAAAGCATTGCCAGCGGCCAAAAATATGTAGAAACATAAAAGCGCTGACGCTCGAACAGCATATAATTAATTCAATCGCTTACAGTGGCAAATGACAATCTGTAAAGTACAAGCCTTAAAAAAGATCCATTTGCAGTCCAACAGAAGTCATTCATGTCTCTTCATCTCAATATAACGTGCACGCTTTCATTTTCTATTACTCACGGCAAATCATGTAAAATCTGTCACTTATTTATTTATCTTTATAATATTACACCACAACCCAGCTTACTGTACAGTTTAGAAATTTATCAGACGAGTATAATATTATCGGTACAATTTAGGTTTTGAACGGACCGCATTGGCAGTCTACATAGACCAAGTGACGGCTATGGGGCTTCTGACTCTGTAGCGAATCGAACCGTGGTCGTTTTCATGGTGAACCCACGTCACGGAGCCGCTGGAAAAGGGAGGCATTAAGGTTTGATTGTTCAATTTGTTTATGAATGTTACAGTGTAGGGAAGCTTCTGGTTGAGTTCAGTAAATTCTAACTTGGTTGGCTGAACCTTTACTGTAACCCCTGTGGGTTCAATCACACGGGCCGAGTAGATCGATCTCGCAGTTCCAACGTTTGTAACCCATCGCTTCGATGTCACATGTCGAAACGCTGAAAGTTTGAAATTGGCAGTGAGTGATGGATAATTGAGGGTGCCCGTGTGATTTCTGAAATTCGAGCATTTGACTTTCTTGTTGGCAATGACGAGGATCTGAGAATCTGTGTATTGGAGAGTGCAGAGATAGCCGAGATAATCGTCGACGTCGATGTCGTAGATGAGCCCCGGGTCGGCTGCTCTGTCGGGATTGATGTGACCGGCGCCCGTGGCGAAAATGTCGGCGGCGCGGCCGCTGGCGGTGTCCATGATCGGGCCGCTCCGGTTGTCGACGATGTCAGCGGTGGTCATGAGCGCCGATTTGATGGCTGCGGGGCTCCAGTTTGGGTGAATGCTCTTCAGCAGCGCCGCTACGCCGGACACGTGTGGGCACGCCATCGATGTCCCCGAGACGACATTGAATTCGACTCTTCTCTTGTCGGTTGGGAGGCCAGAGGGGGCGAGATTGAGGGGCCACGCTGCTAAGATGTTCACTCCTGGAGCCAAGACGTCGGGCTTGAGGATCTCGGGATTCATGGTGCTGGGGCCTCGCGACGAGAACGAAGCGACCGCTGGTGCATGGGATGTCCTGTACACGGTTCCTGAAAAATGAATGGCTGCACGAGGATTCGCAGAGGAATTCACGTATTTTTTGATGATGTTTGCCTCTGCGTAGCCCACCTGCGCATGTTATTTTGAGAAATACGTCAGTATAGTTAAAAATGGAAAGCTTCAACCATATTTATCAGATAAGAAATTGTTTTTAGTTTTATTTTTTAAATTAAATTAGTAAGAAATTTTGTTAGTAGGTTTGATTTATGACTTTTAATAGTTTAAAATAGGTTCTGATCATATAAATAGATTTAAAATTTACAATTCATAAAATCCAAAAAACATTAAATTTCATTTTGTCTGTTAGACTGGCCTAAAATAAAATATTATAAATAAAACTTATTATAAACCATTAACATTGGAATTTATAAAACTGAATCAGTGACCAAGTTATAATTTGTGAATCACGTTCCATGTAACAAAGAAGTATATATGAACGACTAAACTGCCTGGTTTTACTACTGTTAAAGTATGAAATGCAAATTAACATGCAGGTACTGAAGAAGAAAATTTGTAAGAATACCCACCTGCGTCGCAGGCAACACGTGAGCTTCCGCGGCTGTCGCTTCCCCATTTAATTCAGAGCCCGCCAATATCATGCCAACCCCGCCGGCCTTTCTCACCACCTCCCCCTTCTCGGCCCGTGCATTGCACCCCAAATCGCAAACCACCATTTTCCCCTTAACCGCTACGGGATTCAGCGTCTCAGGAAAACAATACTTCGAATTATTCTGGATCCCGGCATCGCCTGCGTAAACAATAGGCACAAGCCTTTTCTTAGCACCCAATCTAGCATCATACAGAGACTCCCCATACAACACTCGCCCGTTCCCAAGCCGAACCTTGGCCGGGAAATTCCTGTCCACAGTCCCGGCTCCGACGGTCATAATCCAGGGCGCCTCGTTGGACACCGAAGAACCAAAAGGCCCATTGTTGCCCGCCGCGCAGGCAACGAACACACCGCGCTCCGTTGCCCGGAACGCCCCAATGGCAATGCTGTCTTCATAAAAGGGCACCGAGAAACCCCCAATGGACAACGAAATAACGTCTACTCCATCCGAGATGGCCGCATCCATGCCGGCCAATATATCGGAGCTATAGCAGCCTCCGTCCCAGCACACCTTATACATAGCAACGTGCGCGGACGGAGCCATGCCTCTCGCTATTCCCTTAGCGTTGCTCAATAAATTAGCATCGATAACCGTATTCCCAGCTGCGGTAGACGCAGTGTGGGTACCGTGGCCCTTGGAGTCCCGCGGTGACTCGTACTCCGGTCGACCACCGGAAACCATCTCGGAAAACCCCGCCTGATGCCCGCTGTTAAAAAACCGCGCGCCAATCAGCTTTTTATTACAATGCGAAGCATTGAAATCTCGTGGCCCGCTCTGGCAACCTCCTCTCCACCGCTCGGGCACCCCGGGCATCCCATCATCTCTGAAGCTCGGGCTTTCCGGCCAAATTCCGGTATCCAGAACACCAATTATGGTACCTTCGCCGAACCCCGACGCCGGCCATAGTTTCCCAACTAGAGAATCCAGCTGAAGAAATCGATACGAATACGTGGTCTGCAGATTCAATATTCTATCGGGATAAACCGCCACAAATCCCTCCATGCTCTGTAAAGCCAAGATTTCACTCTCGCTGAGCCTCGCAGAAAAGCCATTGATTACAGACTCGTATGAATACAGAATCCGAGACTCCCCCGGATCTCCGGTTACTCGACCCAAAAGATTCGAATGCCTTTCCCGGCGATCGGAGTTCTGAATACTTTCTGTTTCCATATCGCTGAGGTGAACAATGTACGTCTGAACAGACTCAGCTCCACCGCTTCTCATCATGCCGGCCGCCATGGACGCTACAAACATTAACAAAAAAATATGCTCCCCGGCTCGCTCAGAATGAAGAATCTTCATAGCTCTATTACAGTATTTTCACCTTTTTTTGAGATATTCGACTCAGCTTTTGTGGCTCGGAGACTTATAGGTCTAGAGTTCGAGATTCAGGCGCCATATAAATTTAAATTTCTTGAGCTCGTGAACAGAATGGAGCGTAAGTATTAAACAGAGCGAGAGCAAGCTCGTGATCAGAGTGACTTTTTGAGTGATACTCGGCGAATGTTGGAATATATCACGAGGACTGTAATATATCCGCGGATGGGAGCCGCGGGAAGATAGGAGATTCACTTCCAAGTTCTCGTGCGTGACGGTGAAGGATTTGAAAGCGAAATAAATAAATGATCGTGGATCTTGGTTTCCGTATGTGCAGGCAATAAATGGTCAACTGCTGTCGGAGGAAAGGAAGTGAAACATTGGAATGCAATTAAGGCGCATTGAATTAAAAGAGCTTGACAGAAATTTAAATGAATGGATGGGAATTTTATTCTCAGATCACAGCTTGGTTTCTCGTTGAATTGGAGAGAATATCAAAAAAAGAGTTGTTTAGGTTTATGGATGCGGAGGAATTGTGGTTGAAATTTCGATTAAAAAATTTAAGAAATATTTTAGGAGTGTTTGAATCATGTTTTTTTATGGTGGAAATGGATTTAACATCATTAAAAATCTCTAGACACTCCCAAATATTGAATTTTGATAGCTAGAACCTGGATTTACAAAAATCACTGCTAGATTTTCTTAAAATCTTCCGAAAATTTTCATGATTTTCAATGCAAAAATGAAGTCTAGTTTGCTCAAATAAATAAATGGATAGAAAGATGATTCAAGTAGATTTTGGGAATATTTTATATATTTTTAAAAATATTTTGAAATAAAATAGATAAGAGTTGGTTTTTATATTTTTAAAATTTATATTTAATTAAGTCAAAATAGAAAAATATAATTTATTTTTTTAATAGTGGGAAAATCTATCATAACTCACTTGTCAAACCAATAGTGAAGAGAGTCATCTCTCACTTGTTAAACCAGTAGTGATCATAACCTTGTCTGGTTGCTATCCACTAATGTAATTTGACTCATTCTTGTCATTCAAGAAAAACCAAGCCACTTGTTATGATCAGTTGTTGGTTGGTGATGTGTAAAGAGGTAGGGTTTCACTCTTGTCACACTCATTTGAATCTTGGGCGTTTAACATGTTTTCTTAGATCCTAAGAAGAAAAGTTCTTAATCAAACAAAAACAATTTTAATGCATACTCCACATCTAAAAAAATATATAATTTAACTAAACGAAAGCAATTTTAGAACATACACCAAATCTTACATAACATCATGTATGATTGAATTAAATCAAGAACAACAATTAAACTCTTATTTATTAAATTTTAAAATATTTCTAAAATTATAATCAAATTAAAGTAATTTTAAGTAATCTAAAAACCTAACAACTCGTATTTATTAAATTTTAAAATATTTCTGTTCAGCAACCTACATGATGTGATGCGACATTACTAATCTGAAAACTGAAAATATAACGGCAACCTACTTGATGTGACCCGACATTATGCAGAAGGCGTGCAAGGAGTTTAAATGTCGTTTATTGGGGATCGGATCGCAGATTAGGTGGGATTTCCGTAAGTAGGGATAGTCGCTTTCGGTAAGGGTAGTACCACATTGTGAGGGATCAAAGTACACAATGGACACATTATGGTGTGTGCTTTTACACAAGATGAGGTCCATCCTCTGCAACTACTGAACTGTTTTCCATATTTCCAAAGTGGTTCAATCCTATACAGTGATTAAAACTGAACTGTTTTCTGTTTTTGGTAGTAGTTCAAACTTCACATCCTTCAAACTTATTGTAAAAGGGTAATTAAATTTTCAGTGTCTTGATATCTCTATTTTCAATTAGTGATATCTCTATTTTTAATTATTGGATTTTATTATTATTATTTTAGGGGCATTTTAGCTTATTATGAGGGAGATGTATAATTTTTTTGGTGTTTAATTTTGAATTAATATGTCTTTTTAAATATATATAGAAATTAGGGTTGATTTCAATCACTAGGTGAATTACACCATCCTGTCTAGTAATAAATTATGGGCATGTTTGGTTAATTTTAGTTAAAAACATTATTAAACAATAATAATAATCTCACTGCTTTGTTTACTCTGTTAATATTACAACCAATATAAAAGGGATATAGTAAAAATATTTCATTTTCACTATCAACCATAAATAAATATATCTATATTAATATAAACTAATATAATTTTATACTAATTTTAAAAAGTATATATGTATGTGCGCCCTAATAAAAAAATATGTAAATCTACATGATTAAGTAATATTCGTAATAAAATTATTTCAACGTTCATGTTAAGTAAAATATTTCAATTTCAACTATATGTATCATATATAAAGCCATTGAAAAAAATAATTTCTTATGGTTAAAACATGTCGATTAGTTTCACTATTTTACATTTTGGCTATTTTTAAGATATATATCAAAAAGCTAGAAAATGTTTGTTACAATTGAAGTTGAAATTGTGTAGTCTACAAATTCTGGTACCCAAGGGGATTTTTGTAACATGTGGATTTGATCCTTAAACTATTTTTGTTTGTTTTAAAAAGGGATTATGCATTTAATTTTTTAAATGAGATTAACAAGTAAAGTTAATCTAGTAATGAACATGATTTGTTTCTTGTCTTTGAGTAAAGGATTAATTATGGAATGTTTTCCACAAATATTGATGATAAAGTATTCCAGGATTCCAAAGTAGTTAGGTAAAAGCAGTAAAAGACAGTTACCTTTTCCTCTGAGGATACAAGGAAAATCCGAGTGAGGAAAAAGGGTTCTGTGATTTTAGAGGAAAGCCAGGAGGCTTGAGGGAAAGAGTCAATCCAAAGCTGGTTGGAACCAAGGAAAACTCAGTAGCCTAAATCTAGAAAGGAAGACTGGACTGAGGGTCTTGAGGTCTAACCCATAAATATTGCTATCTAAGCCCTACTCTGGTGCGGATCATGGGGGAAGTTGAGGACGTAATTTCCTCTCTCGAGGTTGGGAGGATATCATCAGAAGATTTAAGTGAGATAAGTAACTGCACAAGTGATAAGAAAGATTATGAATCTGGCTGCGATTTCTAGTTACATAAATAGTTAGTTATGTGAGTGATGAAATTGAAAATTATAGTAGTACTTGTCTCAATATGATTCTTCTTAAAAAGTATTTACATAAAGGTATCTAGTAGGAAAAAGGATAATACACACACACACACACACACATGTATTTAATTATGAATGATGCATGTTAAGATCGTTTATTTTTGTACTTCTTTTTAAACACATCAATAGGATAAATCATAATTGTGTTGGTGTAGAAAGACCAAGAAAGTAAAAAGAACATATATAGATACAAAACCTGGAATAGTATGCAGAGGAGACTTCCAGGGTTGGGACCCCTGACCCTGAAGGTATACTGTCCCTTTCTGAAGGTATACTGTCCCCATCCTTCAATAATTTTTATTTATTTATTTTATTTTTTAAAACGAGCTTGTTGGTTGGTAGTTTGTTGATAATACTAAGCAAAGATTTTCTATCCTCCTAACTCTTGACACTACTTTTTTAACACTCATCCTTAAGGAGGAAAGATTTGAAGACTCCAACAAATTGCAACCCATTTCCCTTTGCAATTTGACCTACAAAACCATTTCTAAATTCTTTGGCAACAAACTAAAACCCTTTGTGCATCACTTCATCTCCGTAGAACCCCTTCCCAAGGTCCAACATGCTTGGAAAAAGTTAGTTGTGAAGCTATCCAAGTGAGGTATTTCCCTCTTAACATTTCCATTACCACTTCTAAGGTTATTTCTCTAATAAGTTATTCATTTTGATGGTTAGAGACCAAGGAGGGGATGTGCAAAGTGAATTTATAAATGACTAGGAAATGATGCCTCTTAGAGGAGGGAGTGATAAAAGGTGATGAGTTGCTTCTCAATATCTTTGCGAGCTTCTAATTTATTGCCTTGGATATTTTTGATGTGAAAGATATGACTGTGGTGTCAATGGTATATCAAGTGTGGTGAAAGAATTTATTGTTCTTCCCCCCTTCCTTTAGCAAATGCACTATTTACCTTTGTCTCCAAAGGATTTCCTCTTAGCTATTTCTTTTTCTTCCAGTTGAACTTGGAGCTAGGTTTCCTGCATGATAAGCTCATTAGTTCTTCCCTCTTGAATTATTCTTTGTTGAATATGTTCCATTTGTGTTGTGAAATCTTTCTTTAATAAAAATATCCCCAAATTCTTGCTTATTCCACTATATCAAGAAAGCTTTGAGGTATCTTAATTGGTTGTAAAAGTGATGCATAACTGTGTTGTTGGTTAATTGGTTGTATAAGTGATGCATACGTGTTAGTTGGTTAATTGGTTGTATAAATGATGCATATGTGTGTCATTGCATATAACAATATTATAAAGAAACCAATTAACACTATAACAGTTTATTCATGAAACTTTTAAAAATTTAAAAATTTATTTTAACACAATCTTTTTTTAATAGTAATTTTTTTATTATGCTTAAATTTAAAAAAGGAATAAAAAAATCTTAATGAAACTTACATGTTATTTTTTAGTTCAATAACAAAAAGTAAAGATAATGATAAATATCATAAAAATGTTGAATTATAAAATATAATAACATTTTCTAAAGTCATCATAAAATTTTACACATATTTTATATTAAAAGAATTAAAAAGAGCTTTTATACATCTATTATAAAGAGTGTTTATAAATATTAATTTTCATATACAATACTATGTTTTAATAACAAAGCTAAAACAAATTAAGGAGGAGTTACCACAAAATACAAAGCCATGTAAAGTACAAGAGATTTTCCACCACTCAGTTGCCTCAACCTAGTTTCAACAACAAACAAGGGAGTGCAGAAGTACAAGAGAGTTGCCACAACTATAACAAGAAGTAGCCACAATGTAGTTTCAACAACTAACAACTACAGTTGCATTGTGGCAACTCTTTGGACAACAACATAACAGGTCCACTAATACCCTTGTTACATTACATTCACATTGGAGCCAAGGTTTCTTAAAAATGTCTAATGCCTGACTTTTAGAAAACTCACTATTTCTGCTTAAAGTAGCAAAACTCCCCATATGAGTACAAACACAATATGTTTTAAACGATCTCCAAATTAGTATATTAGTCTCAGCAACATAAGGTTCGAAGAACACATTTATTATTGGACTCAAAAACTATTTTAAAACTGGTTCAAATAAATTTAACCTTGCATTCAAATTTGAATAAGTATGTAGATCGCTTAACAAGTTCTCAATTTTCTCTTTTGATATAAGCCGTTAGCATAAAAAAATTTTGTTTAATTTTACACCTTCTTTAAATTAAAACTATTGTTAATTTAACTTTTTCTAAATTCAATTCACACATTATTTCATTTATCATTTAACATATCTACTCAATATAATATACAATCCGTTCTTGATGGTGAGAAGAGGTATGCTATTTATGTTAAAATGATAGGAAATGGAAATGTATGTGGTGAGCAAGAACAAAGAAATGTATTTGGGAAACATATGAGAGATGATGAGTGCTTGGAGATAGACTGAATGGAAAATGACATTATTTTATTAACTGAAGATGAGAGATAGTGAATGCTCTCAGACAACCAGCTTGACACACAAATGGAGTTGTTCACTATGCAATGGAATAGTCTGACGGTAGTTTTTTGTCGGAATCATAACTAAAATTCAAGTTAGGGCTCAGGGTAGTTGAAGTGTTTGAATCTATTTTTGATAGTGGAAATGGATTCAGCACTACCAAAACCCTTAGAACACTCAAAATACTAAAGTTTAATTAACTGTAAAACACATGATTTTGATAAAATCGCTAGTCGGATTTTTGTAATCGTCAATTATAATAAACTTTTGCTCGGGAAGACTACGGCCACACAAATTCGAGGTTGCCGGAAAACAGTCGCCGGCTTGAGGAAGGCACAAAAAAAAACTAAAGGTGAATTGTCGAGTAGTTAGACTATGCTGTTTGAGCGTCAGTGCTTTAGGGTTTGTACATATTTTTCTGCTGCCAATGTTTTTTGGACTTCAGTCTGAAAGTCGGTGTAAATTTATGGAATTCAAATCAAAGGGTACTTTCGTAATGCAGACCATCAATAACACCCAGCGGTGGTACGTTGATCTAAAAATGGAGCATATATGTCGCTTGGTCTGAGATTTACCGGAGCTCGCCTGTGCCGTCACTGTCGTGTGTTAAAAACATGTCATTGTTGTTGGAATATTTTTATGTAAATTAACTTCAAGTTTGGATTAATATTTTTAATTGAATTTTTTTCACAATCTTTATTATTTTGTTATTAAAATTAAAATGAAATTATAACTAAATAAGTAAAAAACATCTTGTTTGAGATCTAGTTTTTAAATAATCTTTTTCATCTAAAATTATTCGATCCCCTTCTATATATGAATTCAAGTTAAAATGTATCAACCATGTACTAACTGGTAGTTGAAAAAGAAAAAAGAGAGTACATATCTCTTTCCATTATTTATTTTGAAATATCTTAAAATAAATATGGAAATATCTCTTTCCATTATTTTGTATTTTGAAATATCTCAAAATAAAGTTGGAATTTACTGAAGTCAACAAGAAAATGGCCCACACTAACATTCACAAACAAATTGGAGAAAAAACAATCTTTTCTCTGCTCTCTCGGTGCCACGTGACGTGGGTTTAGCGTCGACACGATCAGGTCTGGAATTTGACGTTCTACAATCGTTTTTCCATTTTAAAAGTTTTTTATTGGTTTCCAAAAGTTGCAACAAGTAAATTTGATGGGTAAGTACTTAATTGATCTATCATAAATTTTAATTTTAATGAGTAATTTAGATAGATATTAATTTAACAATATGTTTATCATCTTTTAAGATAATTTATTAGAAATGAGATTTTTATGAATAAAAAAAAATATTAAGAAAGATCAAAATAATGACATTTTATAGTTAAACAAAATCTTTTGGTATTATAAAACTGGACTAAATGCTACAGTGGAGGAGCTGGCCATTTCGAGTTGGAGAGTATGTAAGTGTAAATCAAACATTTGGAAAGGCTTTGGTAATATGTGGCCTATCAATATGGATAGTTTGAAATGGGTTTTTGGGAATGGGTCTAAAATTCTTATTGGAAGCAGGATAATGATGCGGATGGGTGATTTTCAGCCACAAATAAAGGACCTAGTACTTTTGTTAAATCGAAAGGGGTGTTTTTTCATTCACTAGATTATCAAGGAATGGGTTGGGGAGATCCCGAGATGGAAGGATAGTGCTGCGCTGGTGCTGGATTTGAATTGGGAAGGGAAATGGGTAATGTATACGAACAGGCTTAAGTCTTTGGGTTTGTGCAGGTTGGCTGAGGGGGATCGACATTTATGGGATGGTAAGAACACAAATGAAAGTCTGAAATCAAAGGAAATTTACTCGGCGCTGATAAAAAACAAGGTTGCTTTGGATACCGAATGTTGGTTTAAAGCTTTATGGAAATCTAGAGCTCAAATAAAAATGATAATATTCTTATGGCTTATATGGAAGGATAGAAATTTAACCTGGAGAAATTTTAAAAAACGAGGGTGGCAGGGTCGTGGTATCTGTTTGCTTTGTGGGCTTGCGGAGGAGGAAAACATCCATTTGTTTTATTCCTGTCCCTATGCACTTAATACTCTGACAATTGTTTGTGAAAAGATTAAGGTCAGCACACCGGATTATCAATCGACAGAGGCCTGTTTAAGGTGGTGGCTGGGAAGAGGGGAACAAGTTAGGTCTATTCCTATTCTTTTCCACTGGCATATCTGGTGTACTCGAAACAAAATTATTTTTGAAGGCACACTTTGTAATCTAAAAACTATTTCTTTTCAAATTATATGCTCATGGGAACACTTAAAATCAATCAAAAGCCTCCTTCTGATTTGTTGAAGTGTTTCTTCCCCCATGAGGTCTATTACCCTATTGGTTTTTTTGATGGGGCCTCACAACAATCTATCTGTGGTTGTGGGGCATGGTTACTAATGTCTCCTGAGTGCCACTATAAAATTTACTAAAACGGTGGAGTTGGAACGAATATGAAGGCCGAAGTCCTGGCTCTCTAGGGGCTATTATGGTTTTCCAGCCAGCTGTACATGGATAAGATTTGGATTATCGGGGATTCAAAAGTCTTAATTGACCATATGAACCATAAAGTTTCTATAAATTTGGGTTCGATTGCTCATTGGTTGGAGAGAATACATATTCTAAAAGGTTCCTTTTCTGTTATTTCTTTCCACCATGTATACAGAGAGAAGAACGTTGTAGTTGATCGACTGTCAAAGAAAGGGCTGGAGGGAAACTTTGGGGAAATGCATTATCAGCTACATATGTCGGAGGGTCGTGGAGCAACTGGAACTGTGAACTTCTTGTGAGATGGCTGGTTATATCTCTGTTTTCTGGAAGTTATCTTTAATTCAATATTCATGATAAAAATTTTGTTTCCAGTTTTGTTTTGCTGTAAGTTGTAATTTTTGATGGGACTGTTGATGCAGTCGAACATATATTTCAGATGGATAGGTTTATGAGCGTGTCCAAGATCTCAGGACAGTGCTTGTGTGGATCGCTTTGCAGGAAACTAAGAAAGTTTTTGTAAACTATTGAAAGTTTTTCTGGTCTAGAAACATTTATTTCTGGTACACTATATAAAACCAGAGTATTTTTCGTGTTGAAAAAAAATTATAAAACTAGACCACTGACCTAATAAAAGATTCGCAAAAGATTCTTCTTCTAAAAATAACTATCTACAAAGCTACCACAAATTCATAAATCTGTGTAAAACCTAAATTCACAGTTACTAAAAATAAATAACCATCATCACATATCACATTTCCATTTCCATTTGACCCCAACAAAGTCAATTACCCGATAGTTGTCACTTGGACTTCCGAGGCTGGTCCGTTCAAGACGTGAATTGTAGTGATCTCATCACCCTCTGCCCATTGAACCGTTGAACTTCAATTCACGTTAATATTAGGCGCTATCCTTCACTATCCCTCCCTCGTGATCACTGATAATTTATGAAGCTTCAAATCGACTATATGATTTTCTCTGACTAATAGTAAAAGAAAGCATTCACAATATACAAAGACATAAATTTTCAAGTGGCAAATTTGTCTAGAGATCAAAAAATTACTAAATTTAGTTTTTTTTTCTCAAATTTGACAGTATGATTGAATATTGTTTTTATTGTAAAAATAAATTCAGCAATAAAAAAACTAATACTCTAAATATTAAAACTTAACAACTATAAAAGTAAATTTGAAACTTTGTTAAACTACGCGATTTCCCATGCCTTTGAATAAGAGTAAATCAAAGAGTACACAATAGAGTAAGGGGAAGACATAAATGACTTTGACTCGACTGCAAAATTTCCATTTTCCGTATTAGGACTCTGCAGCGTGCCAATTACTTTGACTGGTAGTTGGATTAATTCTCCGCACATGATGCGAAAAGATTTAGAAGTTCGAAGTTAGTGTGGAATAAGGCAGTAGTCTAAATGTTGACATATTGGCAGGTCTTTGGATGGTATTTTTTTGGCTTAGTTTAATATGGTTTACAATTTGTCCCGAAAACAATGGAAATTTGGATTAGATTTCTATAAAATTCAGGTAGTAATTTTACGAGATTGGATTACAACGGTCAAGTTTTAATATTTTGATTGGTCAAAAAGATTTTAATGATGTTGAATTTATTTTTATCATAAAAAATAAGATTCACACATTCTTCTTCTCAAGTTTTTAAAGTAAATTTTGGCCTAATTCCAGCAAGTTTTGTTGTCTAGGCAAATTTGCTCTCTGGTAGACAACACTAATTTTTATCATCAGTTTTAATTGAAATTTGATTGAAATTGGGTGAAATTTTTTTTAATTATTATTTTGGTGCATGTCTATTTTAGTTATCCCTTAATTAAGATAGACAATAAAGTGTAATCTATTCCCAATCATAACTTGTAAGTTAGCTAGTAGATTTTGTGAATTAAATATTATTTAATTCACACTCAGTGTTCGCACATGCAACTGAGGATTTACTATTATTAGCTGCATGCATGTCAGATGTAGTGGAGACCCAATTGAGTTCTAGGTGAAAGGGAAGTTGACTATCAGTTGTATGATTATTGAGTTGCAGACATGAAACCAAAGACCCATTGGAGTGCCCATGATATTTGCGCAGTCAAGGCAGACAAGAATTCCTATCTTTTAGGGATCTTTACCATCAGGATTGCGCAAGCAAGACAGGTTGTCTAGAGGCTAAGAATTGGCTATGTGTTGGTCAGTTTTGCATATGATAGTGTGAGACAATTAGCTGAGTACTGGAGGGCTCTTGTGATAAGAGTTTTATATGTAATTGTTTCATGATCCATGCTTAATATACAATAGAAAATAGTGGGGTTTTTAGTTGCAAGCTTTCCACGGGAAATTATTTGTGTTGTGTGTGATTGATCTTTCTTCATGTTCATGTGATTAGCGATTATGTTTTTAATTCCGCAAAATATTTGTATAAGCGATTCAGTATTTAACTTTAGTACATTGTTAGATCAGGTGAATCCAAGATATACATGCATGTAGTATAATTTCTACAAATAATCCTACAACTGATAGTCAACTTCCCTTTCACCTAGAACTCAACTGGGTCTCAACTACATCTGACATGCATGCAACTAATAATAGTAAATCCCCAGTTGCATGTGAGATCACTGATTGTGAATTAATTAATATTTAATTCACTTGATCTCTCACTAGTGTATCTTTTGTTACAACTAGTACAATTGAGTTTAAGTCACTTAATTGAGTTAAACTAATTACAACCCGCATTAACTAATGCACCATTGCACTTCGAACTCTATTACAACTAGAATTACTCTGCATGCCTCACCAACTAACTCTAACTCGAAATCCACTAGCTAATTGAATTTATCACTTTCAGTTAACTGATTCAAGTCATCATTGACAATAGATTACAATTTAATTTCCATCTTAATTAAGGGATAACCAAAATATACATGCACCCAAAAATAACACTATGGGCCCCACCCAGTCTGGGTGCTTAATGCAACTAGGCATGGGTGCTGAAATTTTCTTGTTGAATCTCAACAATTATTTCTTTGATGCATAAGTGTGATGTTGGTTAATTGGTTGTATAAGTGATAATTGGTTGTATTTAAATAATGAATAAGTGTGTCATTGCATATTTTACCCTTCTATGCATAATTAGTGTGTGTTAGGGGCCCTCATTGCACCTAAGACACAGTAATTATGCATAGAACTAATTGTGAAAAGAATATAACACAAATATAAAAATATTATAAAGAAACCAATTAAGATTTTATAACAGTTTATTTGTGAAAATTATTAAAAATTCTAAATTTATTTTATCATTTTTTTTTTAATGAGTAAAATTTTTATTATGCTTAAATTTGAAAAAGGACTAAAAAAATATTAACTAAACTTCCATGTTTGTTCAATAACAAAAAGTAAAAATAATGATAAATATCATAAAAACATTGAATTATAAAATATAATAACATTTTCCAAAGTCATCATAAAATTTTACACATTTTATATTAAAAGAATTAAAAAGAGTTTTTATACATCTATTATAAAGAGTTTTTATAAATATTAATTTTCATATACATTACCATGTTTTAATAACAAAGCTAAAACAAATTACAGAGGAGTTGCCGCAAAATACAAAGGGAGTTGCTGCGAAGTACAAGAGAGTTTCCACCACTGAGTAGCCTCAACATAGTTTCAACAACAAACAATTGAGTTGCAGAAGTACAAGAGAGTTGCCACAACTATAACAAGGAGTAGCCACAATGTAGTTTCAACAACTAACAACTATAGTTGCATTGTGGCAACTCTATGAACAACAACATACCACAACATAGTAGGTCATCTAACAACCTTGTTACATTACATTCAGATTGGAGCCAAGGTTTCCCAAAAATGTCTAATGCATGCACTTTTAGAAAACTCACTATTTCTCCTTAAAGTAGCAAAACTCTCCATATTAGTAGAACCATGATATGTTTTAAACTTGTCTGCGAACTATAATAGATCTCCAAATTAATATATAAGTCTTAGCAACATAATGTTCCAAAAGCACATTCATGAGTAAACACAAAAACTATTTTAAAACTGGTTTAAATAAATTTAACTTTACATTCAAATTTAAATAACTATGTGAATCACTTAACAAGTTCTCAATTTTGTCTTTTAATATAAACCATTGACATAATTTTTTTTTATTAATTTTACACATTGTTTAAATTAAAATAAAATTATTGTAATTTAAATTTTTCTTAATCATTAAAATTTTACTACAAAATATCACTCTATCTAACTCAATTTTAATGCTAATCTAAATCACACTAACACTACTATCATCAATCCATTCCAACTCATTTTAATGCTAATCTAAATCACACTAACACTACTATCATCAATCCATTCCACACACCTTATTTCATTCATCATTTAACATATCTACTCAATATAATATAAAATCCGTTGATGGTGAGAAGAGGTATATGCTATTCATATTAAAATGATATGAAATGGAAATATGAAATGGAAATGTAAGTGGTGAGCAAGAACAAAGAAATGTATTTGGGGAGACATTTGAGGGATGATGAGGGATTGGAGAGAGACTGAATGGAAAATGGTATTGTTTTATTAACTGAAGATCAGAGATAGTGAATGCTCTCAGGAATAGACAAGCAGCTTGAGATAGCGATAGTCTAAAAAGGTTTTACAAAATAATTTAGAAATTCAGAAATTTTGGTAAGATTATAAAAAATTTTGATAAATATTTTTGAAAATTTTGGTTATAATTATTAAATTTCAGTATTTTGGGTGTCCTAAAATGTTTTGATAGTATTAGTCTATTTTCTCTATTAAAAATGCAATTCAAACACACCAACTACCTAATTTTTTATAATTTCTCTTATCAGATTTTCTTAAAAAAAATTGCCAAGATGCTGGCTTGAGGAAGGCACAAAAAACACTGAAGGACTTAGTCTAATCGTCGACTAGTTAGACTATGCTGTTTGAGCGTCAGTGCTTTGATGTTTGTACATATTTTTCTGGTGCCAATGTTTTTTGGACTTCAGTCTGATAGCGTCGCGAAAGTCAGTGTAAAGTTAGGGAATTCAATTCATAGGGTACTTTCGTAATGTAGGCCATCAATAACACCCAGTGATTGTACGTTGATTTAAATATGGAGCATATATGTCGCTTGATGTGAGATTTTCCTGACCTCGTCTGTGCCGTCACTGTCGTGTGTTAAAAACATGTCATTGTTGTTGGAATATTTTTATGTAAATTATTTCAAGTTTGGATTAATATTTTTAATTGAATTTTTTTCACAATCTTTATTATTTTTTTATTAAAATTAAAATGAAATTATAACTAAATAAGTAAAGAACATATTATTAATAAAAACATCTTGAGATCGAGTTTTTAAATATTTTTTTCATTTAAAATTATTCGATCCCCTTCTATATATGAATTTGAATTTAAGTTAAAATGTATCAACCATGTACTAACTGGTAGTTGAAAAAAAAAAAGGAGTACATATCTCTTTCCATTATTTATTTTGAAATATCTTAAAATGACTATGGAAATCTCTCTTTCTATTATTTTGTATTTTGAAATATCTTAAAATAAAGTTGGAATTTACTGAACTCAACATGAAGAAAATGGCCCACACCCTAACATTCACAAACAAATTGGAGGAAAAAACAATCATGCCTCTGTTCTCTCGGTACCACGTGACGTGGGTTTAGCAGGGACACGACCAGGTCCGGAATTTGACGTGGATCGTTTTTTCCATTTTAAAAGTATTTGATAGTTTCCAAAAGTTGCAACAAGTAAATTTTATGGGTAAATATTTAAGTTATCTAAATTTTAATGAGTGATTAAGATAGGGGAGAGGTTTCTACTGTTGTGCAAGGATTAGTAGTCATTATGGCACTGGTCTCACACATCCATCAAACAAAAATGACAAATTCACTAAAATATGCACAAAAATATTTGATATTAAGTTATATAAGTTATATAAATATGTCCAAAATGGGCCCAGTTTTTTACTAAACCAATTGTCATATACTAAGTCTTAACATCACAAGTTGACAAGACCTATTGTCTCAAGTACTTCCAGTTCTGAATTACCAACTAAGGCAAAATGCACTACAAAACATTACAATGCTTTCCATCCAAAATTACAGTTATCCCATCAAACAACGACTCACTGATTTTGCATTGGGGCAATAGATCCCATTGCTGAGTAACACTTGCACAAGGACTGGGTAACACTTGCACAAAAATAGGTGAAATGTGTGTCAGCCATATGTACATGTCTGTTTAACCATTCAGCCTATTGAAGACATTAAATGACACCATTCAATTCAGGGAATAGTTCACCCAACCTTTCATTTTAAGAATTAAACACAACAGCCCTGGAATTACATGAATTAAATTAAGGAAAGCACAAGGATCAACCATGAAAGCTTATCAGCCATTGGATCATGTACAAATCAATCCACAACACAGAATTAAATTTGGGAGATGGAAATCCATGCCAATCTTCCCTACCAATTAAATTCTAGATCATACAACTATAAAACATCAACCCTTACTGCATTTGAAGCATTCATTATACTCTTAAGCTACCATTGACATACATTCAAAGTTTTCAGACAGTGTTCCATTCATTTTGCAGAAATACAATTGTTTTCAGAAAGTGAGTTTTCAGACAGCGAGTTTCCATTTTGCAGACATACAATCATTTTCAGACATTGTTCCAGACATACAGACAGAGTGTGCTCAGTGTTACATTCCAGACAAAGTGTGTGCATAGTGTTACATTCATTCTCTTCATCCTGACAGAGTGTGCTCAGTGTTACATTCTAGACACAGTGTGTGCACATTGTTACATTCATTCTCTTCATCAGTTGTTGGAGCGTTGTTGGAGACATACAGGTATTTGGTTATTCTTGAATAATGTTATTCATTATATTGAGTATTTTATCATTATTTTAGTTGAGAAACTATGTTAAGCTTATAAGTAATGAGAGTTATGTTTATAAGAAAATCACGTAAATTAAAGAAGTTATGAGTGTTCAAACTAGCTTACTAAGACACTCCAAATTAGCTACTCCAAATTTCAAGTTGGAATTTTTCTAAACCTTTAAGTTTAGTATTGAGTAAAATCTTTCAAGAAATTGTTCCAACACACAGTCCCCTAAGAACAGCGCCCTTCAAAATTTATAAGAACAGAAAGCTACTAACTACATAGGAACAGTGCCTGCGTGCCATTGAACCCACCATATAAGCCGTCGTTGTGTTAACAAAAATGGGAAGCAAATCTGGCAGAGGGTTTTCCTAAGAAAAACAAAGGATTCTGAGTTAGGCGTTGAAAGTTGAGGCAGATTGGCATAGTACATCAATTTGTTTGGAGCAAATGTAGTTGTCAGCGTTCAGGCTTTAGAGGCATAGGAGGCAATAGAATACAACATCAATTTTTAAGCTTAAAATCTAGTTGCCTATAGTATAAATGTAGTTGCCTCGTTCAGGGTTTAGAGGCATAGGAGGCAATAGAATACAATATCAATTTTTAAGCTTAAAATATAGTTTCCTACAGTATAAATGTAGTTGCCTCCTCCTTTTTTTGTGCTTATTAACTAGATTTGGATATTGACTTTATACTGTATTCTAAATTGATTTTATGTTAAGATTATAAGTAATAAGAGTTATGTTTATAAGAAAATCACGTAGATTAAAGAAGCTATGAGTGTTCAAACTAGCTTACCAAGACACTCCAAATTAGCTACTCCAAATTTCAAGTTGGAATTTTTCTAAACCTTCAAGTTCAGTATTGAGTAAAATATTTCAAGAAATAGTTCCAACGCACTGTCCCCTAAGAACAGTGCCCTTCAAAATTTATAAGAACAACAACCTACTAACTACATAGGAATAGTGCTTGTGTGCCATTGAACCCACCGTATAATTCGTTGTTGTTTTAACAAAAATGGGAAGCAAATCGGGTAGAGGGTTTCCTAAGAAAAACAAAGGATTCTAAGCTGGGCGTTGAAAGCTAAGGCAGATTGGCACAGTACATCAATTTGTGCAGAGCAAATGTAGTTGTCTGCGTTCAGGCTTTAGAGGCATAGGAGACAATAGAATACAATATCAATTTATAAGCTTAAAATATGGTTGCCTATAGTATAAATGTAGTTGCCTCGTTCAGGCTTTAGAGGCATAAGAGGCAATAGAATACAGTATCAATTTTTAAGCTTAAAATCTAGTTGCCTACAGTATCAATGTAGTTGCCTCCTTTTGTTGTGCTTATTAACTAGTTTTGGATATTGACTTTATATTGAGTAAAATCTTTCAAGAAATAGTTCCAACACACAGTCCATGTCCAAAGATAAGTCCATGTTAAAACAGGCACTTATTGATTTTAGACAAGTCCATGTAGCTAACAGCCATGTAGGTATCACATATCTTTCTCATGTTGATATTACAAGTAATAAATAATTGAAATACAATATAATGAAAAATTAATTCACAATAACAATGTAATTCAAATTCAATTGTTCAGGTAAACCAGGTCTGTTCCACTTCAATGTCAATTAATTCACAACAAACAACTGAAGATTTCATTTTGTTAGCAGTAATATTGGAATTCATACATAATTATAGTTTACTCTATACATTTGTGCTATAATACTTATCAAATTTCTCACCCATGTTGGAAATTGCAAATTGTTGTAGCTATGCCAAGAGTTTCTATTACAGATCGGATAAGGAATGGGAGGCGAGGGAGAAGGGGGGCCCAACTACGGAGCAGTTCATCAGATGAGGATGTCAATTCTCCCAATGCTCCCAACAATGTAGTTGAAAAGGACCCTGTGGTAGCAGATCATCCCAACCCACCATTAGCCACAAAGCCACCTTCAACCACAGTACAAGGCGCAAGTTCAACAAAGAAAATTAGTGTCATCAGAGGTTGGACAAAGCAAGACATGCTCGATGAAATTGATGACATCGAGTTTAAGGGATATTCAATCCATGCATCTGCAAAAAAATGGGTTGACTAATACAAAGCGTAGAGGGCATGTTTCAGTTATGACCGAAGAGGAGGAGGATGAGGTGGTCGAGTGGTGTAAGGAGATGACCCAATTGGGACATGGGTTAGAGCTTATACAACTTAAATCCACTGTAGCTCAAATCTGTCAAGGGAGGCCAAACCCCTTTAAAGATGGTTTTCCTGGTAAGTCATGGTGGAGTGGGTTTAAAAAGAGGCATCCAGACCTTGTGTTACGTACAACGGAGGGCCTTGACAGAGACCGGCTTTTAAATCTACGCCCTGCAATTGTTTCCAAGTTGTATAACACTCTTTCTGCTACATATGACCAACACTCATATGCCCGAGACCATATATGGAACTGTGATGAAACAGGCTTACAGGCAGGAATAAATTGTGGTATGCGGGTAATTACCAAGAGAGGGAGTAGAAATGTGCCTAAGATATTGCCTAAGAGTAGGGAGTGGATCAAAATTCTTGCCTATGTCAATGCAGTTGGTTCATCAATACCAGGATTTTATCTATTTTAAGGTAAAACTCAACTAAAAAATTATATATAGAATTGTGAACTAGGGGCATGCATGGAAGACAAAGGAACTATTCCTGAATTGGCTTTGCCACTTTGCTACTTCTATACCGGGTGGTGTCTCGCCTGAAAACAGGCACTTACTGATTTTAGATGGCCATGAAAGCCACATGGATGTGCAGACAATCGAGGAGGCCAATAAGTTGGGCATTGACCTGTTAACATTGCCGTCTCATACCACTCACAGATTGCAGTGCCTTGATGTGAGTGTGTTTGGGCCTTTCAAGAACTATTTTAAGGTCGAGCGAGCTTCATGGATGGCAAAGAATCCAAGGGTGGAAGTAAAGAGGTTTGAGCTAGCTGATCTTGCAAGTATTTAGCATTTAAAAGGGCTCTCACACCTTCTAATATCAAGGCTGGATTTAGGAGGACTAGTATATGGCCACTCAATTTTGATGCTCTTATGCATGATACCAGTTGTAGCCAAGCATTTGAAGTGTAAGGTCAAGAAGCAGAGAACTTAGAAGAGCATGTTGGTGCCCAAGAAGATGTAGTTGCTGCTGAAGGTATACCGTCCCTTTCTGAAGGGTTGTTCTATGGTGGTGATGATGCTGAGCATGTTAGTGAGACACAGTTCAGTCATGAACCAACTAACAATATCAATGAGGCTGTGACACCCACTGATGCAGTTGAAAATGAGAAATTGACCATGCCAACCCAAGTAAGTGCACCATCATGGCCGGTAGAGGTCGTGATGAATATCACTGGAAATAATGTATCTACCGCCAATGAGGATGAAAGCATGGACATGCCTTCACAACCATCAGGGTTGAACATCGAACTTTTTCATTATTTTGTGGACAATGGATCATTGGAAGAGGATACTATTCAGCATGAAGTACCTGAAGAAGACAACAATGGGGGCCAAGCAGTTGTCCCAAAAGATGAAATCCAAGTGCTAGGTCCGGAGGAGCAAGGGGCAAAAAAAAAGCAGAGATTACTTGGTGCATTCCTAAAGCTACCCGTAGAGAGAGTAAAGGCCTCATCAAGGAACTCAACATCAGATTATCTTTTTTTAGGGAGGAGTTCACAATTTCTCACATCTGAATATTATATGAATTTAATGTCCGAGTCTGAACGTAAAAAGAATGAAATCCAAGAAGCTGAAAAGAGAAAGAAGGAGTTAGCCAATGAAAATAGGGTTGCAAGGGTTGTAACAGCAAAATCTCAAGCAAAGGAAAGGTTGGAAAGAAAAAAATCAAGGGAAGATAAGGAACATCAAAAGAAATTGGCAAGGCAAGAGAGAGAGGCAAGAAAGGTTCAGCAAGAGTTGGAAAAAGGAGGAGGGGTGACAAGCAAAGAAAACCATGGTTCAAGCCAGTTTGAGGCAAATAGGTTGATGTCTAACATGCTGGACCACATTGCATAGTAGACACCATCATTCCAAGACCTGATTAACATCTAAGTCCCCGGCTATTAGGCAGGGGTTAGGCCCACCTCTTATACCCCCACCAGTGCAGGTTTGAATCCTAACTGTGTTTATATGACACCTGCAGTCAGTGCTGGGGTTAGTAACACAAGTGGACACTTGGGCTACTCAGTCCCACCATGGCTACATGGAGAAAATTGGAGTCAATCATATGCCAAAATTCAGGCACATCCTAATCATCTAATGTTGGGCAGTCCACCATACTTGGGTAAGGAAGTCAACTCAACAATTTTGGGCAATGCAGGAAATGGAAGCCATCAAGCATAGGGGTGCCATGACTTAATTTTTGTAACCAAAAGACACTGTGATTTTGGTAAGGATAATATAGGTTTGCTAATAATAGATGTTTGGGAAGCTACAAACAGTTTCAAATTAGTATGTATAAAACAATGTCTAAATCCTACAAGTTTGTTAATTTGTTGAAGTTATAGCCTTAGCCTATATCAGATTTTTTATGAAGTTATATATCAAACAATTTATAATTCCTACATATCAAACAATTTCTAAATCCTACAAGTTTGTTAATCTGTTGAAGTTATAGCCTTAGCCTATATCAGATTTTTTATGAAGTTATATATCAAACACTTTCTAATTCCTACATATCAAATAGTTTCTAATTCCTACATGTTTGTTAATATGTTGATGTTATAGCCTAGCCTATATCAGATTTTTTATGAAGTTATATATCAAACACTTTCTAATTCCTACATATCAAACAGTTTCTAATTCCTACAAGTTTGTTAATCTGTTGAAGTTATAGCCTTAGCCTATATCAGATTTTTTATGAAGTTATATATCAAATACTTTCTAATTCCTATATATCAAACACCTATATATCAAACAGTTTCTAATTCCTACAAATTTATTAATTTGTTGGATTTATAGCCTTAGCCTCAGTGTCTAACTTGCTCACTTGCGAAGGCATAATACCAATCATCAATGACACCATTAAAACAAGTGATAGTTGGTGCCATCATTTTTGTTACTTAGAGTGACAAGACAACCCACATTCATCGATAGAAGCCAGTCATAATCTTTATGAATAGTGATTAAGAACAGAGTTATGATAAATTTTTCATCTAAACAAACTATCCCTTGAACATTACATGCTCTTTAATGAACAGAAACAGATACCAATAATCCTGTTAAATAACAAGTATATCAACACGGGGAACAAACCAACAGTCTTATATAACGAAATTGTGTGAGGGAATCAGATAAAATAAATAATGCTAACAAATTATAATTAATCAGATCAGTGGGCAACAAACCTGTATCATCAAAATTCATTGCAAACTTCATCAATAAAAATCACTCAATAAAAAGGAGGTGAAAATTACTTGCTAACTTCATCAATAAAAATCACTGAATAAAGGAGGAGACTTTGAACAAAGAAACTAAATTCATAAGCAAAAAATGTCTATGACACCAAATTCCAACTTGGATTTTGGCCCATTGCCCCACTCCGAAAATGTGTCTTGCAATGAGAACAACCCTGATTGAGTGATCCTACCTCTTAATTGACTAAAAATAAGTGGAATATAAAAATCATAACTGCAAACCAATGATACCCTGAACAATCAACATAGGGTGTGAACAAAGAAATTGAATTCATAATTGAATTAAACATTATTAACAACACAACCTGATTTCATCTAAACAAACTATCCCTTGAACATTACATGCTCTTTAATGAACAGAAACAAATACCAGTAATCCTGTTAAATAACAAGTATATCAACACGGGGAGAAAACCAACAGCCTTATATAATGAAATTGTGTGAGGGAATTAGATAAAATAAATAATGCTAACAAATTCTAATTAATCAAATCAGTGGGCACAAACCTGTATCATCAAAATTCATTGCAAACTTCATCAATAAAAATCGCTCAATAAAAAGGAGGTGAAAATTACTTGCTAACTTCATCAATAAAAATCACTGAATAAAGGAGGAGACTCTGAACAAAGAAACTGAATTCATAAGCAAAAAAGGTCTATGACACCAAATTCCAACTTGGATTTTGGCCCATTGCCCCACTCTGAAAATGTGTCTTGCAATGAGAATAACCCTGATTGAATGATCCTACCTCTTAATTGATTAAAAATAAGTGGAATATAAAAATCATAACTGCAAACCAATGATACCCTAAACAATCAACAGAGGGTGTGAACAAAGAAATTGAATTCAACATTATTAACAACACAACCTGATTCCATCTAAACAAACTATCCCTTGAACATTACATGCTCTTTAATGAACAGAAACAGATACCAATAATCCTATTAAATAACAAGTATATCAACACGGGGAGCATACCAACAGTCTTATATAATGAAATTGGGTGAGGGAATCAGATAAAATAAATAATGCTAAAAACTTCTAATTAATCAGATCAGTGGGCAACAAACCTGTATCATCAAAATTCATATTATCTTTGTTTAGGGAGGAGGTGAAATTTACTTGCTAACTTCATCAATAAAAATCACTGAATAAAGGAGGAGACTCTGAACAAAGAAATCGAATTCATAAGCAAAAAAGGTCTATGACACCAAATTCCAACTTGGATTTTGGCCCATTGCCCCACTCTGAAAATGTGTCTTTCAATGAGAACAACCCTGATTGAACGATCCTACCTCTTAATTGATTGAAAAGAAGTGGAATATAAAAATCATAACTGCAAACCAATGATACCCTGAACAATCAACAGAGGGTGTGAACAAAGAAGTTGAATTCATAATTGAATTCAACATTATTAACAACACAATATGAAAATTTAGACAACATTATTAACAACACAGTATGAGAAAATGCCATGAAATTAATTGAAAACATGTACAGAATATAAAACATTATTAACATACTCGGCTTTGTGGTGGTTATACCTTGGCTCTGTGGTGGTTATACCAATATTTAAACATCAAAATATCAATTCACAGAAAACCATAAACCCTAAACCCTATATCTCAATTTACAAAGATTGCTTTTAATTAACACAAAAACCCTACCCTAAACCTCAATATTTACTAACATAGTATGAGAAAATGACATAAACCCTAAACCCTATATCTCAATTTACGACAGTATGAGAAAATGCCACCATTATTAACAACACAGTATGAGAAAATGTCATGAAATTAATTGAAAACATGTACAGAATATAAAACATTATTAACATAATCGGCTTTGTGGTGGTTATACCTCGGCTCTGTGGTGCTTATACCAATATTTAAACATCAAAATATCAATTTAAAGAACACCATAAACCCTAAACCCTATATCTCAATTTACACAGATTGCTTTTAATTAACACAAAAACCCTACCCTAAACCTCAACATTACTAACACAGTATGAGAAAATGACATAAATCCTAAACCTTGTATCTCAATTTATAGAGATTCCTTCTAATTAACACAAAAAACCCTCCCCTAAACCTCAACATTACTAACACAGTATGAGAAAATGACATAGACCCTAAACCCTGTATCTCAATTTACAGAGATTCCTTCTAATTAACACAGAAACCCTACCCTAAACCTCAACATTACTAACAAGGTATGAGAAAACATGTATAGAATATAAAACAGTTATACCTCGGCTCTCAGCTCTGTGGTGGATAAAAATATTTAAACATTTACAGAAAAACCAGACAATTTACTTTAAATATTTACATAAAACCATAAACCCTAAACCTGGAATCTCAATTTACACAGATTATTTTAATTAACACAAAAAACCAGACAATTTACTTTAAACATTTACAGAAAACCAAAAACCCTAAACCCGGAATCTCAATTTACACATATTCTTTTAATTAACACAAAAAACTAGACAATTTACTTTAAACATTTACAGAAAACCATAAACCCTAAACCTAGAATCTCAATTTACACAGATTCTTTTAATTAACACAAAAAATAAAAAAATTACCAATTTAGTTTAAACATTTACAGAAAACCATAAACCCTAAACCCTATATCTCAATTTATTCATATTCTTTTAATTAACACAAAAAACCAGATAGACAATTTACAGAAAACCCAAGTGTTTGAAAACATAGTAAAACACAATAAAGAAGCTCAACAGAGAACATATCCTTTAGGTAAAATGTGTTTACAAGCATATACATATGACTGGGAGGACAAATTCCTACCTTAAGACTGCTCTCCTTGAATTCCTCTCCCACCTGGCCTTCCTCCTTGTCAACTACATTGTCCTCCTTGCCTTGCCAGCCAACTGCATTGTCCTTGGCTTTTGCATTGACCTGCAAACAATGCAAAAACCCAATCATTCACAGAGCACAAAAATAAAAAAGAAGAAGCAAAAACACTAAAAAAAAAGTAAAACCAACAGGGAAACACACCTGAAAGCACAATTCACAGCATCCAGAGCTGAAAAATGCACTTGAAAACACAATTTGGAGCATACAAACCTGTAAGCCACGCAGCGCCGAACGCATGTAAAACCACCACAGAGCCGAGGTAAAAACACCATAGAGCCGAGGTATGACCACCAAAAAGCTGAGGTATGACCACCACCACCACAGAGCCGAGGTATGCCCACCACAGAGCCGAGTTAAAACCACCACAAGACCAAGCCGAGTAAAACCACCACAGAGCCGAATAAAACCACCAAAGAGCCGAGGTAAAACCACTACAGGATCGAGGTATGACCACCACAAAGCTGAGGTATGACCACCATAGAGCCGAGGTATGACCACCACAGAGTCGAGGTATGACCACCATAGAGCCGAGTATGACCACCATAGAGTCGAGGTATGACCACCACAGAGCCGAGGTTTGACGATGACAGAGCCGAGGTATGACCACCACAAAGCCGAGTATAACCACCATAGAGTCGATTAAAACCACCACAGAGCCGAGTATAACAACGACAGAGCCGAGGTATAACAACGACAAAGCCAAGTATAAGCAACACAAAGCCAAGCATAGCCACCAAAGAGCCGAGGTATAACCACACAGAGCCGAGGTATAACCACCACAGCGCCGAGGTATAACCACCAGAACGCCGAGGTTTAACGAACACAGAACTGAGGCATAACAACCACAGAGCTGAGGGAATGAAATATTTGTATGCCATCGCGGTCGAACTAGGACTAGGAGAGCTCGAGCCAGGAGGGAACAGGCACCATAAGGAGGGATGAAGTGTGCAGAGGGCGGTGGTGGAGGCCTCAGACATCAATGCTCTTATGCGCAACAGTCGGAGCCAGAAACAAACAACAAGCAGACTTGGAGCAAAAAAACGAAGCTTCATGGAGAAGCCTCCGTTAAATGGCGGGATACGACCAGTGGAGAAGGTTGATGACCGATTTGACTAGTGGATAGTACCTGCCACACGCTTTCCCATGTACTTGACACTTTTCGTACATGATGTGGCTTGTTCCTACGTGGCATGGGGGCTAGCCATTGCTGAGGTGTCCAATGACTGACCCCTATCCCCTAGACATTAATTTAACAATCTGTTTAGTTATAGCACTTATTTCTTGTCACTATTTTTTAAGGTAATTTATTAGAAATGAGATTTTTATGAATAAAAAAAGAATATAGAGAAAGATTAGAATAATGAAATTTTCTAATTGAACAAATTTGACGTGCATTTCATAAACAGTTTTTTGGTGTTATAAAACTAGACCACTGACCTATTGTGCTCAACATAAAATTCTTCTTCTAAAAATAACTATCTACAAAGGTGACCACAAATTCATAAATCTGTGTAAAACCTAAACTCATAGGCATTAAAAATAAATAACCATCATCACATATCACATCTCCATTTGACCCCAACAAAGTCAATTACCCGATAGTTGTCACTTGGACTTCCTACGCTGGTAATTCGGTCCGTTCAAGATCTGAATTGTAGTGATCTCATCACCCTCTGCCCATAAATTTCTAAACTGTACCTTGAAGTGGGTCGTGGTATATTGAACCGCTGAGCTTCAATTCATGTTAATATTTGGCGCTATCCTTCACTATCCCTCGTGATCACTAGGAATTTATGAAGCTTCAAAATTATTGATCGATTATATGATTTTCCCAAAGCATACCCACAATATACAAAGACATAATTTTTCAAATGGAAAATTTGTGTCGAGATAAAAAAAAATTACTGGAATTTAGTCTTTTTTTTCTCGATAAATTTGACATTATGATTGAATCTTGTTTTTATGGTAAAAATAAATTCAACAATAATAAAAAAAAGCTAATACTCAAAATATTGAAACTTAATAATTATAACTTAGGTTTCTCAAAATTTCTATCAGATTTAAATCATAATTATTTCAAATTTCATTATCATTTTACCCCAGATTTCATTATTTTAAGAATAAAATTAAAGCTTGTTAAACTATGCGGTTTCCCATGCCTGTGAATAAGAATAAATCAAAGAGTACATAATAGAGTAAGCGGAAGACGCAGGGGAGAGGGGTCAGTCATTGGACACCTTAGCAATGACTGGCCCCCATGCCACATAGGATAAGCCAGTTCATGTACGACAAGTGTCGACAACTTGGGCAAGCGTGTGGTAGGTACGTGTGACCAGTCGAACCGGTCATCAACCTGCTCCAATGGTCATCTCCCGCCATTATACGGAGGCTTCTCCATCAAGCTTCATTTTCTGCTCCAGGTCTAGTTGATATTCGATATTGGCTTTGATTGTTGCGCAGAGGATCATCGATGCCTGACGCCTCTGCCACCGCCCTCCACGCACTTCATCCCTCGTTATGGCGCTTGTGCCCTCTTGGCTCGAGCTCTCCTGGTCCTGGTTCGACCACGGCGGCAGGAAAATATTGTTATACCTTGGCTCTGTGGTTGTTAAACCTCGGCTTTGTGTTCGTTAAACCTTGACTCTATGGTGGTTATACCTAGGTGCTGCGGTGGTTATACCTCGGCTATGTGTGGTTATGCCTCGGCTTTTTGGTGGTTATACTTGTCTCTGTGTTGATTATACTCGGCTCTGTCGTTGTTATACCTCGGCTCTGTCATTGTTATACTTGGCTTTGTGGTGGTTTTAAAATGGATTTGTGGTGGTTATACTCGGCTCTCTGGTGGTCATAATCAACTCTGTGGTGGTCATACCTCGGCTCTGTGGTGGTCATACCTCGGCTTTGTGGTGGTTTTATTCGGCTCTGTGGTGGTTTTACTCGGCTCGGCTCTGTGGTGGTGGTGGTCAAACCTCGGCTCTGTGGTGGTCATACCTCGTCTCTGTGGTGTTTTTAACTCGTCTTTGTGGTGGTTTTAGCTGCGTTCAGCTCTGCGTGGCTTACAGGTCTAAATGCTGTGAATTGTTATTTCAGGTGCATTTTCTTGTTGGTTTTAGTTCTTTTTTTAGTGTTTTGGCATTTTTATTAATGTTTGTGATTTATGAATGATTGGGTTTTGCATTGTTTGCAGGTCAATGTAGAAGACAAGGAAAATGCAGTTGGCTGGCAAGGCAAGGAGGACAATGCAGTTGGCAAGGAGGAAGGCCAGGAGGGAGAGGAAGGTGAGGAGAGCAGTCTTAAGGTAGGACTCTGTCCTACCAGTCATATGTATGTGTTTGTAAACACATTTAACCTGAAGGATATGTTTATCTGTTGAGCTTCTTTACTGTGTTTTTAAACACTTGGGTTTTCTGTAAATTGTCTGGTTTTTTGTGTTAATTAAAATAATCTGTGTAAATTGAGATATAGGGTTTAGGGTTTATGGTTTTTTGTAAATTTTTAAAGTAAATTGTCTAGTTTTTTGTGTTAATTAAAAGAATCTATGTAAATTGAGATATAGTGTTTAGGGTTTATGGTTTTCTGTAAATGTTTAAAGTAAATTGTTTGGTTTTTTTGTGTTAATTAAAAGAATATGTGTATATTGAGATATAGGGTTTATGGTTTATGGTTTTCTGTAAATGTTTAAAGTAAATTGTCTGGTTTTTTGAATTAATTAAAAGAATCCGTGTAAATTGAGATATAGGGTTTAGGGTTTATGTTTTTCAGTAAATGTTTAAATATTTTTATCCACCACAGAGCTGAGAGCCGAGGTATAACCGTTTTATATTCTATACATATTTTCAATTAATTTGATGTCATTTTCTCATACTGTGTTAGTAATGTTGAGGTTTAGGGTAGGGTTTTTGTGTTAATTAGAAGGAATCTGTGTAAATTGAGATACAAGGTTTAGGGTTTATGTCATTTTCTCATACTGTGTTAGTAATGTTGAGGTTTAGGGTAGGGTTTTTGTGTTAACTAAAAGCAATATGTGTAAATTGAGATATAGGGTTTAGGGTTTATGGTGTTCTGTAAATTGATATTTTGATGTTTAAATATTGGTATAAGCACCACAAAGCCGAGGTATAACCACCATAGAGTCGAGTATGTTAATAATGTTTTATATTTTATACATGTTTTCAATTAATTTGATGAAATTTTATCATACTGTGTTGTTAATAATGTTGTCTAAATTGTCATACTGTGTTGTTAATAATGTTGACATTTTCTCATACTGTTATAAATTGAGATATAGGGTTTAGGGTTTATGTCATTTTCTCATACTCTGTTAATAATATTTAGGTTTAGGGTAGGGTTTTTGTGTTAATTAAAAGCAATATGAGTAAATTGAGATATAGGGTTTAGAGTTTATGGTTTTCTGTAAATTGATATTTTGATGTTTAAATATTGGTATAACCACCATAGAGTCGAGTATGTTAATAATGTTTTATATTCTGTACATGTTTTCAATTAATTTGATGACATTTTATCATACTGTGTTGTTAATAATGTTGTCTAAATTCTCATATTTTGTTGTTAATAATGTTGACATTTTCTCATACTGTGTTATTTAAATTGATATATGCACATGTTTTTACTTGCATGTGAAGTCTCAGTCTTGCATTCTTGCTTCACTCCAACAAGGTATAACCACCTTTGTTCCTGGTTTCTCTTAAGGTTTTTGACTTGCATGTGAAGTCTTAGTCTTGCATTCATGTTTCACAGAGTCGAGGTATTAATTTTACAGTCACTTCCATAGAGGTATTTTACCTTTCTTCTTGGTTTCTCTTAAGGGTTTTTACTTGGATGTCAAGTCTCAGTCTTGCATTCTTGTTTCATAGAGTCGAGGTATTACAGTCACTTCCATAGAGGTATTTTACCTTAGATTTTTTTTCGTATATGAATTCAATTTCTTTGTTCACACCCTCTGTTGATTGTTTAGGGTGTCGTTGGTTTGCAGTTATGATTTTTATATTCCACTTATTTTTAATCAATTAAGAGGTAGGATCATTCAATCATGGTTATTCTCATTGCAAGACACATTTTCAGAGTGGAGAAATGGGCCAAATTCCAAGTTGGAATTTGGTGTCATAGGCCTTTTTTGCTTATGAATTCAGTTTCTTTGTTCAGAGTATCCTCCTTTATTTAGTGATTTTATTGATGAAGTTATAAAGTAATTTTCACCTCCTTTTTATTGATGAAGTTTGCAATGAATTTTGATGATACATGTTTGTTGCCCACTGATTTGATTAATTAGAATTTGTTAGCATTATTTATTTTATCTGATTCCCTCACACAACTTCGTTATATAAGACTACTGGTTTTCTCCCCGTGTTGATATACTTGTTATTTAACAGGATTATTAGTATCTATTTCTGTTCATTAAAGAGCATGAAATGTTCAAGGGATAGTTTGTTTAGATGCAAAATTTATCATAACTCTCATATTAATCACTATTCATAAAGATTATGACTGGCTTCTGTCAATGAATGTGGGTTGTCTTGTCACTCTAAGTAACAAAAATGATGGCACCAACTATCACTTGTTTTAATTGTGTCATTGATGATTGGTATTATGACTTTGCAAGTGAGAAATTTAGACACCGAGGGTAAGGCTATAACTTCAACAGATTAACAAACTTGTAGTAATTAGAAATTGTTTGATATATAGGAATTAGAAATTGTTTGATATGTAGGAATTATAAACTGTTTGATATATAACTTAATAAAAAATCTGATATAGGCTAAGGCTATAACTTCAACTGATTAAAAAACTTGTAGGAATTAGAAACTGTTTGATATGTAGGAATTAGAAATTGTTTGATATATAAATTCATAAAAAATCTGATATAGGCTAAGGCTATAACTTCAACAAATTAACAAAATTGTAGGATTTAGACACTGTTTTATACATACTAATTTGAAACTGTTTGTAGCTTCCCAAACATCCATGGATGTTATCCTTAGAAAACCTATTTCATCCTTACCAAAATCATAGTGTCTTGTGGTTACAAAAATTAAGTCATGGCACCCCTATGCTTGATGGCTTCCATTTCCTGCATTGCCCAAAATTGTTGAGTTGACTTCCTTACCCAAGTATAGTGGACTGCCCAACATTGGATGATTAGGAGGTGCCTGAATGTTGGCATATGGTTGACTCCAATTTGCTCCATGTAGCCATGGTGGGTCTGAGTAGCCCAAGTGTCCACTTGTGTTACAAACCCCATCACTGATTGCAGTTGTCATATAAACACAGTTAGGATTCAAACCTACACTGGTAGGGGTATAAGAGGTGGGCCTAACCCTTGCCTGATAGCTGGGGACTTGGATGTTAATTAGGTCTTGGAATGGTGGTGTCTTCTCTTCAATGTGGTCCAGCGTGTTAGACATCAAACTATTTTCCTCAAACTGGCCTGGACCATGGTCTTTCCTGCTTCTCACCCCTCCTCCTTTTTCCAACTCTTGCTGAACTTTTATTGCCTCTCTCTCTTGCCTTGCCAATTTCTTTTGATGTTCCTTATCTTCCCTTGATTTTTGTCTTTCCAACCTTTCATTTGCTCGAGCTTCTGCTGTTGTAATCCTTGTAGTGCTCGTTTCATTGGCTAACTCCTTCTTTCTGTTTTTAGCTTCCTGAATTTCATTCTTTTTATGTTCAGACTCGAACATTAAATTCATATAATCTTCAAATGTGAGCAATTGTGAACTCCTCCCTAGAAGAATATAATTTGATGTTGAGTTCCTTGATGAGGCCTTCACTCTCTCTACTGGTAGCTTTAGGAATGCACCAAGTAATCTCTGCTTTTCTGTTGCCCCATGCTCCTCCAGACCTGGCACTTGGATTTCATCCTCTGGGACAATTGATTGTCCCCCATTGTTGTCTTCTTCAGGTAATTCATGCTAAATAGGCTCCTATTCTAGTGATCCATTACCCACAATATAATGAACAAGTTTGGTGTTCAACCCTGATGGTTGTGAAGGCATGTCCATGCTTTCCTCCTCATTGGTGGTAGACACATTATTTCCAGTGATATTCATCGCATCCTCTACCAACCATGATGGGGTGCTTACTTGGGTTGGCATGGTCAATTGCTCATTGTCAGCTGCATCAGTGGGTGTCATAACCTCATTGATATTTTTAGTTGGTTCATGAATGAACTATGTCTCACTGACATGCTCAACATCATCACCACCATAGAAAAACCCTTCAGAAAGGGACATTATACCTTTAGCAGCAGCTACATCTTCTTGGGCACCAACATGCTCTTCTATGTTCTCTACTTCTTGACCTTCCACTTCAAATGCTTGGCTACAACTGGTATCACGCATAAGAGCATCAAAATTGAGTGGCCATATACCAGTCCTCCTAAATCAGGACTTGATATTAGAAGGTGTGAGAGCCCTTTTAAATGCTTTACTTGCAAGCTCAGCTAGCTCAAACCTCTTTACTTCCACCCCTGGATTCTTTGCCATCCATGAAGCTCGCTCGACCCTGAAATGGTTCTTGAAAGGGCCAAACACGCTCACATCAAGGGGCTGCAATTTTTTAGTGGTATGAGTCGGCAATGTTAACAGGTTAATGCCCAACTTATTGGCCTCCATGATTGTCTGCACAACCATGTGGCTTCCATGGCCATCTAAAATCAGTAAGTTCCTATTTTCAGGCGAGACACCACTCGGTACAGAAGCAGCAAAGTGGCAAAACCAATTCAGGAACAATTCTTTTGTCATCTATGCATGTGGATGTGCAACCATGCATGCCGCTGCTTCACAATTATGTATATAATTTTTTAGTTGAGTTTTACCTTTAAATAGATAAAATCCTGGTATTGATGAACCAATTTCATTGACACAAGAAAGAATTTTGATCCACTCCCTACTCTTAGGCAATATCTTAGGCACATTTCTACTCCCTCTCTTTGCAATTACTCGCATACCACAATTTATTCCTGCCTATAAGCCTGTTTCATCACAGTTCCATATATGGTCTGTGGCATATGAAAACCTGGTCTCTGTCAAGGCCCTTCGCTGTACATAACACAAGGTCTAGATTCCTCTTTTTAAACCCACTCCACCATGACTTACAAGGAAAACCATGTTTAAAGGGGTTTGGCCTCCCTTGACAGATTTGAGCTATAGTGGATTTAAGTTGTATAAGCTCTAACCCATGTCCCAATTAGGCCATCTCCTTACACCACTTGACCATCTCGTCCTCCTCCTCTTCAGTAATAACTCTAACAGGGCCTCTACGCTATGTATTAGTCAACCCATTTATCTAATAATGTATGTTAGAGGCAGCAATACCATGTTTTTTTGTAGATGCATGCATTGAATATCCCTTAAAATCAATGTCATCAATTGCATTGAGCATGTCTTGCTTTGTACAGCCTTTGATGGCACCGATTTTCTTTGTTGAACTTGCGCCTTGCACTGTGGTTGAAGGTGGCTCTGTGGCTGATGGTGGGATGGGATGATCTGCTACCACAGGGTCCTTTTCAATGAAATTGCTGGGAGCATTGGGAGCATTGAAATCCTCATCTGATGAACTACTCCGAAGTTGGGGCCCCCTTCTCCCTTGCCTCTTGTTCCTTATCCGATCTGCAATAGAAAATATTGACATGGCTCCAAAAACCTACAGATTAACCACAAAATTCTGATTTAAAATTGTATTTGAGTACAACATGGGTAAGAAATTTGATAAGTATTACATCACAACTGTATAGAGTAAACTATATTTATGTATGAATTCCAATATTACTGCTAACAACATGAAATCTTCAGTGGTTTGTTGTGAATTAATTGACATTGAAGTGGAACAGACCTGTTTTACCTAAACAGTTGAATTTGTATTACATTGTTACTTTAAATTATTCAGGGATTTTCATTATATTTTATTTCAGTTATGTATGACTTGTAATATCATCATGAGAAAGATATGTGATACCTACATGGTTGTTAGCTACATGGACTTATCTAAAATTAGTAAGTGTTTGCTTTAACATGGACTTATCTTTGGACATGGAATTATCTACCTAGTGCATATATGCTTAGCAAATATGTGTTAATGTTTCCTGTTTGTTTAGAACAAAATAGATACAAAAAATTATTGTATTTGGCTAAACCTGTGATCCAACTAGCTGTAGTTCAACTTGTTGCTCTTAGCTTGAGCTAAGCATTAGTTCAGAAGCAGTAGTTAAGAAGGAAGCTGCAGTGAAACTTAAGAAGGAAGCTAAGCATCAGTTCAGAAGTAGTACTTAAGAAGGAAGCTGTAGTGAAACTTGAGAATGGAGCTAAGCAGCAGTTCAGAAGCAGTAGTTAAGAAGGAAGCTGTAGTGAAACTTAAGAAGGAAGCTATAGTGAAACTTCCATGAGACTTCTAATTAGCTGTGTTTCCACTCTTGCAGTCTCTCTAACTCCTATGTAGTTAGTAGCTTTCTGTTCTTATAAATTTTTAAGGGCACTGTTCTTAGGGGACTGTGTGTTGGAACTATTTCTTAAAAAAATTTACTCAACACTGAATTTAAAGGTTTAGGAAAATTCCAACTTGAAATTTGGAGTAGCTAATTTGGAGTGTCTTAGTAAGCTAGTTTGAATACTCATAGCTTCTTTAATATACGTGATTTTCTTATAAAAACAACTCTCATTACTTATAAGCTTAACATAAAATCAATTTAGAATATAGTATAAAGTCAATATCCAAATACAGTTAATAAGCACAACAAAAGGAGGAGGCAACTACATTTATACTATAGGAAACTAGATTTTAAGCTTATAAATTGATACTGTATTCTATTGCCTCCTATGCCTCTAAGCCTGAATGCCGACAACTACATTTTCTCCGCACAAATTGATGTACTCTGCCAATCTTCCTCAGCTTTCAACACCCAACTCAGAATCCTTTGTTTTTCTTAGGAAAACCCTCTGCCCGATTTGCTTCCCATTTTTGTTAAAACAACGATGGCTTATATGATGGGTTCAATGGCACGTATGCACTGTTCCTATGTAGTTAGTAGCTTTCTGTTCTTCAAAATTTTGAAGGGCACTGTTATTAGGGGACTGGGTGTTGGAACTATTTCTTGAAAGATTTTACTCAATACTGAATTTAAAGGTTTAGAAAAATTCCAACTTGAAATTTGGAGTAGCTAATTTGGAGTGTCTTAGTAAGTTAGTTTGAATACTCATAGCTTCTTTAATCTACGTGATTTTATTATAAAAATAACTCTCATTACTTATAAGCTTAACATAAAATAAATTTAGAATACATTATAAATTTAATATCCAAATCTAGTTAATAAGCACAACAAAAGGAGGAGGCAACTACATTTATACTGTAGGCAACTAGATTTTAAGCTTATAAATTGATAATATATTTTATTTCCTCCTATGCCTCAAAGCCTGAACGTTGACAACTACATTTTCTCCACACAAATTGATGTATTGTGCCAATCTGCCTAATATTTCAACGCCCAACTCAGAATCCTTTGTTTTTCTTAGGAAGACCCTCTGCCCGATTTGCTTCCCATTTTTGTTAAAACAACGATGGCTTATACGGTGGGTTCAGTGGCACACATGCACTGTTCCTATGTAATTAGTAGCTTTCTGTTCTTATAAATTTTGAAGGGCATTGTTCTTAGGGACTGTGTGTTGGAACTATTTCTAGAAATATTCTACTCAATACTGAACTTAAAGGTTTAGAAAAATTCCAACTTGAAATTTGGAGTAGCTAATTTGGAGTGTCTTAGTAAGCTAGTTTGAATACTCATAGCTTCTTTAATCTATGTGATTTTCTTATAAACATAACTCTCATTACTTATAATCTTAACATAAAATCAATTTAGAATACAGTATAAAGTCAATATCCAAAACTAGTTAATAAGCACAACAAAAGGAGGAGGCAACTACATTTATACTTTAGGCAACTAGATTTTGAGCTTATAAATTGATATTGTATTCTATTGCCTCCTATGCCTCTAAGCCTGAATGCCGACAACTAAATTTGCTCCACACAAATTGATGTACTGTGCCAATCTGCCTCAGCTTTCAACGCCCAACTTAGAATCCTTTATTTTTCTTAGGAAAATCCTCTGTCCGATTTTCTTCCCATTTTTGTTAAAACAACGACGACTTATACGGTGGGTTCAATGGCACACAAGCACTGTTCCTATGTAGTTAGTAGCTTTCTGTTCTTATAAATTTTGAAGGGCACTGTTCTTAGGGGAATGTATGTTGGAACTATTTCTTAAAAGATTTTACTCAATACTAAACTTAAAGGTTTAGAAAAAATCCAACTTGAAATTTGGAGTAGCTAATTTGGAGTGCCTTAGTAAGCTAGTTTGAATACTCATAGCTTCTTTAATCTACGTGATTTTATTATAAAAATAACTCTCATTACTTATAAGATTAACATAGTTTCTCAACTAAAATAATGATAAAGTACTCAATATAATAAATAACATTATTCAAGAACAAACAAAGACCTGTATGTCTCTAGCAACGCTCCAACAATCGATGAATAGAATGAATGTAACACTGTGCACACACTCTGTCTGGAATGTAACACCGAGCACACTCTGTTTGGATGAAGAGAATTATGAATGTAACACTGTGCACACACTTTGGCTGGAATGTAACACTGAGCACACTCTGTCTGTATGTCTAGAACACTATCTAAAAACGATTGTATGTCTGCAAAATGGAATCTCACTATCTGAAAAATCACTTAGAGAAAATGATTGTATGTCTGCAAAATGAATGGAACACTGTCTGAAAACTATGAACATATGTCAATAGTAGCTTAAGAGTATAATTAATGCTTCAAATGTAGTAAGGGTTGATGTTTTATAGTTTTATGATCTAGAATTTAATTGGTAGGGAAGATTGGCATGGATTTCCATCTCCCAAATTTAATTCTGTGTTGTGGATTGATTTGTACATGATCCAATGGATGATAAGATTTCATGGTTGATCCTTGTGCTTTCCTGAATTTAATTCTTGAATTGAAATGCTTTCCTGAATTTAATTCCTGAATTGAAAGGGTTGTTGTGTTTAATTCTTGAAATGAAAGGTTGGGTGAACTAGTTCCTAAATTGAATGGTGTCATTTAATGTCTTCAATAGGCTGAATGGTTAAACATACATGTACATATGGCTGACACACATTTCACCTATTTTTTTGCAGGTGTTACCTATTCCTTGTGCAGGTGTTACTCAGCAATGGGATCTATTGCCCCAATGCAAAATCAATGGGTGACTGTTTGATGCGATAATTGTACTTTTGGATGGAAATCATTGTAATGTTTTGTAGTGCATTTTGACTTAGTTGGCAATTCAGAACTGGAGGTACTTGAGGCAATAGGTCTTGTTAACTTGTGATGTTAAGACTTGGTGTATGACAGTTGTTGGTCTAGTAAAAAACTGGGCCCATTTTGGACATATTTATATAACTTATATAACTTAATATAAAGTATTTATGTGCATATTTTAGTGAGTTTGTGATTTTTGTTTGATGGATGTGTGGGACCAGTACTATAACTACTACTGGTCCTTGCACAACAATAGAAGCCTCTCCCCTAAATGACTTTCACTCGACTGAAAAATTTTCAGGACTCTGCAACGTACCAATTACTTTTGTAGTTGGATTAAATGCTACTCCGCACATGATGCGAAAATATTTAGAAGTTCAAAGTTAGTGTGGAATAAGGCAGTAGTCTAAATGACATATTGGTCGGTTTTTGGGTAATTTTTTTCTTAGTTTAAGAAGGGTTTAAATTTGTCCTGAAAATAATGAAAATTTTGATTAGATTTCCATAAAATTTAGGTAGTAATTTTAGGAAATTTGAATTATAGCTGTCAAGCTTCAATATTTTGGTTGGCCAAAAAGATGATGCTGAATTCATTTCCATCGTAAAAAAACAAGATTCACATTCTTATTGTCAATTTTTTTGAGGAAAATTTGGCCGAATTCCAGCGAGTTTTGTTGTCTAGACAAATTTGCTGCCCGGTAGACAACAACAATTTTAACCATCAAATTTAATTGAAATTTGACTGAAATTGGGTGAAATTTCTTTAAGCTCAAATTCAAGTTTGAGTGATGTAATTTGTTATAATAATCTAGTGTTAAATTTATTTACACTTAAAAACACAATTTAAACAATTTAAATTCTTAATTAAAAAAAAAATCTATATTGGCACATTTATGGAAAAAACCAAAAGCATGTCATAGTTAAACAACTCCAATAAAAGTTTAGTTTGATTTTAAAACCTAGGTATAAAATTATTTGAAAATATTTAATTTTAATATATTTTAAATATTTAAAATTTACAATTTTAATAAAATTTTAAATCATAAATGAATGTTATAAAGTTAGATATGCATACACATAAATACATACGAAATATCATGATCCTGCAGGTGGCTTGAGGAGCTTATTCTCAGGGGCATCTAATTCTTCGAAGTCACTAGGCTGCGAGCATGTCTCCTGCATGTCTCCTCCCCTAGCATTGGGTGAGGTTTGATGCTGGGTATCCTAGGTGGCCTTGCTGAAGAGGTCCATCCTCAGCTAGTTGTGATTGTGAGACTTGACATATATAATTAAAATTTTATTAGAATTAAATTATCATATAATTATTAGTAAATATTATAATTTAATTATAAAATTTAATATAAATTAAATTTATATTAATTTTATATATATTGAAAATTTTAGGGTTTTTTTGCAAAACTTTAATTATTGTGGTAAATTTCTAATTTTAGTCGCTCTTCCTAGAGAAAATGCGAGCAGAGGGAGCACAAATCTCTCCTATAACAAAGTGATATCGGAAGGCACACACCATAATTGTCTTTGGGAATCCCATTAACATGCTTTGGGTGCAAAACTGGATGGACATGTGTAGCAGACCTGGAACACAAGTGGCCAATCCACTAAACAGAGATGAAGGAGTTATTTATCTAAAGCATCCGTGGACCCTAAATTTGAGGTGAGGTCTAATTAGATTGGTGAATATATCCAGTATATGTGTGATCATGCACTCATTGGCTAGTTTCTAGGAATATGGTCGACTGAAAAGGACTAACTCATTCGGTTTACGAAAAATGGAAGCCTAAAGGCTAGATTAAGTTAGAATTAGGAGAAAAGGGCTTCTTTACAATTGTATTTGCAAGCTTAAAAGATACAAAATGGGTCTTTGAGAGTGACCCTTACTATTTCAACTCTGCACGATTGTACCTACAGTTTTGGACCAAGTGTTTTGTCCCGCAAAAATAATATTTCACAGCGGCACCTGTGTGGATTCATATGTATTCCTTGTAGGGGGAGTTATGGGATGATGATACTTTAGTAGGTATCAAGAATGTGTTGGGTCACTTGATCAATATTTTTGAGGAAATCAGACAAGAAAAAAAATGAGGATACTTTAACAGGTATCAAGAATGTGTTGGGTCACTTCATCAATATTTTTGAGGAAATTAGACAAAAACATATATTTCATATGCATGTATACATGAACATTTCAGAGCCCTTGTCGGAATCAATTAACATTTACTTTCAGGACGACTTGTGGAAGTAGATACACGATTATGAGCACATCGCCTTTAGATGCCAACGCTACAATGAGTATGAAAATCTATACCCAAGTTTCCATTTGATGTTTGCAAATAATAACCCCAAAGTCCCTCCAAGTCAATATCATGATGGGTTTAAGATAGCAGAAAGAAATAGGTGCAACCCAAAAACCCCCCAAGTGGCCCAATAGTCTCAAATTTAAAAAGGGGTAGAGGGGAAAGTTTCAAGCCTAAATAGATATGAGTTGATCTCTTTAGAAGATAATGTCGAACACATCAAAAAAGAAAAAAATTCAGCAGTGGAGATAAAATATTTCATGGATCCTCCAGCTTCGTCCACCCAACCATCGCTAATATTTTCTATCCAGATGCCACAATCTGTCTCTTCACAAGCATAGACCTAGCTAATAGTTGAAACAATGAATTAGCCACAATTTCCCCTATTTTTTTGCATGCAACATTAAAGGGATCAAAGTAACTCCTAGATCAGGTGGAAGACATGGAATTAAACTCTTTGAATCTTACATAACTAGCAAAGGCTTGGAAAGGAAAGGACTCCTTTACTCTCCCAAGCACTAGGTGTTTTTATTAGGAAATTGTATCTTAAGTATCAACATGTTACATAGAAAAATCCAAGGCGACAATGTGTGGTAGTGACACATTGTGAGTATAGACTCACTCGTTAAAAGAACCAACAAAGCCACACATAGAGGAAAGGATAAGGGGTTGAAAAAACAACTTACAATTTTTAGATGAGATTGAAGGTACGTTGGTTAATTCTAAGTGAGTTAGGGTTATCCTGGATGCATTCTAGGGATTCAACAAACCTTTGTCAAGAAAATTGTTTTATGGAAATTTAGGAAACATAATTACCAAGTGAGACCCTACCTCATATTATAAATAAATGGGGAAACAATGGGAGGAGAAAGAGTTAGGTAGTGGTAATCAATGCTCAAGGGTATTCTAGTCGTCTAGCCAAAATTTGGGATAATTAATATGTCCTAGTAACCAACACTTTTGCCACATTCCATATTTTGACTATAAAATTTCGGCTAATTGGTTTAGGGGAATCTTGTTATCTTTCACGTGTGTTTGACCCAACCGATCCAAATGACAAATCATTTTTTATCAAATCTATTTTAAAAATTAGCGCGTTAATATTTGTTATATCCCCTAGTTAATATTCCCACTCTTGTAAATAATTCTAATTATTTCAAAATGATTGGGAAAGGGACACATATTCCATTGATTGAGGTAGGAGGTTGTTTTAGGAAATTGTTTTTTTTTTAAATATTATACTTTGTTGGTTGAAATAATTTAATGTGTCAATTATCCATCGAGTTTAACTAAAAGAGGAAGGATTGGTTCAAGTGTCCTTTAGCTCAAACAACAACCAAAGAAAGGACAAAAAAATTATAGCAACATGGGTTGCACTATCAGGTCATGGGTTGTTATGTGATCGTGGAAAGTGAAGGCAGTTAGTTCGTTTAGAGGGGGAAAGGTGGGAATTTATTATGCTTGTCTCATACATGTGTTGCCTCTCAGGCACAAGAACGAAAAAGGAAGACATTGGACAAGAACGAAATGTCCAACATTACTGTGTAAAATAAGGAGAGAACCGAAAGGGAGAAAAATAATATTTAAACATCAAATTGGGCCCTAGAAAATGGGGCACTAGATGAGGAACCATCTGAGGAGGCTTGTTGGGTGGTTTGTTTTAGAGAGCATGTCTTGGCTATAGGGCTGAAGAACCCACTGGAAGCTTGTGATTTGATGAACTTGTTGGATTGGGAAGAATTACTTAGGTGCTTGTGAGAGTCAATGAGCCACCAAGAGTTTCCCTAGGGCCGAAGCTATTGTTCTTGACTCACTGATGAAAAAACTAGAGTTGTTATTTTTGTACCCATAGACAACTTAAAAACTGATGAACCTTCCTTACAATGGACACTCTTCTCCTGAAAGTGAGATAAAGTTCTTTGTATTGTGAAATTTTTGTATGACTATGAATACACGTAAGTAATGTGAGTTATAATGAGTTTAGTTGGGGGATGAAGATAATGTAATCTTGTGACTTCTTGTTTAAGCTATGTTGGTTCACTAAAAACACTTAGAAGCACCCCACCTGATCAAGAGATCATGTTTTTTTCTCAAAATTGAAAGTGCTCGAAAATGTACTGAACTTGAGCGACCAGATAGGTCTCGTCATTACGATTCCGGCACTGCAAATGGTTCGGTAAACCAATGTCATATGTGGAAGATATCGCGTTTTGTTCGTTTTCCTAAACAAATAAATTTTTTGTGACAGGAGTGACTGGGATGCCCAGTCAGCATGCAGGTACAGTTAGTAGGTGGCATATACTAGGAATATTCCCTTTTCTCAAATCCAATTAGATCGTGACACGTGGTTGTTTATGGACCATTGGATGGAAAAGTACTTGTTTTATTGGCACCGTTGGATGGGTGACATGTGGCAAGCTCGGAGGCTGCCACGTGTCCCCAAGAGGTTTGTGTAAAATTTTGGTGGAGTCTAGGGGGTTCGACCTCGTGACCTCCATGCGTGCCCGCAAGCCTTCGACCAACTACTACAAAGTGTTTCTTACCATATGAAGGATGGCGATAATATTTAAAATTTATAAATGTTGCACATGGGGGGGGGTGGGGGGGAGGGGGGTGAACTGCTGGCGGCCCCATGGTATGGTCACATGCTTATATGAAACACCGTGACATTAAAAGTCATAACCGGCAGTTACGTTAACCGTTTCATTCCGGCGGTGGTTAGAACCATATCACATGTAAATTTTTTACAACTGCAACATTAAAATACTCTGACGGTTCCATAAACCATAAAACCCAGCACATAACATTAAACGTTGTCACATGTTGGCTAGTCTTGCAGTTTGGCGCAAAGGTTAAGCTGATGGTTGTGGGAAACTCCGATCTAAAACTCCAGTTAACTGTATTATCCACTGTAGTTAGACCTTAAGTTTCGCTCCAAGATTTATGATTGCGAGGTTTCGGGGGTTGGCATGTGGCCACCCCCTCCCCAACATTCAATGTTAATGTTAAATATATGGTTAGATTTGGAGTGCACCATTAATTTTATGGGTTTTGGCTATTTTTGGATTGTGGATAAGTGCAGTCTCCACTTTTAGTGGAGTTTTTCTAGCCGTTATTGGGAAAAAGCTTTGGGAGGTCAATTTTCGACCAGTTTGGGTGAAACAAGAGTCTACCTAGACTAATTTGAGAATTCTGGAGCCAATGGTGCAGAGAAAAAAACCATTAGAGGCTTTTAAACACATGTATTTACATTTTTTAGCATAATGAAAAAGAAGGAAATGCCATTGGGAGCTGGACCAGCAGATGTAGCCTAAGAGGGGTGAATTGCTTCATCATGCTTGCTAATTAAAACTTATGTGTGATGTTTTTTCTCTATTATACACTAGTGTACAATGTTATTTAGGCTTATTTTCATGTTTAAAACTCACAAATTCATCTATGTTTCACGGTTAAAATACTCATTCCTTAAGCAAACAAATGGAGACAAATTGTACATGTTTTTAATACTGAAAGGAAACTTATCACGACAAACTAATACACTCCTTTCAGATTAGGTTGGTATCAGAGCTAGAGTTTAATCTCTGGTGTTTTTGTGTGCAAATATTTGTTTAACTATTTGCAAGGGTTTACATTACTGATGAGTAGGAAGAAACCTTTTAAGGGGAAAAACAAAGACAAGACCTCAAAAGGTAAGGGAAAAAAGAATGCATTTGTGAAGAAAGAGGGAGAAAAAGAGGTTTGTAAATTTTTTTCAAGAGATGACCATGAAGAGAAATTTTTTTGAAAATTACATCCTGAAAAGAGACCCAAGTATAAAAATAACAAAGGGAAGTAGAAAACTGCAGCTACAACTCAACATGACTTAGGAGAGGATTCAGGTGATGAATAAAAAATTACAGCCATGGGATTGAAGAACATGAAGGGGAAATAAATTGAAACAAAACCCAGTACTAGTACATCAAACTGTCACATACAAGTTCCAAATGAAGAAGAGATAATTGAACTGTTTCATGTGAGGGTCGTATCCAAAAATACCAAGATTGTCACAATGTTTGACAGTGGGTCACAAGAAAACTTAATCTCTGAAGACTTGGTCAAGAAACTTAATCTTGAGACCATTCCACATCCAAAACCATATCCACTTGGGTGGATTTGTAGGGATGCAAATTTACAGGTTTCAAAGAAGTGCATATTGCGCTTTGCAATAACTTCACATTTTGTTGACACAGTTGGATTAGATTTGGTTCTGCTTGATATTACAAGTATTGTGTTGGGAAATCCTTACTTTTATGACAGGAAAGTGATCTTCCATCGCCATGAGAACAAATACCATTTATTCAAAGATGGCAAGGAGTTCATTGTTAGAGCACATCGCAAGAAGATAAATATTTCTATGGTAAATGATGGACAGGTAAAGAGGCTGGTGAATTCAAGTAAGAATTTTGTTTTTCTAATGATTAAGCCTAAAGCTGAAGTTAATCATGAGTCATTTGAGGATTTTGATCCTAAGTTGAAATCAGATTTATATGATGTAGTTGATACACATCATGAGATGTTTCAGGAGCCAACATGATTGCCTCCAAACAGGGAGATTCAACATGAGATTCAGTTGCAACAAGATTGTCCTCTTCCAAACATTGACATGTATCGCATGTCAATAATGGAGAATGCTGAAATGAAGAGGAAAATCAAGGACATGCTAGACAAGGGACTCACAAGGCCAAGAATTTCGCCATGCGGTTCACCCATAGTCTTGATTCCAAAGAAAGATGGGACTTGGCGCATGTGTGTAGACTTCAGAGCTTTGAACAAGATAATGGTAAAAAATCGATACCCACTCCCAAGGATAAATGATTTGCTAGATCAGCTGAAAGAAGAAAAGTTTTTCACTAAGTTAGATTTACGAAGTGTATATCATCAAGTAAGAATTGCAGAAAGTGATATATGGAAGATTGCATTCAAAACCAAACGAGGACTCTTTGAGTGGTTGGTTATGTCGTTTGGTTTATGTAATGCACCGATGACTTTCATGCGTGTTATGGATAATGTTTTGCATCCATTTCTTGATGACTTTGTGATTGTGTATTTAGATGATATACTCATTTTCAGAAAAACAAGAGAAGAACATGTCTTGCATGTGAAAAGAGTGCTTTTAAAGAAAGAGCAATTTTTTCTTAAGATGTCAAAGTGTGAATTTGGAAAGACTTCTCTGGTTTATTTGGGACACATTGTAGGAGGAGGTGAGTTGAGAATTGATCCTTCTAAATTGGAAGCCACTGTGAATTGGCCCACTCCCATGACAGTAAACGAGGTATGAATTTTTTTAGGCACAACTCAGTATTGGAGAAAATTTATTTCTAACTTTTCTGCCATAGCAGCTCCTATGCATGTAGTGACAATTGTGAAGAAAGGCTTCCAATGGGGAGGCAAAAAAAAACAATATTTTGAAGCTTTAAAAGACAAGTTCAGTTCATCTTCGATCCTTGCATTACCGAATTTTAGATAGCCATTCGAGATACAAACAGGTGCTAGTGATTATTCCATGGGCACAGTACTTTTGCAGCATGGTAAGCCTATCACTTTTCATTCTGAAACATTCAATGGTGTTGTAACTAATTATCCTACATATGAAAAAGAGTTGTATGCGTTGGTACAAAGTGTCAAGAAGTGGAAACACTACTTGATGGGTAAAGAGACGATTATACATACTGATCACCAACCATTACAATACTTGTAGTCGCAAATAAAATTGCAGCAATCATGACATTTCAGGTGGATGGGATTTCTTCAATAGTTTCACTTGGTTATAAGTTACAAGAAAAGTATTTTCAATAAATTTTCTGATATGCTTTCAAGGCCAATTATAAGTGCTTCTACTTTACTTAAAAATGATTCTATTGTACATGAGAGTTACATAGAACAATATGCATCTGATGCTGATTTTCAAGATGTGTATGCTAGTTTGAGTGAAGGGAATCAAGTTGAGGAAAATGATTATCACATGCATAAAAATTTGCTGTTTCATTTGGCCAAGCTGTGTATACCACAAGGAGAGAGGCTTATGTCATGGGAGAGGCTCATTCATCTCTTATTTCTGGACACTTTGGGGTAAGCAAAACTGTGGCGCATCTACAGAGGTATTGCTATTGGCCTCGCATGATAGATAGTGTGTCACATTTAAGAGGTTGTTCAGTGTGTGCAACAAGCAAGCCTAGAAATAGGAAGCTTGGGTTGTACACGCCACTACCGGTACCATCAAGGCCATGGGAGAGTGTATCCATGGAATTTGTTGGAGGTCTACCTATGTCAAGAAAACAACATGATTATCTTTATGTAGTTGTGGATATATTTAGTAAAATGTGTATACTTTTGCCATGGAAGAAAACCATTACTGTTGAACAAACTGCTGAAATTTATTTTCAACATGTATGGGTTCATTATGGATTGCCAACTTCTATTGTTAGTGACAAGGATTCCAGGTTCGTTGGGAATTTTTGGTCCAATCTTTGGAAGATGATGGACACAAAGTTGAAAAAGAGTATTGCTTTTCATCCGCAAACTGATGGCCAAACCAAGGTGGTGAACATAACTGTTGTACATATATTGAGAGGACATTGTAGCAAACATCCCAAGTTGTTGGATGAACAACTACATTACATTTAGTACGCTTACAACCGGGCAAAGCACTCTTCGACAAATACTTCACCTTTTGAAGTCTTCTTTGGGTATTTTCCGAAATCGCCATTAGAATTCATCTTTGAGAAGGATGTTTCAATTGATGGGCATAGTTATATTGACAAAGCTCGAAGGTTCATTGAGAAAATTCATATTATTCATCGACAAGTTCAATAACAGTTTGAGAAGAGTCAAAGAAAATACAAGGAGAGGCATGACAAACATACAATTGATCACAAGTTTCAAGAAGGAGATGAAGTATGGTTGCACATAAGCAAAGAAAGGACGCAAGGAGAAGGTAAAAAGCTCAAGCCCATTCCCTATGGTCCATTCAAGATCATCAAACAAGTTGGTAATAATGCATTTCAACTTGACTTTCCTTCATATATGCAAATGTATTCCATTGTCAATGTGGAAAATTTACGTTTGTATGAGCCTCCTTTGATTGATGATCAAGGGAGTGATATTCAGTTTCCATCTATAGAAGATTTCTTGCAAGAATTTCTAGATGATATTAAGGAGGATATCATCCTTGACAGGAGGACATGCACTTCTAAGAGGGGAAGTGTCGATTATCTTTGAATTGGGCTCAAGGGCAGAAAACCAAGTAAGGCAAGGTGGATGGAAGTTGAAATGGTGAGGGAGTTGTACCCTCATCTTATGAACTGGTAATTAAAGTCTTTTGGGGTCCAAAATCTTCCCAATGGGGAGGTGTGATAAGGAGATCATGTGTTTTGCTCAAAATTGAAAGTGCTTGAAACTGTACTGAACCTGAGTGACCGGATAGGTCTCGTCGTTGTGATTATGATGCCATGAATGATTCAGTAAACCGATGTCGTATGAGGAAGATATCGCGTTCTGTTCGTTTTCCTAAAAAGCTAAAATTTTTGTGATAGGAGTGATTGGGATGCCTAGTCAACATGCAGGTATAGTCAGAAGGTGGCATATACTTGGAATATTCCCTTTTCTCAAATCCAATTAGATCATGACACGTGGTTGTTTCCTGACCATTGGATGGAGAAGTATGTGTTTTATTGGCACCGTTGGATGGGTGACACATGGCAAGCCCAGAGGCTGCCACATGTCCCTAGGAGGTTTGTGTAAGATTTTGGTGGAGTCCGGGGGGTTAGACCTTGTGACCTCCATGTGCGCCCGCAAGCCTTCGACCAAATCTACTACAAAGTGTTTCTTACCATATGAAGGATGGTGGTAATATTTAAACTTTATAAATGTTGCACATGGGGGAGGGGGAGGACCGCCGACGGCCCCGTGGTATGGTCACATGCTTATATGAAACACCGCGACATTAAAAGTCGTAACTGGTGGTTACGTTAACCATTTCATTCTGGTGGTGGTTAGAACCATATCACATGTAAATGTTTTACAACTGTAGCATTAAAATACTCCGACGTTTCCATAAACCATAAACCCCCGCGCATAACATTAAACAATGTCACATGTTGGCTAGTCTTATGGTTCGATGCGACGGTTAAGCCGACGGTTGTAGGAAACTCCGATCCGAAACTCCAGTTAACTGTATTATCCATTGTAATTAGGCCTTGAGTTCCGCTGCAAGATTTATGATCGCGGGGTTTCGAGGGTTGTAATGTGGCCACCCCCTCCCCAACATTCAATGTTAATGTTAAATGGATGGTTAGATTTGGAGCGTGCCATTAATTTGAGGGGTTTTGGCTATTTTTGGATTGTGAATAAGTGCAGTCTCCACTTTTAGTGGAGTTTTTCTAGCTATTATTAGGAAAAAGCTTTGGGAGGTAAATTTTTGACCAATTTGGGTGAAAAAAGAGTCTACCTAGACTAATTTGAGAATTCTGGAGCCACTGGTGCAGAGAAAACAACCATTAGAGGTTTGTAAACACATGTATTTACAATTTTGAGCATAATGACAAAGAGGGACATGCCATTGGGAGCTGGACCAGTAGATGTAGCCCAGGAGGGGTGAACTGCTTCATCATGCATGCTATGTAAAAATCATGTGTGATGTTTTTTCTCTGTTATACACTACTGTATAGTGCTATTTAGGCTTATTTTCATGCTTAAAAATCAGAAATTCATCTATGTTTCATGGTTAAAATACTCATTCCTTAAGCAAACAAATGGAGAAAAATTGTAAATGTTTTTAATACTGAAAGGACACTTAACACATCAAACTAATGCACTCCTTTCAGATCACCACCTCAAGATTTGAAATCTGGCTTGGGGTTGACACTTGCAAGTAAGGCTTGGATGCAACTTTCTATGGTTGGGTGGAGAGTTGCAGCCTCAATTTCAAATTAAAACTACAATATTGATTCCAGATAAATGTTTGTACATGCATTCCTGATTACTAAGTTCATGATGAATTCTTATATTGGTGTTGTATTCACTGTATGAATGACCTTGGTTCATTTGAATGGAATGGTGAAATTTTGATGAAAGTGTGTCATGTTGTTGTGGTATTGCATTAATGTTATTTATGTAGGAACACACTTATATAACTAACTAGGTCAGTGTTGGATGCACTAAATAACACCATTGTATGTGGTACGAGTATTGGGTTTTCATTTTGTGGCTTTAGGCTTGTAACTATGTTTATTTGTTGGCTAGTTGTGTGGTTTATGCTCGAAAATTGAATTGGAACGAATGTGATGACTATATCCCTGGAATATGTTATTCATTCACCTAAATGTATTGTTTGTGCTTGTAAGTTGAACTTAAAAGGGGAGTTCATGTGTATTTGTGGGATGTTAATCTCCTCATATCCTTCTTGGCACTCTATGCTTTCTAATTCTTCTTACAAAGTTTGCTATGCTTATTTGTTACTCAAAGGAGACATGTAGATCTTTCAAATGATTTTGATTTGTCTCCTACAACTCATTAAGATTTAAAACAGATCGCATACCTCTGAGAGTTTGATTGGACAAGCCCCTAAACTGCACTATGCATTACAATCTTAAAAAATCGAGGAAGGATAATAATTTCATAAGCTAAGAAAGGATAGCATCGATGCATGCCTCATACAAATTTAGTGGTGATGTTTGAGTTATGGCATAAATCTAAGTGATTATAGAACCACCACAGTTGAACCATAGTGAAGTTTTTTCCCGAAGGTTTTCGACTATTCATAGGTGGAAGACCTAACATGATAAACCTGTGTTCATTTAAAGCTTAACGTGAAGTTGCACAATGCTTACCCAAAAGAAGGAGCCCAAGTTGATGTGTCTCGCCGAACATGACCTCAGGAGTTCATAACGAAATTCACATAAGGGAATCCCAAGATGATGAGGACCAGGATGACTTGACAGAGCCATCGACGTGAAAGCGATTGGGGTGAGTTGGAGCCCTCACATTATTTGGTGGGAGAGTAAATCACCATGTAGGAGAAATATCACATCCTCAAAAGTCTTGCGTCGAGGCCCAATCAGATGGGAAATTGTTAAGGTAGCTGACGAGATTTTTCCCATCCTGAAGTCTGTCTTCTAGATTGCAACCATACACAACACATAAGAAAAGTCCAGGATGAATCAACACCAGGGTGTCATGGCAAGAGCAGGCCCAGGTGTGTTCATGATGTTTCCTATTACAAGAGGAGGCATTGAGTGAGGTTTTCAGAGCCATTAAGTAAAAGTGGGAGCTGCAAACCAATTAGAGGGTGCGAGTAAAATTGAGGATTGGATCATTAGGACACCCAATCCCAAAGGCTAGTCCCCAATAGTTTAAAGGTGAGGCGCATTTTGAAAGGATTGAGGTGACATAATGGCAAGACATCGTGGCATCAGCGTGATTTGACTATCCTTTCATTAGTACATTGTGGACTCATTGTATATGTCAGCCCAAAAGACCAACCCCAGAATGCTTTAGGGAAGTGCATAAGGTGAAGGACCTGGTAACAAAACCTGGGGAACGAGGATATTGTTGCCAATTGATGGTCTATCAATTAGCATATAGTATACATTTTTTTATGTGGTTGGTGTGTATAATTCAAGGTTATATATATATATATATATATATATATATATATATATATATATATATATATGAATTCACATGCAAATGTGAATGTCAAGGACATGAACGGGTTGGGTGCTAATGCTTCAATGCCAAGTGGCATTAGGAGGCTAGTTGGGACAACCACATGGGTGCGATGTGGTAGGGCAGTGAGGCGATATTGCTTGGCTCACTCTTTTTTAAATGACCATACTTATCAATCTATAGGTAATATTGAGATAAAATCTATATCATGGGAATCGTATCAATGAGGCAAGTGGGATGGATTCACCCCTTTGAAGTTTTAAGGAGGTTGAGAAAGACAAAAACATTTATACCCCATTTCCATAACTCTACCTTTATTCTCAAGTCAACATAGTGACTACCTCCATCTAACCTGTGTTGTGGTGGGAATCAGAAGGGGGTGTGTTATAGAGTGGTATAAAATAATCCAGGTTCAACACTTAGACTAGATGAGCTCTATCATGAGCAAGGTGAGTCAGTACTATGTTACAAGGTTAACAAAGAAACAAGTTTCATAACGATTTTTAGAAAATTAAATAAACAAAAATTTAGGTGTTAAAATTCGGTTTGAATTGATTGACTACGTGAACAAGTGTTGCGTGCTTACCTTCTTATTTGAGTATGTAGCATAATACTAACGATTGATATGATTTCATTGTTAATTTTTTTTAACAAAATTAGTTACTGTGATTTCTATCCAAAAATAAATGTTGGAGCAAGCTCCCATTACATATTGTTCTTTAGGGAAAATTTATCTCTTTGGGAAAGAGGAGGGAACATAGTCTGATTTACCATGAGGAGTGAAATTTCTCAAAAATTCTACTAAGTTTTGGCTATACTTCCTTACAAATTGGTTGAGTAATAAGATGCATTTACATAGCATAAGAAAACTAATATTTCACTTTAAAGATCTGCTAAAATTGGCTCACATATGGTTCTTGTTGCGATTTTTTTCTGCTACCCTGGAAGTTGGAGTTCTCCCCCGTTTGATTTAAGGTGATGCCTTTGATGTAGTTGTATAATTCTTCAAGATGAGAACACTTGTTCTTGAGCTATGTTATTTCCTTGTTCTAATCATCAAGCTTCTTCTCCAGGTAGTAGTTGTCATTCTTTTATTTTTGCTTGACATCCTTCAACAATTCATGAAGTTGTTCTATCATATATTTGTTGGCTCTCCTCATTACAGACTTCTCATTTTGAGCTGCTTGATCCAAAGGATTTATATCCATTTTTGAAGGAGCGTTGATTTGAAAGCAAGAGGAATCAGATAAACACTTCAAAAGAATAGAAGCAGAGAAGGTTGCTGGTGAAGATCCTAGTGAGGGGAGGGGACCTAAAGGCACAATTGGGGGCGCGAGAGGTGAAAGGGAGGTGTTAGACTCCTATACCAATAGGTGTCATTTTTCATGATTGTCTTGATTGAACTATGGAATATGTTCAAACCTTTTTCTTGAGCAAAGGTGTTCCATATTCTTAAAAAAACCAAAAAATAAAAAAATTTAAAAAATGTAAAGAGGGTATACCCTAAAAGAAAAATCAAAGGGTAAGAAAAATAAATTGGTCAAGAAAATGAAAGAAATGAACCCCAAGCAAAAAATAGACCAAGGAAAGTGTGCAAATCCAAATGCCACTACTATTTCATTTTTGTAATAAAGTAATTGTGTGCAGCTTGTCAAACTTTTGCCACAATTTATGAAGAGTCAAACTGTTTAAACTTGACTCATTCATGTTTCAATTTCATGTTGTAGAATAGAGAATAAATATCTGACCAAACAGTTTAATCTTGGCAGATAAGTAGATAGGTAGAGTTAATAAAAGGTGCTCAACAGTTTAATCTGAGCTCTTGGATGTAATAAGGGTAGAATTAGATAGATTTGCCTTGTAAAAGAAAAGAAGATTGATAAGGGTTTGCAAGTCCAAATGCACCCTAATAAAGAAGAGAAAATGGTAGTGTCAAGTAGATAGGGTAGGTAGATGGTGTTGCAAAGTTTCATATGATGAATGATGGTGCTAAATGTGTTTAATCCTTTACTTTCATCACCAAGTGCAAAGACAGAACAATACATTGGCAAAATTACAGAGTAAAGCAAAGTAAAAATCATTAACTCCCCCCTCTCACTTTCTCCCTAACAATTTTCACTAATTTCCCCAAAGTGCTAAGGAATTTGAAGATTAAAGGGGCTCAAGGCATTTCCTTGACTTTTGGAGGGACCGGACCCTCGGCCTAATGATCAAAAAGACCTAAGTACTTGAAGTTATTTATCATTATAATCATTCACTTTTAACCTTTTCCTAAGTAAAATCCAATTTTACTTAGGAAAATCATGCCATATTCATAAAATACCCTCAAAACTACTTGCTATGCTATGTTTAAGTGTTGAAATTAAGATGATATAATTTATTTCAGAAATCTTCACTTTCTTAGTTATAGTTAAGTGTTTTGAGTTTACCATGTCCCTTTGTCATATTGACTTCTGATCTATTTACTAAATCCCTAGTGAAATTCCTTATCCTATAGTACTTAACTCCTTTTATCTAATATCCCAAAAACCAATTTATTAAGATTTTAACAAAAGTATTTATTTCCCCATGCATTTATAAAAAACCCACATTATGTGCCCTTTGGTTAAAATATATCATTATATAATAATCCCACCCTTATGATAAGTTAATTATATTGGTTAATTTATCATATAATAAAAAATATATATGAAAAAAAAAACTTTAAACATATGGTATATATGTTTGACACAAAAAAAAAAATAATAAACCCGAAGTTTTAATTTTAACCAAAACTTCGGAAATAATCCCATTTCCCCAGTACCCGACGGTTTAACTCAAGTTAAAAATCACGTTATTTATTTCATTCTCCAATCTTAACTCGAGTTAAAAAGCCAAAGTCTCGCCGCACCCCGATCATTCATAAAACCAAGGGATTAATTAATCAGTTGGATTAATTAATAACCAGACCTCCAACCAATCAGAAGCCGCCCGGGATATTTAATTAAACCATAACTCATTTGGGCCCGCACATTAAATACCCTGCCATCTACACGTTATATTATCCGTCCGATCGCTCATTCCCAGATCGACGTCCCGCTCCAATTCTGCTGGCCATCCCTCGTCAGAACTTTAACGCGCGGGGACATGGTGGTTTTGAAACCATCCTCCGACCACGTGTCCATTAATCAATGGAATTGCTCCCTCCATGTTTAAAACCGTCATTGCCCATAAGCAGTGCGGAAATTACCGCTTACCACCCGACCCCTGCCACATGTCATCCCGTACCTCGATGACGTCATTCCTCGTTAAAATAAAAATCCCTTTTTACTTTGTAAATAAAACGAATTTTGTGTTTTTTCTGTCATTTTCATTGCTGAAAGCGACTGCGCCTTCCACTACTAAATTCAAATTTTCACTAAAAATTACTGTTCTATCCAATTTCGCTCGAGAATTCCGCCGGACCAGTGTTCAAGCATCTTCTTGCCACCACTTGAGACCTGTTAAATCCCAGTTTGCCTCCGAAAACAGGTATTTATTCTATTGCGCTCCAAAGTTTGAAAGAAACTCTGTGTTCCTTGTTTTTTCCACTTGATCAGTGTTAAAATCTTATCGCTGAGATCATTCCCTGATTGTTGAAACTGTGAATTGTTCTCCCAAAACTGTAACTGTGCCATTTTCCCTCATTAAAACTAAAATTGCGCCTGGTCTGTGAAGAAAACCCAGAAACTTCCATTTTGAATACACAAGAACCAAAATGGAAGCCCCGGTAGCCCTGAAGGTAACTCCATTGAATGCCCCCCACAGAGAGTTAGAATATTTTCCCTTAGTTGATAAAGACTTCCAAATTAAAGACTTGGTTTTCGATGAAAGCCCCCTTCGAAGTTATTGCCACTGCAGAGACGATTATTCGAAGGGATTGGATGTCATGGGATTGTGGGAATCCAATTTCCCGAGATATCTCATCCCCTCAGTCCTCATTTTCCCAGAAATTATCCACTACTGCCATTCTAACTATGATCCAACTCAAAGAGCAGTGATGTCCCCTGACCAGAGTGTTCTTTTCCCTATCACTCCTCAGGCCATCAATGCAATGCTACATTTTGAACCTGATCAAGAGCTAACTCCCTTGTCTATGGAATAACTGATTGAAAAGTCTAATCAACTGTCTCCAGAAAAATTGAAATGCATTTTCCAAACTTTTATGTTGCCTGAGAATCAACCTAAGAGGCCACCTCCACATGGTTTTGCTTACTTTAATAATTTGGGCAGACTCATCCTCAATATGATATCCTTTGTTATGGGTTTCAATACAAGTGAATATGTTGATGAAATAACCTTGGTATTGTTGTCTATCTTTACTCCTGGGCAACCTTCTTCAATAAAATATGATTTTGCATCCTTCATTTCCAATAAAATCCATGACCAGTTCATGAGGCTAGATAATGAGAAAGTGTTCAAATATTCCTCAGTTATTTACCATCTCCTCATCTATTATCAATCAGATAAGTTCCCTTTCCCTGTTAAAAAGCTTGATGCCAAGGGAAACCCTAGATCAGTTATTTTTTGGTCTGCCATAACTCATTCTTCTTATGATTCTCCCTATTCTTATGCTGAGTTCATCGATCTTTTTGTATATCCTGCAACTACCTTGTTGACAGGAATTCCCCCTCCAAGGCTTAGTAATGAGATTAAGAAGACTTTGCAGCTTTCAAGAACATATAAAGTTGGGGATTGGTATTTATACCAAAATCATTCAGTCATCAGAATATATGGATGTGAAGTGCATCCATTCAAGTTACCAAAATATGTGCCCATGAGACTTTTTTCCTTGGAATATTTCAAGCAAATGAATAATTCTGATATGATTCATTTTTGTAGTGTGAAAAAGAAAGCCCAATTCAGGATTAAAAGTCAATTAGGTCCTTTCATCTACAACTCTAGGGAGGCCGAGCGAGAAGCAGAAGATATACTACAAAACCATTGCAAGTTCCAAAGGAGTTTCCGTTGGGTTCCTTATGATCCATTTGGTTTCATCTGAGATAAAAGAATGAAGAACAAATATTCCCCATATATTCACCACAGGATTGCTGATATAGAAAAATATGCTAACAAAGATGAATGGGTGGAAGGAACACTAGTTGAGCAAGATAATGAAGAAGACAATAGAAACAACATTATGAAAAATCTTGAGAAGGAGTTTGACCTAGAATCTTTTGGTCAAGTGCAGGTACCCCACATTGGCACCTCTTCAACAGGAAATCTCCAACAGGGGTTACAGGAAGAGAGTCTATCAATTGCAGTAGAGTCTAAAGGTAAAGGGAAAGAACCTGAAATACAGGTCATTGAAACTTTTGTCATGGCAGAGAAACCTCAAACCTCCAGGACACCAGATCAGACACAGGTTTCTCCTACTCATGTAAATCATCCTGAAGTTTCAGAATTACAAACTCCATCTAATAGGAAATAGGTAAGAAAAGACAGGCTCTAGATCCTACACCTCCCAAAGAATCCTCAGAGCTACAACAAGCCAAAAAGCAGAAACCCGATCCACTTCCAGATGTGGAAATCATTGATGAGATGTTTGATGATGAAAGAGAAGATAGTCAACTAACTGGCACAGTTAGTGAAACACATACAGGCCACAAAGGAAAAGAATTGCAAAAACAGTTGAGTACTGAAGTATCTTCTTTTAAGCCACCAAAAACAGATACAAGTGATATAAAAAGAACTTTCATTAATATAAAGGCAAAGAATGATCCATTGAGAATGAAGGTATATGATCAATATCTGAAAATGGCTCCACATAATCAGGAAAGGTTAATGTCAGCATTTGACATTCAATAAGGCAAAATGATGATGAGTCATTTTAAATCCAAGGTGCCCAAACCCATGACATCAGCTGATTATATTAGGACCAATTTTGAGGTCCTGGCAAAAGACATTCATCCCCTGGACCAGATAGAGTTGCATAAACAAACTGGGGAAATGGTATATTCCACTCTTACTGATAAGGCCATGTCAGCCCTTAGGCTGCAAGATTCTTTAAATAATACAAACACCCAGTTTCAAATTGAGAAGGCCTATTCTCAGGAAAAAGATAACAGAATAAAATCTCTGGAAGACATAATCATCAGTTTGGGTCACAACCCCAAAGATATCAAAAGCATTGAGGCACTAATTAAAAAGAAAGATGATGATATCGCTGCACTGAGAAAGCAGCTGAAATTGCCAGCCTCGAGGCATCCCCAGACCCAAGAAGTTTTAAAGGAAAATTCACAGGAAGAGATAATAGAGTTGCTCTTAAAAATGACTGAGCAACTGAGTGAAACAGAGAAAGAATTGGAACAGGCATTAAAAGAAAAACAGGATATCATGCAAACATCTACAACAGGGATCACTACAGGTACCACAACAACAGATCAACAAACAGAGTCAGCACAGGGAGACACTTCTGGTTTAAGTTCTGATGAATTGGTAAAACAAATGGAAAGTTTAAAACTCAGAGTCACGGAACTTAAAATCACAAAATTGCAGTTAGAAAATTTGGAGCAGAAATATGATATGTCCAAAAGGACTGTTGCAGATAATACCAGGGAAATTAAAAGATTGGAAAAATTGGTTAAGGCTTTAGAAAAATATCTTTCATTAGAAAAGCCTTTGAGAGAAATAAATGAAATTCTTTGGACTAATATCATTGATTCAATAAAAAGTATTTGGACTTTTGTTCAAACAATCTTTGAAAAAAATGACTTGATCAAAGTAGCTCAGGAAGAAATAGCCAAAACAAGAGATGAATTAAAGAACAGACCTGAGCAAGCTAGTCAACTTATACAGTTTCTGAACACACGGACTAAGCAATAGCTTTCAAAGTTAGGAATTGATGACAGGACAGGCACTATCTTAGAAATAAAAAGAGTTTTTACCAAAAGAACTCTTATGCAGAATTTGGAAAGGAAGTGCTTAGACATGCAAGAAGAAATCAATGCTTTTAAAGGGAAATTTCAGGTTTTATTAGACAATGGGTTACCCAGTCCTATGCTAGCAGATGACAAGATAATGGACCTGGAAACCTATGTTACTAAAATAGACATACATGCTCATAACACAACTGTTATTTCTATCAATGCATCACAAGCAACATTTCCAACAGGGAGGAATCTCTATGATAGATTGAAGAATTTGTTTCATCTGGAGCATGAATAAGTATTTTTTCCCTAGTCAGCCCACTTTTTACAGATACACAGAGGCTGATGAGACATTGAGAAAACTTAAAAGAACCGTAATAGTAGAAGATCAATGGTGGGAAGACTTATTGGAAATTTTGTAAAAGTTATCTTCAGGCAGAAAATTTGTCTTTTACCATCATGTAAAGGATAAATAATGAGCACAAGTTAAAGAGTATCAGTTGAACAGGTTAAAGAGTATCCTTAGAAACAAAGAGTATCAGACAAGCAAAGGAATTACTCAAAGGGACAACACCAAGCCCTATTATAGCACCTGCCTCCAGCACATCCACAAAAGAAGGAAACAACACATCAGCAGTTACTTGTTATTCTGTCTACAAGACCATTTGTCTCCTTTTTATTTGTAAATTACTCATTAGTCACCCTAGATTGTTGGCTAGGTTAGTGTGAGATATTTTCAATCATTTTTTGTATAAATAAACCCTCAAAGAGAGTGTTGAGGGTGGATTCTACTACTTCGCTGTGACATTGATGTTTTTGGAATAAAAGTGTTTTGGAGAAATTTATTTGTGGCTTACTGGATGACAATTTGAAGCTCAGGACTTTTTGCAGGATTCATGTGTCGGACTGCAGTTCAATAAGTCTTTCTATCCTATGTTTTAAGTTTTATATCTGTTTATAATATCATTATGTCCATTTCTGAATAATTTACATAAAGGATTGAATCATAATTTACTTAATTGTACTTTGATTTCAGATGTGATTATTCTTAATGTTTTCCTCTAAATTGGTTATAAGCACGAATTCTTAAATGCTCTTGCTTTGCTAATTTAAACATTCTTGATTACTATAATAAAGAATTCTTCATTGCTCTTTGTTTGTAGTCATTTTATTTCTTTCTTTTGAACATGGTGAAAGATTCTTAGCTGCCTTTCATCCCTTCAAAATCATCCCATCCACTTTAAATTTTAAGGATTGTTCTCTGTCTAGCTACCTTGCCCTGTAAAGCCATCTTGTGTGTAGAATAGAAATCCAATAAAGCCATCCTTTGACTCCATAGCCCAATGGACTGAAAAATTTCAACCTTGCCCTTAGTTTGTGGATTCCACCATTTTTCAAACAAACTCTTGGATCTATAACTAGCCTAAAACCTTCTAAGAACAAAGATAAATCATAAAGAGAGAGCCCTCTCTGGATGCAGATTGGCTAGATTCTGCATCCGAAGGTTGGTTTGTGGTTACCTCGGGTATACTTTCCTTTTCCACAACTTCAAGGAAAACCTGAGTGATAACATAGTGGCGACCATACTGGGGACCTGAATCATTTTTATTTGTTAATATTGTTCACTTATAAGCTATAGACAGAGTCTGAAGATCAGCCAGGTAGCCTTTGAAATTGCTTTTGCTCTGCAATTGCAAAAGTAAATAAATGCTGCTTCAGTCAATCTCTAATTTAGCTTATATACTGAACCTTAGTTTCAAAATGTTTAATCAGACTCTCTAGTTCAATAAAACTTTGAGAAAATTTTAATCACAAATCATTATTTCTTGAAGTATTTATAGAAGTTGTATTTATTTTTCAATTAAAACCAAAAATCCAAAAACACTTAGTCTAGGAAAACTGGCTTCAGAAAGGATTCGTCATACTAGGTCAAATCCTGACCCTAATCCACCACCAATATTTGAAAATCCAAATCTGATTCCTAGGATTCTTAGAAGACAAGGAAGTCAAGAAAGTTCTGAAAGAGGAAGTCAAGAGAGTTCTGGTAGTTCCAGACCTCTTTCTAGATCACAATCTTGTCCCGTGAAAATCATATATTTTGACGAAATTCCTTTTGATGAACGATTTGAAACATCCTTATTTGTGAATTTTTCTGAAACCGAATTATCAAGATTAGTTCCAGATCCATTGTTTTTTGAAGATTTGCAATTCAGATTTGTTTCATATCACCTTGACAGACATTTACAAAACTCCATTTCATCTGAACGGACCTTTGAAGAAAGTTCAAACGTTTCTGTGATTACTGAAGCTTCCCCAAGTTTAGTTACTTTTCCTCAAGCTTTTCAAACACCAGTCACCCCTTCTACTCCTCCACCTAGACCACCACCACCTATTATTCCATTACCCCTTCCAATGGCCAATAGATATGCTCCTTTACAGTTGCCAGCCAACCCTGCAGCTTTGCCTCAAGATTATCAGAGTAAGATCACGCCTTTTGATGGCTCAAGTACTTACACAGCTCAACAACATACTAAAAGGATGACTGATTACTTTGAATTTTATGAGATTGATACTGATGATGTCCGAATGAGAATTTTTGTTCAAAGTCTTACTGGGGAAGTTAGGACATGGTTTAGGGTCCTTACTCCAAACAATATTGCTGATTTAGCAGCTTTGTATAGAGCATTTTTGAATAGATGGGAGAAGAAGAAAGACCCTCTTCAGATCCTATCAGAATTTGAAAAATTGAGGAGAAGACCCAATGAAACCGTGCAAGATTACATTATAAGATTCAATGAAGCCTACACCGCTGTTCCTCAAAACCTTAGACCCCCTCCTGACTCAGTGTTGGTCAAATTCCCAGATGGTTTTGACTCTGACATAGCCTATTCACTCAGGGAAAGAGCTCCCCAAACCCTAGAGGAAATGCAAAGCATAGTGGTGAGTGTAGAAGCAAATCTTATAGAAAAACGAGCTAGAGCTAGGGCCGAAAGAAGAATCCCTTTGAATGAAGAACCTTCAGCTTTTGAAAAGAAGTCGGATGCAATCATTAAAGGTATGGAAAGATTAGGAGACATAGTGGAAACTGTTAGTATGAATTCTTCGTCGAAGTGTACGAAAAAGAACCACTTTAGCTACGCATAACTAATAGCCCTAACAAAAATAATGGCTGCAAAACATCTTCAGATCTGCAATTAGTAGTTAAAGTGCTGCAACAAACAGATCTATAAATGGAAAGACATTAAGCAGTAAAGTAAAGAGTTTGCTCCATGCATCCAACAGACAAGACAAGAACACGATTTTTGAATGAATTTTTATATTACGGGGCACCTGGGAGGAAACAAGAAGGTGTATCCAGATCTCCTCAATGGGATGGGTTCTTTGTAGTCCTCAGCACTTCAGATCTAAGCTTTCTCTCTCTTGTAGATTTAGAAAAACCCAATGTAGAAGGTAGAGCTCAATGGGAGCAAAATGGCAGAAATGAGACCAAGTGTATAGATCCAGAGTGATCTAATATGCAACAAAAGGTGAAGAATGAAGGGAAAAACCCTCCTATTTATAACAAAATATTGGGTCATTCTAGATCTTGGTGCATGATTAAAATAATGTTAATCAAATCTAGATCCACCTCTATGGAATATTTATTATTATTTGTTGGAGGGAAAGGGTGTTTGACTTGGGTCAAATCCCTTGATTAGTGAAAAATAAATAAATAAATGATTTATTTATCTTTTTAAGGAAGTGGTTGGGATATAATCAAATAAATAATAATTTATTTGATTAATGGTGGTTGATTTGGTCATATTTAACAAGGAATATTATTTAAATAATTATTCCTAGAAAATAATAAGATAACTATGGGTTTATCTCATTAATTTCTTTGTTTTTGGGTTAAACATGACTGGGAATAATAATTAAATTGTGGTTTAATTAATTATTCCTTTTGGGGTTTCCTTAATTAACATAGTGAAAGCAGTTTTACTTGGGGTAAAACTGGTCTTACATGGTGTACTTGGGTCCATCTAATGATAAAAGGTTAGATGACCAAAAAATGGTGTAACAGATTGCCCCCCAGCGTGCGAGTGTCAGGAGAAAATTGTATGACCGAAGTACGTTGTAAGAATACAATCACTAGACAACAAAAAGGGATGTCAGAGAGAGAAATGTGAGGTAGATAGTGTGCTGAAGGACTAGACCCTGAGGAGACGAGACTCGCAGGTGCAACAAGTCTCTTTTTATGAGAGGGTACCTGTGTTGAAGGCGGCGGGGGAGGCATACCTATGCCCGCCGTGACAAAGTACAAAAGAATAGTGTGTCCAGTAAACAAGGGACCGAACCATAGAGTACAGCTGGCATAAACAAAGGCCAGATAAAAATACAATGAAGAGTCTCACATACATGTTGTGCCTGGGATAACAGCCAGGACTAGTACAATAATATCCGAGTACATGAGATAAATACAACCCAAATGCCCCCTGTAAATGGGGAAGGGCTCACAAAATCTGACTGATACATGCAAATCATGGAGGCGCTGCAGGTGGCTAAGGCCAACATCATCAAAATCTAGAGCGGCATCAAAGGCTGCAATGAAGAGGTCATCCGGGCATGTGGGGGGCTACCTGCAGGGCCACCCCCTCATGAGGGCTGAGACATCTCACACACGCCGGGGAATCATCAAGAGCTGCTGCTGGGTCACTGGACTGTCCAGTATACTCATCTCGATCATGCTGAAAGGAGCTGGAGAAGTAATCAAGTCAAAGGGAAGTGAAAGATCCCCTTGCCTGATCCGAGGCACCGAACAAGAGTGGAAGTTGGAACCAAGGTACACCACCCTCTAGACCTTGCTTCTGGAATAAATGCGCTGATGTCGACAGAAGGAGGTCCGCCGTAGGTGAGGCAATAAGAGACCCTCAACTAAGGCACGAGAGAAGAACAATAGAGCGACAGACAGACTGACACCAATGATGATAGTGGAAAGGGGAAGGATGGAGTGGCGAATGGACGACTTCCCTTGTTAGAGCATAAAGGGCATGAATGACATGGCAGCGACTGACACAATATCGAAAGGGACAGGGGACAGTGGGACTGAAGGTCATGATATGCGACACAATGGAGGAACCAAGCAAAGAAGGATGGAGGGCTATGGTGGGGTGCAAAAGGACGCAGGATAGACTCCATGAATGCAATGATGACTCGACTTGGATGCTCTAAACAAGGGCGACTGTAGAGTGCTGCCACACAGTAAAGGCCCCAATGGGGGGCCATAGAAACATGAGTACAAAGTGGGCACTCATGACGAAAATCAACACGAACATGGACAAGTAAGGGGGCGATGTGGTGCCCCAAGTACAAGTGTCGTAAGTGAGGAAATTCGATTTTAAGGAGTGGTGAAGTGACCCTTCGTGGAAAAAATGTGTCCGGGTGGAGTATCAAATCACCAAAAACTAAGTAAAACCCATTTGAGAGCTCGGTGAGATCTATCCAGCGGTGCTGACGGTTCGTCGAACGGGGCTACGGTGTGGTCGCAGCAGTCGAAAGAAGAAACGGGGGTTCTCTTTTAATGAGGCAGTTTTCCCTCCAAAATCATTCATTTGCTATTGTTGCTGTGGTGAATGTGGAGAGGAGAGAAGGCCCTAAATCTTGCGGCGAACGTAGCGGACAAACCGACCGTTGGATTCGAGATCTGTCAGTTGGAGGTAAGAGGCCTAACCTTGCTCTTGCATGTTGATGGATTAGATTTGCAGTTTAGGGCCCAACACCCCAGAAACAGCCCCTCCCTCCTCTCTACGGCCGGGTCGCACTTTTTGGGGCAAACAGTGCGACCCAGGACGCAGGTTTGAGGGCAAAAAGTGCGACCTGGTCCAGAAATGGGCAGAAAACTGCGACCTGGGAGGGGAGGGGGGCTTGGTGCTGTTTGATGGTTGGGAGTTGGGTTTTTGTGTGTGGTTATGGTTTGCCCGATCTGTACCCTGACAAAAAGAATGTGTTTGTGCAGGTATGGCAGAGTTACGAGTCAACTGGAGAGAGAGGGATCTGGGAACACTTCGGGCAGAGATCCAGGCGGATCAGGGCGTCCGTCGTGTATTGGACAGATTTGGGGTTCTCAAGTTTGTGGAGAACCCGTTGATGAGAGCAGGGGAATCATTACTGGCCCGGATTATCAGTTACTGGGATCCAGATCAGGAGATCTTTGTAGTGCAGGGGCACAGGATCGAACTGACGGTCCAGGATGTGTATTTCCTGACCGGCCTCCCACCATTGGGGATAGTGGGAGACACGCAGCCAGTGTTGCCGCGGGGGCGGCATATCATGGAGTTTGTGGAACGCCATTGTCGACCGGGGTTCCAAGTCGAGGGGACTCGGATATCGATCGGGGATCTAGAGAGGCTAGAAACCCGTGCAGTGGCCGCAGCTGTGCTGCGAATCCTGGGCACCCAGGCGTTCCATCACATCACCGGTGGGCGGATGATGATAGTGGAGAGTGTGTTGAGTGGGACCTACTTTGGGTGGGCCCAAATGATGTTGGTGTCGCTAAAGCGACAGTTGTCGCTATGCAGGCGGCAGGTGAATCATGATTTCTCATATGGGACTTTGTTGTGCGCCTTCTTCTTTGAGAAGATCCCGACCTTGAGGCCTCGTGTGCATCTTCCAGATGGGGGCCCGAGAGAGCCCAGGATGCGTCGTTGGGGACGACTACTCTGCGAAGGAGGAGGAGGGGCGGTCGGGCGAACATTTCGACCGGAGTTCTTTGCCCATTGGGATCAGATGCCGTTGTACATAGACGACTACCCTTATAGTGGGATGAGCTACTATGGGGGTCCGGATTTGCCACTTCCGGCTGGTCGAGTTTGGGGGCCCGATGGTAAGTGACAAATTGCTATTCTTATATGGGCATGTTTAAAATTTTTTTTTGAATAGTAAATAATGATACTGATTCAGGGACTTTTGGTATGCAGATATAGCACCGGTAAAACCGGCCGGATATATGGGACGACCGGCAGCGTCTGGAGCTACGGGTCCGAGTGGATCGAGAGCAGCGCAAAATGATGGTGCGGCCGCCCTACTGGAGGACATCCGCCGTAGATGTGAGCAGCTGTTGACCGGAGTATCAGAGCGCGGGTGGCAGGATTTAGACGACCAGTACATAGAGCCATGTGTTGGTCTCCCCTCGGAGTGGCGAGGTATCATGCGGCGCATGGCGATGGCCGGTCAAACTATGCGGGTTCTACATGCTGCAGGGGCAGAGCCATTGGCCCGGGAGCCTCCAGATAGTGATTAGGGGCATATGGTGCCCCTTCTGATGTATGTAGGGGCAGGTGGTGCCCCCTAGAATGTATGGAGGGGCATATGGTGCCCCCAGTTTTTGTTTGTAACATGCTATGGGCATGCCGTATTTATATGTATGGGGGGGCGTATGGTGCCCCCAGGTTTTGGAACATGCTATGGGCATGTCATGTGTATCAGAGTAGATGGACTCATCAATATATGGTTTGCGACACATATTATGGATATGCATCGTCTTTTGATGGTTGATTTACTGTTATTGTCTTGTATGAATTGAGTGTGATAAATGCCAATCTAGAACATGGTTTGCAATACTATCTACGTAGTGATTCTGGTCTCTGGGTACATGGTTGAAAGTTATGGTTTCAAACGCACGTATTAAGACTTTTACTCGTAAATAGCGTCTAAACAGCACGGGGTTACGCACACGATAAACACCATTTAGTTGCATGACAAGAAGCAAGGAATCCAAATGAACGTGCAGATGGCGAATGCGATGCAGCAAAGCATCAGCTAGTAGGCCACGTACGGCATCGTATTCGGCCTGATTGTTGGTGGCAGAACCAATGCATACCCCGTTAGACAGAACGAGGTCATGCAAGGGGGTGAAGATGGCCCACCCTGCCGAGGCAAGATTCCTGGAGTAGCGACTTGCACCATCGGCGTAACCGATAAAGGATGTGGACGGGGGATGCGCAAGGTGGTGTGACAAGACAATACATGAGGGGATGAAAGGAAAGGACGGCAGCGTGAGGGGGCAGAAGTCATCGAGCGGTAATGGCGGGGGGAAGGGGCAGGATGAGAAAAACTCAAACAAGGTGATGTATGAGAGCTATCGGAAACATGGCGAGGACTCGGGCTGCGAAGGTCAACAGAGACACAAGTGGAGTGATCTCGAGCATCAAGGGACACAACGGGGGAGGTTGCAGACGGGCAAGGCTCCGAAGGTCGTGCAGAGGAGGATAGGTAAAGAATGGTGACTGTAGACTCCGTCATCTGGACATCAGGGGGGGGGATGTGGATGGGAGCGGGGGGATCCTCAGGCTGGTCTGCAGCATACTGCGCGAGAATGGGAGAGGTGGATTGATTTTGTTCAACCTCATACTCGCGGATCACCTCAAGGGAGGCACGGTAATGCGTCAGGTGAGGACAATGATGGGAGTAGTGGCCATGGACACCGCACAAAGCACAAGGCTTGTTGGTGCGGAGAGTCTTGGGGTTCTTGGAGACGGTCGAAGCAGGAGTGGGAGTTTCGGGGACCGTAGTGTCGGGGAACGCGACTTTTACCATGGGGCGAATACGGGGTAACTCGGGACAAGCATGGGTGGCATGACCGATGATATCACATAAGGCACAAGGCTTCGAGGGTGGGGGAGGAGCCGAGGTGGTTGTGGTGGTTTGGTCTTTGGTTTCCCCCTTGCGGGCTTTTCCTTTCTTCCCGGGAGTCGACTCAACAGGAGAAGGGTCCTGTGGAGGTGCTGGGGGTACAGTGGCTATGGAGGAAGCGAGGGGGACCGGTTGAACCGGTGTCAAAGCCATGTAAGGTTTGGGGTGACCAAGGGGGGTGGCAGCTGGGGGATCAAGGTACCAAACCGGAATACCCAAGGTCAAGTTAGGGAGAGAAAGGGTGGCCATGACGGGGACGGAATATACTCCGGGAGGGGGAGCCAAGAAGGGGATCTGTCCAGCAGGGTAATGACCAGGAGGTACGGCTCCAATATGGTTAAGGCCAGGGGGGACCGAGCCTGGAGGATAAAGAGGTTCGGGGACACCAGCTGTAGGGGGAGGGCCAGAAGGAGGAGGTCCGGCTGGCTGAGATGGATGGCTAGGAGAGGGTTGCGGAGGGCGGGGAGGAGGGTGCGGACTAGCCGAGGCAGGCCGTTTATGGGCAGCCTGAGACGATTGCATCATGCAAACATTCGACAAGCTGGGATCAGTAACTGGAGGGGGAGGAAGGTGAGGAAAAGTACCCAGTAGGGTGGAATCTTTATAGACGCCGGGGGAGACACTGGTCAAGGAATCGACGGTTTGCTTGTTGGTTACAGAAGAGATGGTGGTCTCGGAGGAGGTCTGAGATGGCGGCTCATGATAAGATAGCTGGTCAATGGTGACTATCTTCCCATTATGTGGAAAAGACATCGTGCGGAAAACCGTGGATGGGACAGCAGACATGGCATAGGTGTAACTTCGCCCCAATAGAATGTTGTAGTCTAGAGGGGCGTCAATGACTTCGACGTCAACGCAAACAGTCTTACCGGCTAGGGTGATGGGACAGTTACGAAACAGGCCAATAGGCTGGGAGGCATGACCGTCCCACGCTCGAAGGGTGATCGTGGAAGGGGCTAGCTCAGGGGATCCGAGTTGCTTCCAAACCGAAGCGGACATCACACGGGTGGATGCCCCCTCATCAATTATACACCGGGATACAGTGGCGTTCCGGATTTTGACTGGGATTTGGAAAGCAATGGAAGGAGGAAGAGGAGGGTGGTCCGATTGAGTGGCGTCGAAAACAATCATTTGGTCATCAGCAGGATCCACCGAGCGCCCACGGCGGTGGTAGAGCCTTCTTTGGGAGCACATTTGGAGGAGTTCCCAGGTGTGCGATGGCAGGCGAGGATTGTGCCGTCATCTCTTATCTTGTGCGATTGAGCGGCTCGGCCCAGGAACGACATTTCGCGTAATGGTCCCTTTGGAAGTCTTTGGATGAACTATAACTTTGAGTTTAGAGGATGTGCTCCAAGAGGCCACGGATGTCGAAGAGGTTACGCGGGCGAAGATGGAGGCTCGGGACGGGCGGGCGGGAGGCATGGGAGTGCGAGAGGACCGAGGTTTGAGGTGAAAGGTCGACGGAAGGGGAAGGATCGGAGCGCATCATAAGGATCTGGTAATCAGAGGAACCAGAAATGGACGAGGGGGTGGCTACATGGCTGTCGGGGGGTTGAGTAGCCACGAATCCCTGGTGAGGGAAAGGATCAGTGAACACAGCTGGCTGGGTAGTGGCCACATTAGGAGGAGCATGAGGGGAGGCGTGTTGTCCGCGCAATGTGGCTTGAGACTCCCACATCTGTCGCATCTGGGGTAAGAGAGGACAATCGTGAGTGTAGTGACCATAAACACCGCAACACGAACAGGGCTTGTTTGTGCGAAGCTGCCTGTCCGTCCTGGGCGGAATGCCCTGAGGCTGGTTGCTAGTGTTAGGGTCAACACCAGAATTGGGTCCTCGGTTACCGGGGGCAGATGTGTTCTGGTTGCCTCTCTGCCTTCTTTGAGAAGAAGGGGGATTAATCGCACCCTGCTGTGCAAATACTTGCCCTGGAGGGGGTTGTAAGTGCTGTTGCGGGTTGTGAGGAGGCAAGGGAGGCGGAAGCGCATATGCTGGAGGAGCTGGCGCACCAGGTTGTGGATAAAAGTAAGGGTTGGGTTGGGCGACATTGAGGTAAGCAGGAGGTTGGGCAAAAGGAGGAGGCATGCCGTATCCTGGATACATGTTGCCGGGAGGGGGAAGAGTGCTTGAGGTGCTGGCCCCTCCCTGAGGGAGACCATAGCTCATAGGAGGGTGAGCGGATGGGTGGGAAAGAGATCCAACAATACCGTCGGCAGAATGAGATGCCCCCGGGGCGTTAGCGCCACCGGGCCTGGGGATGTCAGGAAGAACGGTATAAACATAACCAGATTGAGCGTAGATCGGGTCATATTTTAAAGCTATTTGGAGGGCGGCTTCTTCAGATTGAGGAAAGTGAGAGGCGACATCTTTGCCGATGGGAGATGGGAGGGTGCGAAGGAACCGGTCCATGTAAACCCGATCTTCAAAGGGAGGGGCTCGACATAAGCTCCGTCTTCGTCGCCATTCCTGAACATGGGCAGAAAGGCGTGTGGAAGAGGATTGCTTAAATGAAGTCAAGAGCTCCGTACCAATGTCGTATCGGAGAGGGAGCTGGAAGTACGACAAGAAGGCTTGGGCAAGAGTCTCGAATGTGGTATGGGAGGAAGTGGCCTGTTCGACATACCATTTAGAAGCTTCGCCGGTCAGCGTGCGTTGGAACAAACGAAGACGGATGGAGTCATCGGTAATGGAATTGGAGGAACACCACATGTGGAAAGATCGGACGTGATTGGTTGGATCTTCGCCATTAAGGCCCTCGAACTTAGGGATATCAGAGGGTAGTTTGGTGGGCATAGCGGGCCAGGTAGTATTATGGTGAATTGGGTCGTTAATCAAATGATGGAAATCGGGGAGGCTGAGGCCTGCAATGTACGGCAGCACAGGGGTGGTCGGAGTAGTGGTTGTGATGGTTCCGCTAGAAGTAGGGCCGGCATTGGGGCCGGGAGAACCGCTAGCGTTAGGCCCTGGTCCAGACATGGTGAAGGTAAAAGGGGGAGAACCGGAAGGAGAAGGGGGACCCGATGAATCAGGAGAGGAGTCGGAGTGCGGACTCGAAGGTGGACGGGCTCGACGACGGCGGTGCGGAGCAGGTCGATCAACCGGAAACTGAGGATGAAGGCCAAGAAGTCTCCGGGAAAGGCGCCTTGGGGGCGCAATGATGACAGGAAGAAGGAAACCGACAAGGGCAGAAAGGGACAAAATCAAGAAGGTCAAGGGCAGAAAAGGTGCGGTGACAATTGATTTTAGAGTCTTTGCCAGGCGGTGTAAACCAGGCACTTATTCACTTAGGTTCAGTGTGTGGTGTGCGTTAATTTTAATTTTTAAACCCTTTCCGTTGTTTGAGAGCAAGAAAAAGTGTGCGACGTAGCTGAAAATAAACCTACAGAGAACAGAATAAAATGCTGAAATAACAGAAAAATAACAGCTACGTATGCATCTATCTAAACCAAGAGGGTGGGTCTCTCACAACTATGCTGAAAAGAAAGGGAAAACTGTGATACACACAAAGGAGAGCGCTCGTGAGATCTGAAAGGTCAAGGGGACGGTGCGGGATAAAGTGCGGGGAACGAGAGTGCGAGATCACGACCAGGGGCGAGAGCAGGGGTGGAAAGAAATACAGCAAAAAACCGGGGGGGGGGGCAAGGCAGAGGCCTTTAGAAGAGGTCCAAACAAAACGACAAGAGGTGATTTGAAAGGAAAAGAGGCTGATTTCAATGGATCTGAAAGTGAGGTAACAGATCTGGAAAAAGAGGGGGCTGAAGCTCTGAAACCGACGGCTGAAACAGCTGAAACTCTTCCACAAAAGTGGAGGGTACTAAAGCCCTAAGGGACTGGGTTCCCACTTAGATGAGTAAAAACAGATCAGATCTTGGTCAAGGCGGGCTGAGACAGAGGCTGGAAAACCACAGCGGGGGGAACATTGAGAACCCGAAGGATTTCGGGGGAAAAAATTGCGGAAAAAGGCGGGTCGCGAGGTTACGACATGTCTGAGTTGAGGTCACGGAAACGGGCCAAGGTGCGTGTCGGGTCGCAGGTTTTGGGCCAAAAGGTGCGACCCCCCCGTTCCGGTTGTTTCGGTAGCAGATTTTCTGAAAAGTTGCCGTCTCAGTTGCGGCTGGTGTCGCTTACCTGCGCAATAGGGCCAGAAACACACGGAAGTTAGAATTTTTAAGTTTTTAGGGTTTTATGTGAGAAAAATGACATGAAAAGAGAAAAACTAAGCAGCTGAAAAGAAGCCCTAGGGTCTGAAGTAGCTGGATATGCAGGAATATGAAAAACGACAGCGGTCGTAATTTAAAACCCGTGTGGAGTCGCCATTTGTTAGTATGAATCCTTCGTCGAAGTGTACGAAAAAGAACCACTTTAGCTACGCATAATTAATAGCCCTAACAACAATAGAGGCTGCCAAACATCTTCAGATCTGCGATTAGTAGTTAAAATGCTGCAACAAACAGATCTATAAATGGAAAGACATTAAGCAGTAAAGTAAAGAGTTTGCTCTATGCATCCAACAGACAAGACAAGAACACGATTTTTGAATGAATTTTTATATTACAGGGCACCTGGGAGGAAACAAGAAGGTGTATCCAGATCTCCTCGATGGGATGGGTTCTTTGTAGTCCTCAGCACTTCAGATCTAAGCTTTCTCTCTCTTGTAGATGTAGAAAACCCAATGTAGAAGGTAGAGCTCAATGGGAGAAAAATGGCAGAAAATGAGACCAAGTGTATAGATCCAGAGTGATCTAGTATGCAACAAAAGATGAAGAATGAAGGGGAAAACCCTCCTATTTATAACAAAATATTGGGTCATTCTAGATCTTGGTGCATGATTAAAATAATGTTAACCAAATCTAGATCCACCTCTATGGAATATTTTATTATTATTTGTTGGAGGGAAAGGGACTTTGACTGGGGTCAAAATCCCTTGATTAGTGAAGAATAAATAAATAAATGATTTATTTATCCTTTTAAGGAAGTGGTTGAGATATAATCAAATAAATAATGATTTATTTAATTAATAGTGGTTGATTTGGTCATATTTAACAAGGAATATTATTTAAATAATTATTCCTAGAAAATAATAAGATAACTATGGGTGTATCTCATTAATTTCTTTGTTTTTGGGTTAAACATGACTGGGAATAATAATAATTAAATTGTGGTTTAATTAATTATTCCTTTTGGGGTTTCCTTAATTAACATAGTGAAAGCAGTTTTACTTGGGGTAAAACTGGTCTTACATGGTGTACTTGGGTCCATCTAATAAGAAAAGGTGAGATGACCAAAAAATGGTGTAACAGAAACAATCGAAAGAAAATCTACTGGTGATAATATTGTGAGAAACCCAAACTTTAGAAGAAATCAGAACCAAAATATTGGAAAGAATGTCCCTGACCAAAATATCAGGCCACCTTTCCAAGAAAACTTTGTTGAAGGTTCAACTTCTGAAGAACCTACAGAAGATGTAGAAATAAACAATGTAACTGAAGATAAAAATGAACCAGAAGTTTTCCTATCCCAGGATGATCAAGAGAATCACATCCTTGAAACATTCCAAACTCATTCAGGTGAAACTTTTGATTTTAAGGAAGGCTATGACACAGCAATTTATGAGGTTCATAAACAGTACAATTTGAGAAGCAGACGGATTGATGTGCCAGAGAATAGCAAACAAAAAACTGCAAAACAAAATGTCAAAGGTAAAGTTAACATCCCTCTTGTACAAAACATTCCCCCTGTACAAATTCTGTCTAGGACAACTCCTAACCCTTCAAATCCAATAATTGAAGATGTGTCTGACAACCAACCAAACAATAAACAACAATCTAATACTTTTCCTCCTGTAGGAAATGTAGAAGAAACAGTAGAAGTTAGTTCAGAAACACCTTCAAATCAGAATTTCACTCACGAAAAAGAGAAAAACGTTGAAGACCCAAAAAATAGAGAAAACCCAACTGTGCAAAACACTAAAACTCAAACAGAAAAACCTTTCAATTTAGAGGCTGAAATAGGCAAACTAAAGATAGTTGTTCCTTTATCAGAATTGGCTAAACATGATGTCTATAGAAGTCAAATCAGCAAATCCCTAAACATTAACATTACTGGAATGGATGATTCAGTAAATATTCTTGATGATCAACCCAAACTCCTTTTTGGCCCCGAGGTAAATGGCAAACCAGAAAGTGGAGGAACTCCTCCATTTTATGTAAGCCTGAATGTTCATGACAAGATACTCCATAATGCAATGCTTGATTTTGGAGCATCTCACAATTTGATGCCAAAAGCAGTGATGGAAAGATTAAATCTAGACATTACCAGACCGTACAAAGATTTATTTTCGTTTGATTCTAGTCAGGTAAAATGTTTAGGTTTGATTAAAGATTTGTGTGTTACTTTGGTACAATATCCTGCTAAGTCTGTTTTGATGGATATAGTAGTGGCTGATATTCCCCCTAAATATGGTATGTTGTTGTCTAGATCTTGGGGTGCTAAACTTGGGGGGTCTATTCAACTAGACATGTCATATGCGACTATTTCAGTATTTGGTTAGCCTAAAAGACTTTACAGAGAGACCTTGATGAAATACTTAGTCAGTAGTCATGAGAAGCCTGAAAACTTCCCTGTCTATTCAGTACATTCTGATATGGACTCTTTTATCCTTTATAATGCTGAAAAAGACCTTCCAACTGAACTAGAAGCACCTGAAAAGGAAACTACAAACAAAACTACTGTTAAGATTGAAGAGATTTCTGAAAACCAAGAAACACCAGACAATCAAGAAATACCAGAAAAATCTAAGCAACTAGCTCCTGTTAAGAAACATTTTAAAACAATTGATGAGGATTATGAACATGAAATTCTGTGGCATTTAGAATTTGATGGCTCGGTGAACAAACTAGGAGCAGGAGCTGGGGTTTGGTTACATAATGTTGAAAATAATCATGCTGAAGGTCATGCTTATAGGTTGAATTTCAAATGCACTAACAACATGGCAGAGTACGAAGCTCTTTTGTTAGGGCTTAAACATGTCAAGAAGTTAGGAGCTATTAGGGTATCGATCATAGGAGATTCTGAGCTAATTATTCAACAAATTAAAGGAGAATGTTCAACAAAAGACATGAGATTGAAACAATACAGAGAAACAGTTGTGGAAATTCTCAACACCTTTCTACAAGCTCAACTTGCCAAGATCCCAGGAAACAAAATTTGCATGCACATAGTATCGCAATATTCGCTAGTACATGTAAGTTACCTTTTGATCCTAATCATCAGTTTTCAGTTGAAATTAGACATAGGCCTGCTATACCGGACAATCTTTTGAATTGGCAAGTATTTGTAAACAATAATCAAATCAATAGTTTTTTGACACTTCAAAATGAGTTTTCTAACTGTAATATAGATGAGGACATAACAATTAGTGAATCTGATCAAGAAAAAGAACAAAAAACAGATATTTCAAAAGAGAATGCAATTCATATGCTGCACCCAACCACATTCACAGAAAAAGACATGCAGGATTTGAAAAACATGGAATCTGATGAGATCATAGAAGATGAGACAGAAATCATTAATCTGAAAGATAATCATCTACCCAAGGGATTAACTCCTTTGGAGGATCTTTTCGACTCAAATGATATTCCATTTAGACCCAAAATGGAGCCTGTCAAGGCTGACATTGAAGAATGCAATTTAGGAACCCCAGAAGATCCTAAAATTGTTAAATTATCCAAATCTCTACCAGAAGATCAAAAGGTTAAATATGTTGAACTCTTAAAGGAATTCCAGGACGTTTTTGCCTGGAGTTATGAAGATATTAAAGCATATGATACATCCATCATTCAACACACTATACCTTTGAAACCAGATCAGAAACCTTTCAAACAGAAACTTAGAAGAATAAATCCTGTTTTATTACCTTCAATTGAAAAGGAAATTAAAAGAATGTATGAAGCAGGAATTATAGCTCCTATTAGGTTCTCAGAATGGGTTTCTAACCTGGTACCAACAAGAAAGAAAACTGGAGAAATTAGATTGTGTGTCGATTTGAGAAATTTGAATAAAGTTTCTTTAAAAGATAACTATCCTTTGCCTAAAATGGACCATATTCTACAGAGGGTAGTGGGATCTTCTAGGATATCTCTACTGGATGGATTTTCAGGGTATAACCAGATTCTGGTTCATCCTGATGATCAAGATAAAACAGCATTTACAACACCATGGGGTACTTTTAAATATGTCAAGATGCCATTTGGACTGAAGAATGTAGGAGCTACATTTCAAAGAGCAATGGACATTGCTTTTGCTAAAGAAACACATGATTCTTTGGTGATTTATCTAGATGATTTGACTGTTTTTTCTAAAACAGATCAACAACATTTAGATCATCTAAGGCAAGTGTTTATAAAGTGCAGAAAATATGGCATTTCTTTAAATCCTAAAAAGTCATTGTTTGGTTTGGAAGAAGGAAAGCTCCTAGGTCACATAATTTCTAAAGATGGCATTAGAATTGACCCTGAAAGAATACAAGCAATTTTGCAAATACCTTATCCCAGAAATATAAAAGAACTTCAAGCTTTCATAGGAAAGATTAATTTCTTGAGAAGATTTATTTCCAGCTTAGCTGAATTACTTAGATTGCTTACTAACATGCTTAAAAAAGATTCAAGCATTGACTGGACTATAGAAGCCAAGCAATCATTTGAGGAAATTAAAATGGCTTTAACAAGAACACCAGTTCTTACCAGTCCAAAGTTTGACAGAGATTTCATTATTTTTTCATTTGCTTCTGAACATACAATTGCAGTTGTTTTACTACAAAAAGATGATCAGGGATGTGAAAAACCAATTGCCTTTTTTAGTAAAGCACTTAGAGATGCATCTTTGAAATACAATATCATGGAGAAACAGGCTTTTGCATTAGTAAAAGCAATTAAAGATTTCAGAGTTTACATATTATATTCTCATGTGATAGCTTATGTGCCTAATGCTGTAGTTAAAGACATCTTGACTCAAGATGGCATTGAAGGAAAAAGAGGTAAGTGGATAGCTACCATTTTGGAATATGATATTGAAATTAAACCAACAAAACTCATAAAAGGTCAAGGTTTAGCTCAACTTATGACTGGAACTAATTGCCAAGCCTTAGACATTAACGAACTGGATGACGAACAGGAGATGGCGACTCCACAGATCAGTCAAGCTTTCTTAGATTCACCCTGGTACACTGATATCATTCATGTTTTATTAAACCTGCAAACTCCTCCAGGGTTGTCCAGAACGAAAAGAAGATTTTTGAAAATGACATCTTTAAAATATTGTATTTTAGATAGCACTCTATTTTGGAAAAATCATGAAGGAATCTTATTAAATTGTCTATTGAAAGATGAAGCTGACAAAGTTCTTAATGAATTTCATGCAGGGGATTATGGTGGACACCTATACTGGAAGTCAACTGCAGATAAAATCTTAAGGGCTGGTTTTTACTGGCCAACCTTGTTTTCAGATGTTAAGAAATTTGTAACAACTTGTCATAAGTGTCAGATCTTTGAGGGTAAAAGAAAGTTGTTACCTTTACCATTAAGACAAATTTCCACAGAAAGACCCTTTCAACAATGGGGATTAGATTTTATTGGAGAAATTCATCCCTCTTCCTCTGGGCAACACAGATGGATTTTAACTGCCACAGATTACTTTACCAAATGGATTGAAGCTATCCCATGCAGACAAGCCAATGATTCTGTAATTATAGGGTTTTTAGAAACCAACATACTTTCCAGATTTGGTTGTCCAGAAAAAATCATAACAGATAATGCTGATGCATTTAAATCAAAGAAAATTATTAGTTTCTGCAATAAATATCATGTTACTTTAGGCCATTCAACAGCCTATTACCCTCAGGGTAATGGACTGGCAGAATCTTCCAATAAAAGTCTTATTAATATCATTAAAAAATTACTGGAAGAAAACAAAAAGAATTGGCATAAGAAACTTATCAATGCATTATGGGCAGACAGACTTACAACTAAGAAATCAATTGGGACTAGTCCATATGAATTGGTTTATGGCATTGAGGCAAGATTCCCATCATCTTTAGGAATTCCTGTTATGAAATTACTTCAGGAGGCTCAAGTGGAACCAAATGATATTCAAAGGAGAATTAACCAAACAATTCACTTGCAGCAAACCAGAGAAGAAGTATATCAACGATCTCAAGTCTTGCAGGAAAAGTTAAAGAAAATGTTTGACAGAAGAACTAAAGCGGAAGATTTTCAACTAGGAGACAAAGTCCTAAGATGGGATTCCAGAAGGGAAGAGAAAGGGAAACATGGGAAATTTGATTTCTTATGGAAAGGGCCTTACATCATTCATGCCTTACAGGGAAACAACACATACTTTTTGAAGAATTTGGACAATTCAGAAGCTGAGGAAGGACCAGTCAATGGTTGAATGCTGAAGCATTATTTTGATCCTATTTACTAGGATATTCTAATTTTTTCTAACTTGTACATAATATATCCTTTTCTAATGCATCAGTTTTGATTGGATGGTGACTTCTTGAAGTTGAAGCCCGAAGTGAAGGCCCTAAGCTTCAAAAATTTCACTATCATATATAAAATAAAGCTACTAGAAGAAGAAGATTACATGGTTTAATTTGAAGACATTGTGAGGCAACTGACCTGCTGTTCTTGACTTTCCACAAGGAAAATCCATCCCCAAGTGGAGCCAGTGTTAGACTCCTATACCAATAGGTGTCATTTTTCATGATTGTCTTGATTGAACTATGGAATATGTTCAAACCTTTTTCTTGAGCAAAGGTGTTCCATATTCTTGAAAAACCAAAAAATCAAAAAATTTAAAAAAATGTAAAGAGGGTATACCCTAAAAGAAAAATCAAAGGGTAAGAAAAATAAATTGGTCAAGAGAATGAAAGAAATGAACCCCAAGCAAAAATAGACCAAGGAAAGTGTGCAAATCCAAATGCCACTACTATTTCATTTTTTGTAAATAAGTAATTGTGTGCAGCTTGTTAAGCTTTGCCACAATTTATGAAGAGTCAAATTGTTTAAACTTGACTCATTCATGTTTCAATTTCATGTTGTAGAATAGAGAATAAATATCTGACCAAACAGTTTAATCTTGGCAGATAAGTAGATAGGTAGAGTTAATAAAAGGTGCTCAACAGTTTAATCTGAGCCCTTGGATGTAATAAGGGTAGAATTAGATAGATTTGCCTTGTAAAAGAAAAGAAAATTGATGAGGGTTTGCCAGTCTAAGTGCACCCTAATAAAGAAAAGAAAATGGTAGTGTAAAGTAGATAGGGTAGGTAGATGGTGTTGCAAAGTTTCATGTGATGAATGATGCTTTAAATGTGTTAATCCTTTACTTTCATCACCAAGTACTGAAGCAGAAAATACATTGGAAAATTCACAGAAAGAAAAGTCAAAATCATTAACTTCCCACATCACTTTCTCCCTAATATTTTTACTAATTTCCCCAAAGTGCTAAGATATTTGGAGATCAAAGGGGCTCAAGGCATTTCCTTGACTTTTGGAGGGACCGGACCCTCGGCCTAATGATAAAAAAGACCTAAGTACTTGAAGTTATTTATCATTATAATCATTCACTTTTAACCTTTTCATAAGTAAAATCCAATTTTACTTAGGAAAATCATGCCATGTTTCATAAAATACCCTCAAAACTACTTGCTATGCTATGTTTAAGTGTTGAAATTAAGATGATATAATTTACTTCAGAAATATTCAATTTCTTAGTTATAGTTAAGTGTTTTGAGTTTACCATGTCCCTTTGTCATATTGACTTCTGATCTATTTACTAAATCCCTAGTGAAAATACCTTATCCTATAGTATATAACTCCTTCTACATACATATCCAAAAAACCCATCTTATTATAAAATTTTAACCAAAGTATGTATTTCCCAATTATTCATAAAATGCCCACATTATGTGCCCTTTGGTTAAAATATATCATTATGTAATATTCCCGCCCCTATGATAAGTTAATCATATTGGTTAATTTATCATATAATAAAAAACATATATGAAAAAACTTTAAACATATGGTATATATGTTTGACACAAAAAATAATAAACCCGAAGTTTTAATTTAAACCAAAACTTCGGAAATAATCCCATTTCCCCAGTACCCGACGCTTTAACTCAAGTTAAAAATCCTGTTATTTATTTCATTCCCCAACCTTAACTCGAGTTAAAAATCCAAAGTCTCGCCACACCCCGATCATTCATAAAACCAAGGGATTAATTAATCAGTTGGATTGATTAATAACCAGACCTCCAACCAATCAGAAGCCGCCCGGGATATTTAATTAAACCATAACTCTTTTGGGCCCGCACGTTAAATACCCCTCCATCTGCACGTCATATTATCCGTCCGATCGCTCATTCCCAGATCGACGGCCCGCTCCAATTCTGCTAGCCGTCCCTCGTCAGAACTTAACGCGCGGGGGCACGGTGGTTTTGAAACCGTCCTCCGACCACGTGTCTGTTAATCAATGGAATCGCTCCCTCCGCGTTTAAAACCGCCATTGCCCATAAGCGATGCGGAAATTACCGCTTACCGCCCGACCCCTGCCACATGTCATCCCGTACCTCGATGACGTCATTCCTCGATAAAATAAAAATCCCTTTTTGACTTTGTAAATAAAACAAATTTCGTGTTTTTTCTGTCATTTTCATTGCTGAAAGCGACTGCGCCTTCCACTACGAAATTCAAAATTTCACTGAAAATTACTGTTCTATCCAATTTCGCTCGAGAATTCCGCCGGACCAGTGTTCAAGCATCTTCTTGCCACCACTTGATACCTGTTAAATCCCAGTTTGCCTCCGAAAACATGTATTTATTCTGTTGCGCTCCGAACTTTGAAAGAAACTCTGTGTTCCTTGTTTTTCCACTTGATCAGTGTTAAAATCTTATCGCTGAGATCATTCCCTGATTGTTAAAACTGTGAATTGTTCTCCCAAACCTGCAACTGTGCCATTTTCCCTCATTAAAACTAAAATTGTGCCCGGTCTGTGAAGAAAACCCAGAAAACTTCCATTTTGAATACACAAGAACCAAAATGGAAGCCCCGGTAGCCCTGAAGGTAACTCCATTGAATGCCCCCCACAGAGAGTTAGAATATTTGCCCTTAGTTGATAAAGACTTCCAAATTAAAGACTTGGTTTTCGATGAAAGCCCCCTTCGAAGTTATTGCCGCTGCAGAGACGATTATTCGAAGGGATTGGATGTCATTGGATTGTGGGAATCCAATTTCCCGAGATATCTCATCCCCTCAGTCCTCATTTTCCCAGAAATTGTCCACTACTGCCATTCTAACTATGATCCAACTCAAAGAGCAGTGATGTCCCCTGACCAGACTGTTCTTTTCCCTATCACTCCTCAGGCCATCAATGCAATGCTACATTTTGAACCTAATCAAGAGCTAACTCCCTTGTCTATGGAAGAACTGATTGAAAAGTCTAATCAACTGTCTCCAGAAAAATTGAAATGCATTTGCCAGACTTTTATGTTGCCTGAACATCAACCTAAGAGGCCACCTCCATATGGTTTTGCTTATTTTAATAAGTTGGGAAGACTCATCCTCAATATGATATCCTTTATTATGGGTTTCAATACAAGTGAATATGTTGATGAAATAACCTTGGTATTGCTGTCTATCTTTATTCCTGGGAAACCTCCTGCAATAAAATATGATTTTGCATCCTTCATTTCAAATAAAATCCATGACCAGTTCATGAGGCTAGATAATGAGAAAGTGTTCAAATATTCCTCAGTTATTTACCATCTCCTCATCTATTATCAATCAGAGAAGTTCCCTTTTCCTGTTAAAAAGCTTGATGCCAAGGGAAACCCTAGATCAGTTATTTTTTGGTCTGCCATAACTCATTCTTCTTATGATTCTCCCTATTCTTATGCTGAGTTTATCGATCTTTTTGTATATCCTGCAACTACCTTGTTGACAGGAATTCCCCCTCCAAGGCTCAGTAATGAGATTAAGAAGACTTTGCAGCTTTCAAGAACATATAAAGTTGGGGACTGGTATTTATACCAAAATCATTCAGTCATCAAAATATATGGATGTGAAGTGCATCCATTCAGGTTGCCAAAATATATGCCTATGAGGCTTTTTGCCTTAGAATATTTCAGGCAAATGAATAATTATGATATGATTCATTTTTGTAGTGTGAAAAAGAAAGCCCAACTCAGGATTAAAATTCAATTAGGTCCTTTCATCTGCAACTCTAGGGAGGCCGAGCGAGAAGCAAAAGATATACTACAAAACCATTGCAAGTTCCAAAGTAGTTTCCGTTGGGTTCCTTATGATCCATTTGGTTTCATCTGTGATAAAAGAATGAAGAACAAATCTTCCCCATATATTCACCACAGGATTCCTGATATAGAACAATATGCTAACCAAGATGAATGGGTGGAAGGAACACTAGTTGAGCAAGATAATGAAGAAGACAATAGAAACAACATTATGAAAAATCTTGAGAAAGAGTTTGACCTAGAATCTTTTGGTCAAGTACAGGTACCTCACATTGACACCTCTTCAGCAGGAAATCTCCAACAAGGGTTACAGGAAGAGAGTCTATTAATTGCAGTAGAGTCTAAAGGTAAAGGGAAAGAACCTGAAATACAGGTCATTGAAACTTTTGTCATGGCAGAGAAACCTCAAACCTCCAAGGCACCAGATCAGACACAGGTTTCTCCTACTCAAGTAAATCATCCTGAAGTTTCAGAATTAAAAACTCCATCTAATATGGAAATAGGTAAGAAAAGACAGGCTCCAGATCCTACTCCTCCCAAAGAGTCCTCAAAGCTATATCAAGCCAAAAAGAAGAAATCTGATCCACTTCCAGATGTGGAAATCATTGATGAAATGTTTGATGATGAAAGAGAAGATAGTCAACTAACTGGCACAGTTAGTGAGACACATACAGGCCACAAAGGAAAAGAATTGCAAAAACAGTTGAGTACCGAAGTATCTTCTTTTAAACCACCAAAAACAGATACAGGTGATATAAAAAGAACTTTCATTAATATAAAGGCAAAAAATGAACCACTGAGAATGAAGGTATATGATCAATATCTGAAATTGGCTCCACATAGTCAGGAAAGGTTAATGTCAACATTTGACATTCAACAAGGCAAAATGATGATGAGTCATTTTAAATCCAAGGTGCCCAAACCCATGACAACAGTTGATTATATTAGGACCAATTTTGAGGTCCTGGCAAAAGACATTCATCCTTTGGACCAGATAGAGCTGCATAAACAAACTGGGGAGATGGTATATTCCACTCTTACTGATAAGGCCATGTCAGCCCTGAGGCTGCAAGATTCTTTAAATAACACGAACACCCAATTGCAAATTGAGAAGGCCTCTTCTCAGGCCAAAGATAACAGAATAAAGTCTCTGGAAGACATAATCATTAGTTTGGGTCACAACCCCAAAGATATCAAAAGCATTGAGGCACTAATCAAAAAGAAAGATGATGATATTGCTGCACTGAGAAAGCAGCTGAAATTACCAGCCTCAAGACATCCCCAGACCCAAGAAGTTTTGAAGGAGAATTCACAGGAAGAGATAATGGAGTTGCTCTTAAAAATGACTGAGCAACTGAGTGAAACAGAGAAAGAATTGGAACAAGCTTTACAAGAGAAGGAAGCTATCATGTAGGCATCAATCACAGAAGCTACTACAACTACAGGTACTACAACAACAGATCAACAAACAGAATCAGCACAGGTAGACACTTCTGGTTTAAGTTCTGATGAATTGGTAAAACAAATAGAAAGTTTAAAACTCGGGGTCACAGAACTTAAAACCACAAAATTGTAGTTAGAAAACTTGGAGCAGAAATATGATATGTCCAAAAGAACTGTTGCAGATAATACCAGGGAAATTAAAAGATTGGAAAAATTGATTAAGGCTTTAGAAAAAGATCTTTCATTAGAAATGCCTTTGAGAGAAATAAATGAAATTCTTTGGAATAATATAATTGATTCAATAAAAATTATTTGGACTTTTGTTCAAACAATCTTTGAACAAAATGACTTGATCAAAGTAGCTCAGGAAGAAATAGCCAAAACAAGAGATGAATTAAAGAGCAGACCTGAGCAAGCCAGTCAACTTATACAGTTTCTGAACACACGGACTAAGCAACGGCTTTCAAAGTTAGGAATTGATGACAGGACAGGCACTATCTCAGAAATAAAAAGAGTTTTACCAAAAGAACTCTTATGCAGAATTTGGAAAGGAAGTGCTCAGACATGCAAGAATAAATCAATGCTTTTAAAGGGAAATTTCAGGTTTTATTAGACAATGGGTTATCCAGTCCTATGCTAGCAGGTGACAAGATAATGGACCTGGAAACCTATGTTACTAAAATAGATATACATGCTCATAACACAACTGTTATTTCTATCAATGCATCACAAGCAACATTGCCAACAGGGAGGAATCTCTATGATAGATTGAAGAATTTGTTTCATCTGGAGCATGAAATAAAGTATTTGTTCCCTAGTCAGCTCACTTTTTACAGATACACAGAGGCCGATGAGACATTGAGAAAACTTAAAAGAACTGTAATAGCAGAAGATCAATGGTGGGAAGACTTATTGGAAATTTTGTAAAAGTTATCTTCAGGCAGAAAATTTGTCTTTTACCATCATGTAAAGGATAAATAATGAGCACAAGTTAAAGAGTATCAGTTGAACAGGTTAAAGAGTATCTGTAGAAACAAAGAGTATCAGACAAGCAAAGGAATTACTCAAAGGGACACACGAAGCTCTATTATAGCACCTGCCTCCAGCACATCCACGAAGGAAGGAAACAGCACATCAGCAGTTACTTGTTATTCTGTCTACGAGACCATTTGTCTCCTTTTTATTTGTAAATTACTCATTAGTCACCCTAGATTATTGGCTAGGTTAGTGTGAGATATTTTCAATCATTTTTTGTATAAATAAACCCTCAAAGAGAGTATTGAGGGTGGATTCTATTACTTCGCTGTGACATTGATGTTTTTGGAATAAAAGCGTTTTGGAGAAATTTATTTGTGGCTTACTGGATGACAATTTGAAGCTCAGGACTTTTTGCAGGATTCATGTGTCGGACTGCAGTTCAATAAGTCTTTCTATCTTATGTTTTAAGTTTTATATCTGTTTATAATATCATTATGTCCATTTCTGAATAATTTACATAAAGGATTGAATCAGAATTTACTTAATTGTACTCTGATTTCAAATGTGATTATTCTTAATGTTTTCCTCTAAATTGGTTATAAGCACGAATTCTTAAATGCTCTTGCTTTGCTAATTTAAACATTCTTGATTACTATAATAAAGAATTCTTTATTGCTCTTTGTTTGTAGTCATCTCATTTCTTTCTTTTGAACATGGTGAAAGATTCTTAGCTGCCTTTCATCCCTTCAAAATCATCCCATCCACTTTAAATTTTAAGGATTGTTCTATGTCTGGCTATCTTGCCCTGCAAAGCCATCTTGTGTGTAGAATAGAAATCCAGTAAAGCCATCCTTTGACTCCATAGCCCAATGGACTGAAAATTTTCAACCTTGCCCCTAGTTTGCGGATTCCACCATTTTCAAACAAACTCTTGGATCTATAACTAGCCTAAAACCTTCTAAGAACAAAGATAAATCATAAAGAGAGAGCCCTCTCTGGATGCAGATTGGCTAGATTCTGCATCTAAAGGTTGGTTTGTGGTTACCTCGGGTATACTTTCATTTTCCACAACTTCAAGGAAAACCTGAGTGATAACAGGAGGAATATGGATGCGGAAGTGATTGGGCAGGAGATGGGAGGACAAAAATAAGAATAGGGGGACAAATAAAAAGGGAAGGAGCTCTAATGGAAAAATGACAATGGCACATGGAGACAACAACTGAAAGAGAAGCGTAAGGATAAGGAGGGGAGAAAATATTGAGCGAGCACGAGAAGGGATGAGAGTGAAATCACAAAGAACACTGATAAAAAGAAGAGGAGGAAGGGCTAGCAGAGGAGAGGATAGGGATGAATGAGAGTCATGAGGAGAATGAGAGGGCGTGATAGGCTTGGGAAGCGAGTAGGGGTAGAGAGAGAAAACGAAGAAGATATGGAGGGGATATGAAACCAGAACTGGGGATTTATTAATATATTTTTTCCCTTCGTATTGCTATGTCAATTTTACCATGACGGGATTGACCTGTTGTAGGGATTATGGAATTGGGGTTTTTTATATTTCATGTTGAATTCAAGATTCTACAGGAGGTCGATCCACTGCTTCATTTTCTTGTATATCCGCTATTTTTTTGTTTTCTCTAAGGATATGCTTGGATTTTACTTGACCCAAGTTTTGCAAGTTTTGTCAAATTCTTAAAATGGATTGATTCAAAGCTGCATTTGCTAGGTTTCTATTTTTCACCATAGTCTGAATGATGATCGTTGAGTCTCCCAGATGATTGGGTTCTGGATGTTTCTCTTTTTTAGGATCATTGATCCCAATAATAGTCCATACACCTCTGCCTTGTTATTTGTATTATTCCCTACGCCCCATTCATAAGTTATTGGATTGATTCCACCAGACTCTAAAATAACGCCCCCTAATCCTACTTTGCCTGGATTATCTTTTAATGCTCAATAAAAAAAGAGGCATGACTTGTTTGCTTGTTTTATCCATAGGAGGAAGTCTTCATGTTTGAGCCTTATTTTCCAATTCTGTATAGCTGGCTTTGAGATGGGGAAATTTGACAAGTTACGATTTCTTATGGTGTTCCTGAGCCATATTTTCTCCTCTTGTTGAATCTTGTTGAAGTCTGGGGACTCCATCCCTTTAGAGGAAAGGAATTTAGATGTAAGACTCAATGTCTTAGCCAAAAATTTGTTGATGAGTGGAGGGAAATCATTAAAGATTTGATGATTTCTAGCTAGCCAAAGCTACCAACATAAAAAGTCAGGAATAATTTTCCAAATCCTTTTGATAGGGTGCTTTCCTTTATGAGAGTAGGGGTATTCCATTTTCCAAACTATGTAGAATTCATTAAAATTTCTTGACAAGTTTAGATTAATCTCAATAGGTCTAACTAGGAGTTTCCAACATTCCTTCGCAAATGAGAAATCTAGAAATAAATGTTGTATGCTTTATTTGGCTATAAAACAAAGAGGGCACTTGGAGGGGCCATAGAATCCCTTTTTCTTGAGGTTATCACCAATTAATTTTTTTCCTTTTAGCAGAGTCCAAATGAAGATTTTAATTCTTGGCATGGATTCGATCTTCCACACTGATTTCCAGGGTGCCCACTCCTCAGTATCTTGATGATCTTGAATTGTTAAATATCCAGATTTAACAGTGTAAGCTCCTCCATTTGGCTCCCAGAGAAAGGATTCATGATAATCCTAATTAATTGGCGTTGCACCTTTAAGGAGAATGATTAAAGAGTCCCATTATTCTTTGAGATTATTAGGAAGAATGGGAGTCTTCACTCAACCCAATTTCTATTTTTCCAAATAGATACTACTTCGAGAGTGAAAATTCCTTTAGTTCTCATCCATTTTCTTATATTTTTTAGATTTGTATACGAGGTAATAGGAGGATTTCCAATGATTCTATCTTCCCAAGTTTTTATATCTTTTCCATTCCCTGGAATTTTTCAAGTGTGCTCCTTGATGATCTGGAGGAATTTTTTAACTAATTTCCACACTTGTGAACACAGTTTGATTGGGAATCATTTTTCTAACAAGAATATATGTGCATTATTCATATAATTTTATTCCAGGACTTGGCTCCACCAACAGTCCTTACCTGTAATAAGCCTCCATGCTATTTTTTCCCCTAATGCCATATTCAAATGGGCTAGAAGTCTAATGGACAAACTTCCATTTTCATGTGGCATTGTGACTTGGTCCCATCAATAAGATGAAATTCCTTGTTTCATATTTCCTTCCTTTCCATAGGAATCCCTTGGTTATTATCTCTATTTGTTTGTGGATGCTTGCAGGGGCTAGTATTTTTGTGAATTGATAAATTGGGAGAGGAGTGAGCATTGAGTATATCAGAACTACCATGCCTGCTAAATTGAGCCAGTTCATTCCCCAATTTTGAATATCTGTTTTCATTTTCTCTATATTATTGTTCCATAGATAAGTCTTTATGCTTTCTTTTGATATAGGGAGGTCAATATAGAGGAAATGATTCCATCGTGCTTGGAAGGGGATTTCTAGGATCTAGGATATTCTTTGGAGAGTACGAGGAGAGGAATTCCATCCATATATTCGACATTTTGTATTATTAAGGAGAACCCCTCAGACCATCATGCAATTGTCCATTTTTTTTATTATTCGAGCTACAATACAGGCATCTCCCCCCATCAATAGAGTATCATTTGCAAACAGTGAATGATTGATGATTTTCACTCTTGGGGTTATTGAGAGGTCAGTTAAAGTGCAATCTAATCTACACTTTTCAAGAGTTTTGCTTAATGAATTTGCCATTATTATATAAAGAAAAGGAGATAATGGGAATCTTTTCCTTAGCCCACATGAACTTTTGAAGAGTTCACAAGGGCTACCATTGACCAAAGGAGCGATCCAAGAACCTTCAGTGTAGGCTTGGATTACATTAATTATCTCGCTTGAGAAACCAAATTTCTTTAGAATTGCTAATTGGAAATCGAGATTGACTCTATAAAATGCATTAGCCATATATAATTTTATAATGATGCCTTTTTATTTCCTTAACACACTTGAATGCAATGCATCTTGGACAATCATTATGTTTTCCAGAATCTGTTTATTCAGGACAAAACCTCCTTGATTTTTTGAGATGATATCAGGAAGGAGGGCCTTTAAGCGATTGGGCAGAATTTTTGTTATGATTTTATAAGAGGAGTTACATAATGAGATTGGCTTGAATAGACTGAATGAGGAGGGCTTTGCTTCTTTGGGAGTAAGGGCTAGGAAAGAGGAATTGGTGAAGCCTCCAAGATTTTTTTTCCTGAAACCATTTTTTATCATTTTGATAAGATATTTTTTAATAATTAGCCAGTAGGAGCAATAGAAATCGATGGAAAAATCATCAGGGTCTGGGGATTTTTCCGGGTGAAGATCCCAGACATCTAATTGAATCTATTTCTCCTCAAATTCTTTAGAGAGGTCGAAGTTGATATTCTCACTTATTTTATTTGGAATTGTCTGAGTGAATGTTTCATAATCTATATTTGTGAAATCTGCAGTGAGAATATTTTTGAAGTGTATGAAAGCTTCCATTTTCAATGCATCTTGGCCTCTAAGTTCTTTGCCATCTTCTCCCTTTATATTGTTAATATGATTATGAATTCTTCTCATCTTGGTTTAATTGTGGAAAAAGACTGTATTTTTATCTCTTGCTTTCAGCCAGAGAAAATGATATTTTAATCTCCATTCTTCTTCCTCAACTCTGTTTTCTCTATAAATTTCCCAGTACATTTTTTTTCCTGAAGTTGATTGTCATTCGTTTCTTCCATATGTTTTGTGGATTCTTGGACTAATTCCATTTTTTTGTAATTTTGCCTTCCTTTTTTGAGCCTCTTTGTGATTGTTCTTGGCCCATGTCCTCAATTCCTTCCTCAAATTTTTGAGTTTGGAATCCCATACGAAATTTTGAGATCCTATGCTATTTTGAGCCCAAACCTCCAATGTTATTTTTTAGCTTCCCCATTACTATTCCACATTGGATTGTACCTAAAGGGAATAGGACCCAAATTTTCCACATTTCCTAGGGAGATGAACACAGGTTTATGATAAGAACCTGAAGTGTGGACTATTTTAGAAATTACTGAACTATAATTTAATAAGATATTGACCTGGATAAGGAAGCGATCTAGCCTTTCCTTAATATTATTTTTTCCAATTATTTTATTCCTCCAAGTATATTTCCATTTCTTGGGAGGGATGTCCAGTAGGTTGTTAGATTCCATAATGATTTATATGGAATCCCTTGATGGGTGAACTTGAAAGGAGCTTCCCATCTTCTCTTCCACATTCAGAACTATATTTAGGTCTCCTCCAAGAATGATATTTCTGTTTTGTTCTTGATGTAAGTGATCTTTAAGAGTTCTTGAGCATGATTATTTGTCTCTATAGTGGTTTGGAGCATAAATGTTGACCATACAATATTGCTCTTAGGAATTTTGGTTTCTCACGACAGTTTTAAGCCACTCCTGCTCTTTTAATTGAGCTACTAAGTCCCATTTTTATTTCTTCCACATTGTGCATTTCTTCCCGAGGCCCCTATGGCCTGAAGTGCCATGCCACCATAGTTCTTTGTTTTTTGGATCATTTTCTTAGTTTCTTCTTCTTTGAGTTTGGTATCCTGAATCATGAGGATATCTGGACTTTCCTTTGCTAATAAGTCCTTCATTGCATTAATTTTTGATGGGTTTCCCAATCCTAAAAAATTCCAAGAGACCAGAATCATTATTTATGATGGTTGGGGGTAGAGGGACCTTTCCCTCTAGAGGGAAAGGTAGTTTTCTCTTTATTTCCTGAGGTCTTTTCGAGGAAGGATCCCATAGGCCGTTGGGTGACCAAAGCCATCTCCTTAGTTTCTGATTCATCTCTTGTTCTTTTTTTGTCTTTCTTCTAGGTATTTTTTGATGTTCAAGAGAATTTAAAGAGTATCTGGACTGGTTCCTGATAAGGATTTGGTAAAAACAGGGAGGGGGAGGGTTAAGGGGAAGAGGAGAGAAGGAGGGGGTGCGGAGAAGATGAGGGGAAGTTGGGGGAGATGAGGAAGGCATGATAGGCTCCTTAAGGGGTTTGAAAGGATTGGAGGATTCAAGGAAGGAGGAGGAAAGGGAAGGATTGATAGAATGCAAGGGAGAGGAGGGAAGATGAATATAAGATGAAAGGGAAGGGGCAAATTTAGAAGGAGCTAGCGGAAGAGAAGGGGGATGGAGAGAGATATTGTTTGCATTCTTTTTATTTTTGACTTGTTCCCATTTTGGATCCTGAACTTCTACTTCTTCATTTTTTTGTTTTCTCAGACATCTATTAGCAAAATGGTTGTATTCATGACATACCTTGCACTTGAATGGGATTTGTTCGTAGTCCAGCTATTGAATTTTCACCCAACTGTCAAATTTGATCTTGACCACTTCAGGGAGACCAATTCTGAGGTCTACTTCAACACATATTCTTGCGCACGCATGAATATTCTCCTTGGGATCACTTCTGTCAATGTATTTTCCCACTGTGTTTCCTATTTATTTAATTGATTCATCCCCCCAAAAGTAGAGAGGGAGATGTTGAAGTCGCACCCAAACTGACATGAAAATTGGGACATCCAACTCAGGATCAAAATCCTGGGTCCATCTATTGAGATATAGTCCCCTAGAATCCATAAAGTAGGGGCCATTTCTAAATATCAAGTCTCTATCTTCTTTTGTTTCAAAATGGAATGCATAGTATCCTATTCCACAAAAACTTATCAATATTTTCCCATTGATTGAAGAAGCCCAGTTCCTTTCAACCAGCTTATGCACTAGGTGTGGACAAGGCTAGAGACTTGTAAATTGTCTCACCAATCCTCGTTTAGAGAGAGAGAGTGCTGCACGTCAAGGAACGGAGGGAGGGAGAATGATTTATGTTATTTTTTCTATTTTATTTACAAAGTTTGATACTGAAGGTATGTTTCTGGGAGGTCTAAGAGAGGAAAGATGAGAGGAAAAGGAAATTGTGTTTTCTTTCTGAGCCTTTTGAGGAGAGGCAGGGAGGGGATCACCATCCGGAGGAGGCTCCAGTGGAGCCATCACATCAACAGGAGGCCGAGGCCGAGGCACTAGGGAGTTCAAAATCCTTCAGCAGAGAAGCCCACATAGACCTAAATTCAAAATTGTTGAGATCATGAAATTTCATTATTACGAATGTGCTAAATTGCAATGTATTTTCCATCTTCCCTTGCACCAACATATTTCCACAAATGAATCAGGGTGATAACATTTGTCATGTGCTTACATTTTGTCAAATCTTGCAGTTATGCATGTGTGTGATAGCACATAATAGAAGACAAGAAGACACTAAGGACTAAATAGTGATGAAAATAATGGTGCAATATAGCTCTAATAAATCACAACATGGATATGAATAAGCACGAATAAATGAATAATAAATATTAGTTGGCCAAGGGGGAGGGAAACCTCTCCTGACTAGATGGATACCCTTAGGAGCCTAAGGTCTAAGATCAAGAGTTTCAAAGTAGATATAAAAGGTTGGTAAGGGCTTAGGAAAAAAAATGAGTAAATGTAGTTACACTACAAAGCCTCTCATATTTGTAGAGACAAAGGTAGTATCAGCTAGGGGATAGTCATAGAGACAAGAAGAGCCCTTTTGCATATACAAAGAGAACAAATGGGGCAAATGGTAGCATGTCTAGGAAAAGGAAAAAAAAGTAAAGTGAAGACACTATGAAGGGGAATGCACTATTAATCATCCCAGAGAGAATAACTAGCAACGAGGGACATCATTCTGGTAAACATTATAGTTCTACTACCAAGAGATGCCAATTCCATTCTCATCATCACCATCAAAGAAAGAGAGGAAGTGACCATGTATTCCCAGGGAATTTAAGAAGGCCAAACCACCCAAATATGATGAGGAGATGAAAAAATCTGAAGATGCAGAATCTTGGCTGCTTGGAATGATTTTTTTTTAGAATCCATAACTATTCTGAGAACATGAAAGAAAAGGTAGCCGCCTATAGATTGAAAGGAAAAACAAACATATGGTGGGAAGAATTGAATAATGTCAGAGTCATAACTAAATAGGGGTTAAATTAGAATGAATTTGAAAGGATATTTAGAGAAAAATATTTATCGGACAACTACTAAAACAACAAATAAAAAGAGTTTTATGAGCTCAAAATGGGACAAATGTTGGATGAGGAATATGTCACCAAGTTCCTAGAGTTACTGGGATATGTGCCATATATTAAACATGAGAAGGAAATAATTTATAGGTTTATTAGTGGGTTGCCTCTATCATTCAAAGAACTAATTGAGATCCACGAGCCTCAAACATTGAATGATGCCATTAAAAAGTTGAAAAATTTCTATGTTCAATCCAAGCACGGGCCAAAGTTCAAACCTGATTGGAAGTCTAAAAAAAATACCAAATTCAGGGGAAATGGTAGAAAACAATTAAGGAATTGCATACAACCTGTTGAGTCTCAAAATTGTCTTCCATCTTCATCCATATTTCCATCATTTCATAACCATTTAGCCCTCATTTCATAACTATCTAGCCTAAATCCCTAGATCAAGTAACCATCTTCATGATCATACGGGTTAGAATAATCATTTTCCAAAGTTATTTATTTTATGTATTTTTAAGTGAATTTATGATTAAAAAGTAGGAAATTAACATGGTTTCATATATCTATATATGTGTTATGATTTTTGTGACATGTGTAGGCTTATTTGGAGGTTCTAGAAGGGTCTTACTTGGCCTCCCAAGCACAATTTCGAATTTCAACTCAAGAGGTGGACCATATTCCAAGGAAAAAGATCATGGAGATCTTGACGTGTCATGGGATTTGTATCTAGTATTTAGGGATAAGTTGAGACAAGTATGGATCTAGTAGATATTTAAGGGATTTACATTTATTGAGAAGATATCCCTAATTCATGTATAAATAGGAGGAACATCCTTCAAAGGAAGCTAACAAGTTGTCAATTATTCATTAGCATCAGATTTATGATTGTTAATTCAACATGAGTAATATCATTTTCTCCAAATCATGAGTTATGAGTGTTGTTTGATTCTTAATATGTGACAGTTGTTCATGTGTGCTCATTGAGGAATGGACGGATCCCCATCAACCACAATTCACATACATCTGTAACATAGTTTGCTTTCTATTATTTCCTTTCATGCAAGCGCACTTTACTTTCTGCAAGTGTGATTTACTTTCCGCAAGTGTGATTTAATTTCCTAGATTCAATTTGATTGCCATTAAACTACTTTCTTACTAGCTATCTTGGTCTGCTTGCTTGACAATTAAATCACTAGTTGGTATTTACTGCTTTCTAGATTAGTTTACTGCTTTCTAGATTATCATAGTTTGCTTCTAATAGATTTGCACTTTAGTTATCATTAAAGTTCTTGCTTAATAGTTATCATAGTTTTCCTGCTTGGTAACTAAACCAATAGTTGTTCTAAGTTTACCAGCTTTCTAGATTATCATAGTTTTCTTCTTATAGTTGTTCAAAGATTAGTTTATAAGTTTTTAGAAAGGCCATGGAAATCATTCATTCCACCCATAGAATCTAACTTCCACCCTTAGAATCTAATTCAATTTTCTTGCATATGATTTCTTTTGAAATTTTATATAGTTACCCTTGTAATATGAATTTACTTTCTTTCTTTCCATCCTAAAAAAACTTTCTACAACAATTTTATCTAAGGTCCCATATATTTTGGTCTACTAATTTTACGAAACTCCCGAGTTGACATATTTAAATGACAAGGGATTTATCATACCATTAAATCTCTCTACACGACCCATACTTGACAAGAGAGTCAAGGAAGGTTCAACACTGTACATAAGGACCATATTGCTCTAGAAGAAGACAAGAGTTATGGTAAGGTTCCATAAAAGTGTTGGAAATGTGGTGAAAACCACTTGAGGAAGGATTGCCCATAGCACAGGAACATTGGTCCAAGGTTGTACAATGCATGTGAAGAAAAAATTGTGGAAGATGTGGCATGTGGTGTGCCTAGGATCTACATGACACTAGACAATCGAAAAATAGATCATCAGGCTTCCATAGTCGAGATGGAAGGTAAGATTTGCAATCAAACCATTCCTATTGTGATTGAACCTGATTCTAATTATAACTATATTAGCCTAATGCTTGTGGAACGATATCATTTGAGACAAGAACCACATGATGAACCTTGGCTAGTTCAATTAGCCACAGGAATAAAGAAGAGGGTGGAATATTGGGTGTAGGCTTGCCCAATTTAATTAAATAAAATATCAATAATGGAAAACCTCAGTGTGCTACCATTGGGCACGTATAACATGTTTCTATGCATGGATTGGCTATATTCACACAAGAAAAAATTTGAATATTTTAAAAAAGTAATTGAGTGCCTAAATGAGCATGGAGATAGGAAGATATTGCAAGGGAAGAAAAATCCTATTTCGGTGAGGTTGATCACAATTATGCAAGCCAAGAGAAGCAACAAGAAAGGGTGTTATTTATTTTTTGCACATGTTTCCAACAATGGAAAAGCCACTAGTAGCTTTGAATAAGAGGAAGGTGAACTGTTGAAGTGATATTCAATGTCACATCAACCTGTAGATGTTTTTCCAGCAGAAGTTCATGGATTACCTCCTTTCATAAGGCCAGTTTATCTATTGAATTGACTCATCAATTCCTATCTCTTACAATCCAAAATGCATCTCTATCTTCAACATTCCTATGGTTTGCAACCCATGGTTTTCGGACCCCTAGTTTACCCTTTGACCCATTACAATGCGTTCGGGGCTTTGACCCACCCCAAAACCCTTGCACTATATTAAATATAATAAAAAATAATCAAAATGGACCAGTTTCACATCTTGTTAGGAGACCCCATTCCAACAAGACATGTAGAAAAACTATGTGGATTAATATAGGGTTCAAAAATAGTTCCAAGTTGGGGAACATGTTTACCTGAGAGTTAGACCCAATAAAAGCTCCTTGAATATCAGGTCATGTGCCAAGTTGGCACCCTGGTTCTTTGGGCCTTTTGAGATACTTGAAAATGTTGGGTCAATGTCCTATATGTTAGCCCTACCTCCATCGATAAAAGTCCATGATGTTTTCCATATTTCATTTCTTAAAAGATATGTACAATACACTAATCATGATATTGATTGGACTGTGTTATAAGTGGAACAAAAGGGAGAGTTCTATTTGAAACCTTATGCATTATGGATTGGAGACAACTCACACTCCAAAATCGATTAATAAAGCAGGTCAAAGTGCAGTGGAGGCACTTTGGGCTTGAGGAAGCCATGTGGGAAATGGTTGACTAGATGTAGGAAAAGTATCCTTTCCTTTTTTCTTAGTGAAGAAAATTGTAAATGTTGTACAAATTTATGTGTAGAAAGCTCCATATGAGTTGTTTTTTTTGTTTTTTTGTGGTTATTGAACACCAAGGACAATGTTCCCCATCAAGGGGGAGGGGAATATGATATCCCCTGGTTAATATTCCCTCTCTCTTAAATAATTATAATTATTTTAAAATGGTTAAGAAAGGGACACAACTTCTATTGCTTGAGGTAGGAGGTTCCTTGAGTAAATGGTTGTTTTTTAAATATCAACCCTCATTGGTTGAAATAATTTGATGTGCTCAATGTGCATTGAATTTAAGTGAAAGAGGAAGGACTAGTTCAAGTGTCCTTTAGCTCAAATAACAAGCAAAGAAAGGAAAACAAATTAGTAGCATGGGTTGCACTGTCAAGTTGTGGGCTGATATGTGATCATGGAAATTGAAGAAAATCATTTTGTTTGGAGGGGAAAGGGGGAAATTCATTATTCTTGACTCAGACATGTGCTGACTCTCGGGCATAGGCACAAAAAAGGAAGACATTATTGAAGAACACAATGCTTAGCGTTGTAGTGTTAAACATAGAGAGAGTTGAAAGGGATAAACATATTCTTTAAACATTTGATTGAGCCCTTGGAAAGGGGTCACCAACCGAGGAACCCTTTGAAAAGATTTGATGGGTGATCCAAAGATAAAAAATAGGCTAAAAAATTAAGTGCTCAGAATATCCCGAAAATGGCATTAAGTCCTAGTGTTCTTCGTCCTGATTCCAGCGACACTTGAATTGCCTCAATATGATGTCATATGAAGAAGTTATGATGCTCTGAAGTTTTTGACCAACAACTAAAAATTCAACAGTAGGGTTGACTGGGAATTCCATAAAACTAACGTCATCAGCTAACTATGCAAGGTACGATTAGTAGAGGACTAATCAGGTCTCAATATGTGGCATGTTCGTACGGGTGGAATTTGGCATGTTTTGGTTGGTTCGTGCAGTTTTGAGGTGGCCCAATCAGAGGGTGCCACATGGACCTCTATCAATGGTCAAAATTTTTATACATAGGCCTGAAGGCCTCAGTGGGGTTCGACCCCCAGACCTGTTGTGTAACAACTTCGCCCTCCACCATCATGCCACAACTTTGGTTCTTGACCAACATAGGCGGTCAGTTAAATTTAAGGTGATAGTGTTTTGGCATTGGGAGGAGGGGTCGGGCAGTTAACCCCGACCCTCAGGTCACATCACTCTCAGCAAGACCACGTTGGAAGCAGAGTGGGGGCAGGGGCTAGGCCTTAGCCCCAAATCATATATTATGAATGTGACCATCATCAAGAGCTAAGCAGATGGGGTGGGTGGTTAAGCATAACCCCCAGTTTTAGTGGTGCCATATGTCCACAAGCTAGCGACAGAGCGGCAGAATGGGTGGCATCTGGCCCATGCCAACCCCTTGTCCCACGACTGTTATATGACCACCAGAAACAAAGCAAAGGGATAAACCGACAGGGGCAGGTAGCATGCTTGGGACCCCGGCCCTATTGACAATGATGTGACCACATGCCAAAGGAACGAGAGCCAAGTTGGTTGGGGTGGGAAGTTGGCCCCGGCCACTGGCCCTATGGGCACCATATGGCCCTGATACGACACATAAGGGTTATTGGAAAAATAAAAGAGGCAACAAATTGCACTTTTTTCCGTGGGAATATCATCAATCTTGTGTGAAATTGTCACTCTGCAGACTGTGTAAAGGGAAAATTCACAAGACAGTTAGCAGGTTTTGCGAAATTGCAGAACATATAGTAGAGCTTGGCTTGGAGAAGCATATCTTCCTAAGTTTTTAACATTTTTGAGCTCAAGAAGAGCCTAGATGTGGGTTTTTGAGTGTTCTTAACTTAATGGAAGCCTCATTTTTTTGATTTGAGCACTTTATGGTGGAATTTTTGCAGAATCAAGCTTTTTAGTGCTAGATACAATCAAAGTTTTGAAGGTATTTTAAGAATGGAGAGAGCGTATTCAGAGCTTTTCCAACCTTTTAATTTCATCTGCAACAACTGTTACTTCAGTAGAACAACTCTTTTCAATATTTTCTCAATATATGCTCATGAGAGAAGCTCTTTTCAACAATTCATTGTGGAGTTGTATGTTTTTGTGCTTGGATTTTAAGTGGAGTATAATGACTTGTTGTGTGAGTCATTTTTATGTTGACATTTTTATGAATTGTTATAGGGAGTCATCTTTCTGAGTGAGAATTATTTGTAGGAGAATGTTTCTTTGTAGGCGAAACAAGCCACTCTTGTGTCAACAATTTTTGATGGACTCATTTTCTTCTTAAATCAATATAACATGCCTAGTCATTGGAACAAGGCCTAGAGACATAGCCCAAGAGGGGTGAACCCCGTTATCAAATTGTTGGTTTATTCTCTTCATGTTTATCATGTTGAGTTTCATGTGAATGTGTTTCCTTTTAAAGTTCATGTGAACACCTAACTCACAATCTTGAAGAGGTTATGGAACTTATTTTATCTTTTAAAGGCCCATTTTGTTTGACTTGCAAAGTGTTAGAGGACGATCGGTTTTTATTGGAGGAGTTGTGTTTCCCTCCAATTTCAGATCACATGGTATTGGAGTAGGTTTTTACTAAGTTGCAAGTTTGGGCAACAAATCGAATCGTGAAAGACTCGAAGAGTTGGAGGAGATTAATCTATCTCTTCGAATGGAGAATGTTGAGTTGATGATATTTCTTGAAATTGTAGTGGAGGAGGAAAGGAAAATACACCTACAGTTGCAACATGTACTGGAGGAATATATTAGTGAGAGTTCCATCCCAGAATTAGCAAATAATCCCTCCAAGATGAAGCCAATTTATGGGCATGGTCCAAACCGTTAGGATATGAACCCTATGTTGAGAATGATGCTTGTGAGTTTTGTCAGCATCTGAAAGATTATCCCTATGTACCCATTGGTAAAAGTGGTTGGCTAGAGTCATCATCCACTTCATCATCAACATTTGAAATAGAAAATATGAGTGATAGAACAAAGGAGATAATTAGTATTTCTAGTTCTACTCCTTCAGCTAATTTTGATAACACATATTTTGTAGCTTTTGAAAAACATACCAAAGGTATTGGTATGAATCTTTTAACTCAAATGGGTTATGAAGGAAGAGGCCTCAGAACTATTGGCCAAGGTATCACTAATCCTCTCGAGGTGAATGAATGACTACGATATGAAGGATTTGGTTATGGTCATGGAGAAATTGGAGAGTGCTCTAAAATTGTTGAGGCCAAGAAATCATCAAGTGATGATATGTCACACCATGATGGTAGTGATGATGGAAAATTGTCTCCAAAGAGAGATGAATGTTCCAAGGGGCATGCAAAGTCCAGTCCTCATCGTCAAAGTCACAACCCAAAGGACATGTATACCTGTCATGGGGATTTTAGAAATGTTGGTGATTTTGATTATTTATGGAACATGTTTCCTTGCAAATTTTGTGATGCATTTGACCATTGTGTGGCTAATTGTAAGAAACATAAAGCGATGTTCAAGAAAATGGACCAAATCCTTGGGACAAGGCATGAAAAATATCTCCCTGTTATGAAGACTTCCTTGTTTATGGGCAAGAGAAAGCATTTTTATACCCATTGTAACATGAATGGGCACCATATTGAAAAGTGTTGGAAAATTTGTCCAGAAATTCGTCCCAAGAAGGACAAAGAGGTCATGCGATCCACTACAATGAAAGCAATAGGTGGAAAAGTAGAAACTGGTGTAGTTCCTGAAGAAAACTTTGAAGTAGAGAGGGTGCAGAAACAAAACCCATAAGCCTGAGATAAGAAAAAAATGGGTAGAATATTTTGTACAGTTAGCTTGCTTTGTAAAATTTTAAATACTTCTTGCTTATTCCTGTTTGGGTACTTTGTAAAGTGAAATTATGTACATTGATCACTTATTTTCAAAACGTGTGTTTTCTTTAGCATGATGTCCTATTTTTTCTTGATGATGAGTCCATTTGTATGGGGACTTTGGGATGAGTATATGCATGTCGTCTAGTATGTCTGCATTTGTGTCAAGCACTCATTTATACAAGTGTATCGATGAGAAGCTTGTTTGTGAATTTTAGCTTTAATAAAGATTGTGCAAAAGATTACCATTGTAATGTGGACAAAAGGCAAGCATGTCATTGACCAAATGTAGCTAGTACATCAAAGAGTACAGGTGTAGCTTGAGGACATTAAAGTAAAGTGTAAAACAATGCATGACGAGCATTGAGTTTATTTTGACTTCCACATGGAAGATCAAGTTTGTCTTCAACAAAGAGAGACTTCAAGACGAAGTTTGTTTGAGGCAAAGAAAGATGGTATTGGAGAGAATGTTCAGATTCCATCCATGACAACTTTTGTTCCTGAATTTTTGGAAGAATTGTAGCAGGCAACAATTCTTGTTAGGAAGAGAAAGACTTTTCAAACAAAAAAGGAAATATTGAGATCGGGAAAGTAAATGAGCTTTTTCATCTCTTATTTTTTGGTTGAAGATAGACTTTTTGAGGTCCAAAAGTTCCTAGTGGGAAGGTATGGTTCAGAGATTAAAAAATAGGCTTAAAAATGAAAGTGCCTTGAATATCTGAAACTAGCATCAAGTCATATTGTTTGTCGTCCTGATTCCAATGACACTTGAATCACCTCAATCCGACAATGCATGAAGTTATGACGTTCTAAAGTTTTTAACCAAAAACTAAAACCTCAACGGTAGGTTTGAATAGACTGCTGACTGGGTAGTTCGTACAACTGAAGTCATCACCTAACTGTGCAGAGTATGGTTAGCAAGAGACCAACAAGGTCTTGACATGTGGCATGTTTGTATGGGTGGAATTTGGCACTTTTTGGTTGGTTCGTGTAGTTTTGAGGTGGCCCAATCAGAGGGCACCATGTGGCCCTCTATGATTGGTCAAAATTTTTATATAGAGGCCGAAAGGCCTTGGTGGGGTTCGAACCCCAGACCTGCCGCATAAAAAGTCCACCCTCCACCAATGCGCCACAACTTTGGTTCTTAACTAACATAGGTGGCCAATTAAATTTAAGGCGATAATGTTGTGGTGTTAGGAGGAGGGGTTGGGCGGCTAGCCCCGACCCCCAGGTCACATAACTCTCCACAGGACCATGGTGGAAGAAGAGTGTGTGTGGGTGGGGGGGGGGGAGGGGGGGAGGGGGTACTAGGCACCAACCTCGGATCATATGTTATGGACGTGACTGTCAGCAAGAGCGAAGCGGAGGGGGCTGGTGGTTAATCCCGACCCTCGGTTTCAGTGTTGCCATATGTCCACAAGCCAACGATGAAAGGGCATACCAGGTGGAACCTGTACCACATCGGCCCTCAATCTCGTGACTACTATATTACCACTAGCGATGGAGCAGAGGGAGAAATTGGTGGGGGTAGGTAGTTGGACTCGACCCCCTACCCTATTGACGCTGATGTGACCACATATCAAATGAATGGGAGCTAAACCCGGGGGGGTAGTTGGACCTAGCCCCCGGCCCTATGGGTGCCATGTGGCCCTAATCCAATGCATATGGTTTATTGAAAAAATTAAAGTGGCAACAAATTAAACTTTTTGGGACGGAAATCTCGTTAGTCCCGAGTGAAATTGTCGCTCAACAAACTGTGTAAAGGGTGAATTTGCAGGACAATTTGCGGGTTTTTCCAAATTCTAGGATAGATATCGGAGAAGCATACCTTGCTCAGTTTTTAACCTTTTAAGTTCAAGAAGAGCCTAGATGGGGGTTTTTAGTGTGACCCTGAACTCAATGGCAACCTCAGTATTCTGATTTGAGAAATTTATGATGGACTTTTTTCATAATCAAGTCTTTTAGTGCTAGAGACGATTAGAGTTTTGAAGTAGTATAAAATGAATTTTGAGCATGGAGAGATCCTAGTCAAAGGGTTTCTAGCCTTCTTGTTTCATTTTCAACGGTTGTTACTTTAGTAGAGTAGTTCTTTTCAGTCTTTTCTCAATATGTGCTCATGAGAGAAGCTCTTTTCAACAATTCATTGTGGAGTTGTTGTATGTTTTTGTGTTTGGATTTTAGGTGGAGTACAAGGACCTCATGTGTGAGTCTTTTTTATGTTGAAATTTTTATAACTTGTTGTAGGGAGTCATCCTTATAAGTGAGAATTATTTGTAGGAGATTGTTTCTTTTTAGTATAAATAAGCCACTATTGTGTCAAAAAATTTTGATGTACTCATTTTCTGCTAAAATGAATATAGCAACCCTAATAATTGGAACAAGGCCTGGAGACGTATCCCAAGAGGGGTTAACTACGTTATCAAATTTTTGGTTTCTTCTCTTCATGTTTATCATCTTGAGTTGCATGTGAATGTGTTTCCTTTTAAATTTCATGCGAAAACCTAACTCACCATCTTGAAGAGGTTGTGAAACTTGTTTTATCTTTTAAAGACCCATTTTGTTTAACTTGCAAAGTGTTAGAGGATGATCAGTTTTTATTGAAGGAGTTGTGTTCCCCTCCAATTTCAGATCAATGGGTGGTTTATTTTAGAGAGTGTGGCTTGGGTATAAGACTAAATAAATCGTTGGAAGCTTGGGTTTTCATGAATTCATTGGATTGGGAAAAATCACTCAAGTTATTATGAGGGATGATGAACCACCAAGAGTTGTCCTAGGGCTAAAACTCTATTGCTTGGCTTATTGATGAACCAGCTAGAGTAGTGATTAATTTACCCATAGAAATCTTAACCATTGATGTACCTTCCTTATAGTTAACACTCTTCTCCTAAAATTAAGCTAGAGTTCATTGTATTGTGAAATGTTGGTATGACTGTGAATATGCTTGAGCAATGTGAGTTATAAAGAGTTTAGATGGTGGATGAAGGCAACATGGCCTTGTGACTTTTTTTGTCAATTGTTTTGGTTGACTGAAAATTCTCAAAATCACCCCACCTCAAGTTTTGGAATCTAACTCGGGGGTGATAGTTGCAAGTAAGGATTGGCTGCAACTGTCTATGGTTGGGTGGAGAGTTGCAGTCATGATCTTAGTTTCCAACAACAATATTGTTTCCAAATAAGTGTTTGTAAATGCATTCTTTATTGAGTTCATGCTGTGGTGATGTATTCAATGTATGAATGACCCTGGTTCATTATGACTGGAATGGTGAAATTTTGATGAATGTTTTCCATGTTGTTGTGATATTGCACTAATGTTATTTATTCAGGAAAACACTTATATAATCAACTAGGTGAATGTTGTATGCAATGAATAACACCATTGTATTTGGTATGAGTATTTAAGGTTCATTGTGTGGCTTCATGCTTTTAATGATGTTTATTTTTAACCAAATGTATGGTTTATGCTGGAAAATTGAATTGGCCGGAATATGATGATTGTAGGCTTGTCATGGTAATCATGTGCCTGGATGTATGGTTTGTTCATGCAAGTTGAATTGAAAAGGGAATTTCCTGTGTATTTGTGAATGTTGATCTTCTCGCAACCTTCTTAGAACTTTATTCTTTGTGGTTATCCTTATGAGGTTTTATATGCTTATTTTTTCCTCAAAGGAGACCTGTAGATATCTGGAACGATTTTGACCTATCTCTTGCAAGTCATTAAGATTTAAGAAAGACCGCAAACCTCTGAGAGTCTGATTGGACAAGTCCCTTGATTTCACTAAGAATTACAGTCTTCAAAAACCCAAGAAGGATAATCTTGTCGTAAACTCAGAAAGGATAGCACTGATGCGTGGCACATACAACCTTAGTGGTGATGGTTGGGTTCTGGCGTAAATCCAATTTATTATAGAACCACCGTAGTTGAGTCGTAGCGAAGTTTTTTCGTAAAGGGTTTAGAGTATGCACAGGCGGAAGACCTAAAATGATAAAAATTTGCTCGTTTAAACCTTATCATGAGGCCGCACTATGATTACCAAAAAGAGGAGCCTGGGGTGATGTGTCCTGACGGTCATGTCCTTGGGAGCTAATAACGAAATGCACATAAGGCAAGATCGAGATGACTAGGACCGGGATGACCTGGTGATGCCATCGACATGAAGTGGTCACGGTGAGTTGTAGCCCTCACATTGGTTGGCAGCAGAGTAAACTACCGTGCAGAATAAATACTGCATCGCTTGCGTTGGGGTTCACTTAGATGGGAAATGATTACGACAATTGACGAGAATTTTCCCATCTCAGAGTTTGTCTCCTGAATTGCAGCCATACGTAGTACTTAAGAAAAGTTTGGGATGACTTAGCACTCGGGTGTTGTGGTAGGTGTGAGCCCAGGTGTATGCATTGGGTGGAGCCACCAGAGCCATTAAGTGAAAGTGGGAGCCGCGGAGAACTCAGAGGGTGTGAGTAACACTGAGGAGTGGCCCACCGAGACATGTAAGACCACCGACTGGGGCGCAAATCGAAAGGAGAAAGGTGATGTATTACCAGGATGCGGTGGAATACACGTGACCTCGACTATCCTTTCATTGGTGCAGTGCAGACCCACTATACAGTTCAGCCCTAACGGCCGACCTCGGAGTGCTTCTGTAAGTGCATAAGGTGAAGGGCCAGGTAACGAAACCCAGGGAACAGGGATATTTCCGCCAACCAACGGTTCATCGATTAGCGTATGGTATATATATTTTTAAGTCACAAGTGTGAATAATTCGAGGTTATATGTATATATATACACGTGAGAACATGCAAATATGAATTCCCATGCCATGAATGGGTCGAAAACTAATGCTTCAATTCCAAGTTCCATCGGGAGGTTGGCTGGGACAACCACATGAGCACCATGCGGGCATGGTGATGAGGTGGCGTTGCTTGACTCACTCATTTTTAAATAGCCATAATTCTTAATCTAAAGGTTATATTGAGATAAAATTTATATCACCATAATAATCTTGATGAGACAAGTGGGATGGGTTCAAAGTTTTAAGGATGTTGACAAAGAAAAAAAAATTAGACCCTTTTTCCATAACTCTACCTTGAAGCGTGGGTCAGTGTAATGACCATCTCCTTCTAACCTGTGTCGTGGTGGGAATTAGGAGGGGGTGTGTTACAATCTCCTCCTATCCATGGATAATTGATGGGTATTTCAACCTTATAAAATCACTTGTTGAGAAGAAAGGCAACATTTGAAGGCTAGAGGTAGAGGAAACTTTGTTTCAGGAAGTTATTGACTCCTCCCACCTCATTGAGGTCGAAACTCTCAATGACATCTTTACATGGAATGGCCAAAAAGAAGGTTAGCAATAGGTGGTGTATAAGTTTGACCATTTTTTAATATTTGAGAACATTATGAATTGGGAAATTTTCATTAGAGCCACTATTATTCAACATTAATTTAAAGCCATGCCCTTGAAACTGCCCCTTTAGATTTGAGAAATTTTGGTTGGGGCATGAGGATTTGAAAAACACTGGTTGTGACAGATCGAGCTCAAGCACCTAGAAGGTTCAACTATGTTTTCCCTATTTAAAAAACTGAAACATATCAAGTGGAAGTTGAAAGGGTGGAATAAGCGGCAGTTTGGTAACACCCTTGAAGAAAAGGGAAAACTAGAAAAAATATTGGTAGAGATCCAACAAGAGGATATACTATTGTGTAGATCTAGGGATGTAATTAAGGCACAAGCAAATACTTTGTAGAAATTTGAATAACAAAGGAAGTAGGAAGATATTTTATTGAAATAAAAGTTCCACATCTAGTGGCTTAAAGAAGGGGAAAAATACACAAACTTCATTCATAAATCCATGTTACAACATAGGCATTATAACTAGATATCTTTGCTAAAAGAAGTGGAAGGAAGGAAAATTGAAAATCATCAGGAAATATCTTAGGAGTTGACTTGGTTTTTTTGGGAAATCCTTTTCGAGCCAACGTCCAATAGAGCGAAGGCAACCCATCAAATATCTAGACATATTCCACAACTAATAAAAAATTAACGTAATGATCTTTTACTTTGTTAAATTTCTTACAAAGAGGTTGAATCAACAATCAAGGAAATGCTACATAATAAATCCCTAGGGCCTAGAAATTTTTCCATTGATCTCTTCCAATCTTGTTGGACTATAATAATAGAAGATGTATGGAAATAAGTGGAGGAATATAGATGGTCTAGGTCTATTCTTAAAGCAGTGAATGTTACTTTAATAACTCTTGTTCCCAAGAAAGAAAATGTGGCTCGACCCAAATGGATTCAAGTCTATTTCCTTAAGTAATTTCATTTACAAAGTCATCATTAAGATTATAATGAATCATCCCAAGCAATTCCTCCCCTAAATCATTTTCCCAGAGAAAAAATGGTTTGTAGAAGGGAGGAGGATATTAGATGTTATAATGGTGGCACATGAAGACATCCTCTCCTTGAAAATGATAAAAAAGTCAGACATGTTGATCCAACTGGATCTATCAAAGGCTTATGATATACTTAACTAATACTTTCTATGCAATATTCCAAGAGCTTTTTTTTTGAATATTGGATAGAATGGATCTATAATCTTATTTTGAGAGCTTCCTTTTCAATCCTGGTCAATGGATCCACATGCACCCCTTACCATCCTTCTAAGGGAATAAGGAAAGGAGATCTGCTGTCCCCGGTTCTCTACATTATAGCGATGGAGGTCCTAGGGATATCATTTAAAGTGGTAATTGTGGAGCAGAAACTCAAAGGTATGTGTCTATATCTTGAGGATTTATCTCTAACCCATCAATAGTTTGTGGATGATACTATGGGTATGGGTACCCCAACAATGCGGGAAGTTATTTCCTTCAATCATCTTTTAAATCATTCCTCCATGGAATTAGGTATGGACATCAATAAATTAAAATCTTAGTTATTTCTATTTAATACTACTACTTTTGTCAAGAGAAATGTAGCCTATATTTTTGGTATACAAATGAGTAAACTTCTTCCTACGTACTTGGGAGCTCCTCTAGAAGAAATTTCTCTTAAATGGAGCCAATGGGAATAAATACTTACTAAATTTCATAATAAACCAATGAGTTGGACTTTCTGTTCATTGAACATTGTAGGTCATCTAGTACTCCTAAATGTCATCCTTCAAGCACTCCCTATGTATGTGTGTTCCACCATCATGGTGTCGACATCTATCCTTCATAAGCTTCACATAATGTAACGATCATTTATTTGGGAAGGCTCTCGATTGGAAAAATATTGGCTTTTAGTGCCTTGGGACACTATGTTCCAACTGAAACTTAAGGGGGGTTTAGGTTTTCAAGAACCCACATATTGGCCACAATTCTAGGAGCAAAGATTTGGTGGAGATGGATACAAGGAAGGATAGGCTTGTGGATGTTGTGTAACCAACTTCAGAAATAGAAGAAAAGAGATATCAACGCCTTAGAAATAAGCCACTTCGAGGGGGAAACCTCCAATACATTACATAAATGAACAATTCTTTGATGATACAATCTACAAAACCTCCTTTCTATATATAGGAGTCCATGGGGCCATAATGTAATCCTAGTGGGCCACAATGTAATCCTAGCCGACCTAACAATAATAATTTAAGGGCACAATAATAACAAAATGGGGGTTACAAGGGTATAATAATAACAATAAGGGGGTGACACTAACAACAATAAGGGACTATACTAGTGATATAGGGACCTAACATGCTCCTCTCCTTCAAAAAGTGTTGTCCTCAACGCTTGAGTAGCTCCGGGTGATTCTGTATAAAATTCTCATCCTCCCATGTAGAATCTTCAGTGGGTAAGTTCATCCACTTGATGAGATACTCTGAAATTGATCGATTCCGTAGCTGTCGAGTTCTTGTTTCCATGACCGCTTCAGGTTCCAATATGATTTTTCCTTCCTCATCAAGTTCTGGCAATATTGTTTGAAGTGGAAGATTTTCACCTATAACCTTCTTTAAGCATGAAACATGGAAAACTGGATGTACTCGCGAAGAAGCAGGAAGCTCCAATTTGTATGCCATAGTACCAATCTTTTGCAACACCTTGTAAGGACCATAGTAGTTTGGCGATAATTTATTATCCTTCTTTGCTTGCTTGAGGGACATTTGTTTGTATGGTTGTAGCCGTAAAAATACCCAATCTCCTACATCAAAACTTCTCTCGCTGCGATGTTGATCTGCCTATTGTTTCATTCGATTTTGTGCCAAATTTTGGTTATCCTTTAAGAGTTGGAGAACTTCTTGTTGATGCTCGATGTGATCTTCCACTACTTGAACCTTCGAATTTTCCCTTAAAGATGATGTGATGGATGGTGGATGATATCCATAAAGTGCCATAAATGGGGTCATTTTTGCTGCAGTATGGAAGGAAGTGTTATACCACCATTCGGCAAGAGGTAACCACTTGACCCATTGTGTTTGTTTATCAGATACAAAACAACGAAGATATCCTTCCAAACATTTATTTACTATCTCGGTTTGACCATCGGATTGAGGATGATAAGATGAGCTATGAGCTAATTGAGTACCCAAACAAGAAAATAACTCCGTCCAAAAATTTCCAGTAAAAATGGGATCTTTTTCGCTCACAATAACCCTTGGGCTTCCATGTAGCTTTTGAATTCTGTCCATAAATGTAGTAGCAACTGTACTTGCTTTAAATGGATGAGATAATGCACAAAAGTGTGCATGCTTGGTAAGTCTATCAACTACCACCATGATGACACTCTTTCCTTTGGACTTAGGTAAACCTGTGATAAAATCCATTGAAATCTCCTCCCAACGTTGACTTGGAATGGATAAAGGTTGTAGAAGTCCCGGAGTCTTAATTGTCTCAACTTTATTCTGTTGGCAAACCAAACATTCCGCCACAAACTTTTGAATATCAGATTTAAGGCCATCCCAAAAAAAATCTTTCTTCACCCTGTGGTAAGTTTTTAAAAATCCTAAGTGTCCTCCTAAAGGAGAAGTGTGCAATTCCAGAAGAATCTTTTGTTTTAGTTGGGAATTATTACAAAGATATAAGCGATCTTTGTACCATAAGGAATCACTTTTCCAACTAAATGTATCAGATGTACTAGGATCTTGCTGCAACTTTTGAATGAGTGTCCATACATCTTTGTCCTTCTTCCATTCATCTCTTTCTTCGGTTATCCAATCTGGTTGGATAATAGAAATAACACAAAGCAATGCTTCCACCTCTTCATTCTTTCTTGAGAGTGCATCTGCAACAACATTAAGCTTTCCTTTTTTGTAGATTATTTAAAAGTCATAACCCAACATCTTTGTGACCCATTTTTGCTGCTCTTCTGAAGATAGTCTTTGTTCCAAAAAGTGTTTAAGACTATCATGATCAGTTTGTACCTTGAAGTGTCTTCCCATTAGGTAAGTTCGCCATTTCTTTAGTGCATGCGGTATTGCTAACATTTCCTTCTCATAAATAGGTTTCTGTAAATACTTTCCTTTGATTGGACGACTTTCAAAAGCAATGGGTCTTCCTTCCTGCATTAAAACTGCACCAATTCCATTTCCTGAGGCATCACATTCCACAATAAAGGTTTTTGTGAAGTCTGGCGTAGCTAAGTCCGGTGCTAGGCACATTGCCTCTTTAAGATGTTCAAAGGCCTTAGTTGCTTCAGGAGTCCATGAAAATGCATCTTTCTTCAATAATGTTGTTAGAGGTGCTGCTATTCTCCCATAATTCTTAACAAACTTGCGATAATACACTGTTAACCCGAGAAATCCTCGCAACTGCTTTATGGTTGTGGGGACTTTCCATTCCTTAATGGCTTTAATTTTGTTAGGGTCTACCTTAACACCCTCGTGAGATACAATATGACCCAGATTTTCCACCTCTTGTACTCCAAAGAAACATTTGGATGTTTTTGCATATAATTGTTTCTCCTGCAATAGTTTGAGCACCCTGTCAACATGTTGAACATGATCCTTCCAAGACCTGCTGTAGATTAGTATATCATCGAAAAATACTAGCACAAATTTTCTAAGGAAGGGTTTGAAAATGGAATTCATCAACCCTTGAAATGTAGAAGGTGCATTGGTAAGGCCAAAAGGCATGACCAAAAATTCATAATGACCCTCATGAGTTCGAAATGCTGTTTTTGGAATATCTTCAGTCTTCATTCTAATTTGATGATATCCTGAACAAAGATCGAACTTGGTAAAATAAATTGCTCCATGTAATTCATCCAATAATTCATCAATCACGGGAATGGGAAATTTATATTTAATGGTGAGCTTATTGAGCTCCCTATAATTCGGACACATTCGCCATGATCCATACTTCTTGTGTACCAATACTACAGGAGCAGAGAAAAAACTTTGACTAGGTTTAATTATACTTGCCTCTAACATTTCTGCAATCATATGTTCAATTTCGCTCTTTTGGACGTAAGGATATCAATAAGGCTTGATGTTTGGAGGAACACTTCCTAGAATCAAAAGAATAGCATGATCATGATCAAGAATAGGTGGGAGTCCTTTGGGAGTTTCAAACACCTTGGAATGATTATCCAAGACTTGTTGGAGATCTGTAGAAATAGATGATTTTGATGTCGGAACTTCTAGTGAGCATAATTGTGCAATTATGCCTCGTTGTTCTTTCTTTAGCAGATTTGTCATGACATTAGAGCTTATTATTCTTCCTGGCTTCCCTGCAATACCTCGTAATTCGACTTCCTTTCCTTTGGAAAAAAATTTCAAGAAAAGTTATTGAAAATTAAAAGCTACAGTCCCAAAAGATTGTAACCATTGTACTCCTAGTACAACATCAACACCTCCCATAGGAATGGAAAGCATTGGACTAGTCAATACATATTCCCCCATGGTTAGCTTGATATTATGGCATTTTCCAGAGCAGTTTATAGTTCCTCCATTTGCAACCATCACTTGACATTCTGGTGCTGGGTATAGGAAACAATTTAATTCCTTGGCTACCTTACAATGAATAAAATTATGGGTGCTACGTGAATCAATCAACACTATTACCTTTTTCTTCTTGATATGTCCTTCTATCTTGAGAGTTTGAGGAGTGGTAATTCCTGCCAGTGCATTACACGATATGGTCGGATTCATTTCTTCCTCTTCTAGGGCTGGTTCCTGGTGTATATCCTCTTCTTGTTCATTTTATTCTTCTTCTTCACAATCTATGTAAAATAATTTCTTCTCAGCACACTTATGACCTTTAGTGTATTTTCTATCACAACTGTAGCAAAGCCCTTTTTCTCTTTTTCTTCCAATTGTTGTGGTGTCAACCTTGTAGGTTGTGGAAATCTAGGCGTAGCAACACTTCCTTCTTTATAGAATTGAGTGGTAGGCTTCCTTGTCGCCATAATTTTACATTCAACTTTTCTTGCCAACTTGAATGCAGCCTCTGATAAATAAAAAAAAAACAGGCTCATAAAATGGATGTTATCCTTTAAAGGGTACTTTATGAAGAATAAATGTGTGTTCCTCTGGAATATCGATTCACCCATATATTCAATTTTTGGAAGTCCTCAATGTGCTGCCCCACTAAACCCTTTTGTTTGAGATTTATCGAGTTGGCTAAAGAAGGTGTTGCTCTTTGTATCCTCATAATGTGCCTCAGCTTTACTCCATTAAAATTGATAGTGACAGTGCACACACGAGATAAAACCATCGATACCATGCAAATGTATTTTGTTCTAAATGTAAAGTTGCAATGCGTACCTTTTGTGTGTTTTTCACGTTATGGAGATCAAAATATTGCTCCATTTGTAGTATCCATGTTATAGGATCCTTTCCATCAAACTTCCTCATATCCATTTTTGGAATATGATGGTTCTTTCCACCAACATTAGAGTTTATGAAATCATGATTAACATTTATTTTGTTCTCATCATGAGGTTCTTCGACTATCTTTTCACCATTAGGAAAAATTTCTTGTATCAACTTTGTTGGGAAATATACTGAGAGGGGGGAGGGGGGGGGGGTGAATCAGTATATTGTGCAGACAATCAAACTTTTACTTTTTCCTTTCTAAAAACCCATACGCTACTTTACTGAAGGAAACTAGCGTATATACGCGGATATCCTTTACATAACTCGCGTATGTTCAGAGATCTAATTATGTGTTTTGAATCTTAACTCAGATCATTTTATTATTTATTCATCAGATATTTCAGAAACAGTAAATAGGTGCAGACAGAACAGAATAATCATCACACATATGCAACACACATGAACACCAGGATTTTTAGGTGGAAACCCAATTCGGGAGAAAACCACCACTGCCGTTGTTTCAGACTTAAAAATTTATTATTAAGAAAACTTCTTACAATCATGTACTGGTGCAGACTCAAATCAGCACGCAGACACCCACTTGCAGAAGGCTACAACCTTCTCTCGTTTACCAGCCTCTCTTGGAAGGGAGCTACAATCCCCTGCACTCGTTTACCAACCTCTCCTGGAAGGGAGCTACTACCCCCTGATAACTTCTACTGTCAGAAAGCTTCCACTTTCATACTGAAGGCTTCAACCCTCAGATCCACTGCAGACCACATTTCATCAATTTTCAAACTGGATCAAACAGCTCCAACACAACCCTTTACTTGTCAATAAACAACCTTTGCCCAAAGCATCAAACAGAATAGTGAAACCACTGTAACCAGAATATCAGATATAACCCAGACTTCAGAATAGATATGCAGAAACACATTCAACCTTCAGCAACCATTAGATCAGAAATCATACACGCTTTTATTTAATCAGACCCGCGTATATACGCGTTTTTCAGAAGACGAACCCGCGTATACTTCAGTAAATTTTCCAAAGAAAACCCTAACTACTCATACGCGCTTTTCTTTCCACATACCCGCGTATGCACGCGCTTTTCATGAAACGAACCTGCGTATAGATCTATAAAAGATAAACTTTGTAGTACAGACCAGATCTATAAAATTACCCAGATTTCTTCAATCTCTTCAACAGGATTGCGCCAGGTCTTCTTCACTTCTTTTTAGATCATCCTTGACATTCACCATTTCTAGATCTAGAGATCTTGAGCCTTCATCATGTTCATAGGAGCATCATAGATTCAAATCTATCAATTAGGAACAGAGTTCACCCATACATATATACTTCAGAGTGAAGTATTCATCAAAGCCCAGACTCATCCACCCTTTTTCACAATGATTTTCTTCTCCTTATATAGGGTTAACCTTCATCAATACCATGAGTCAAAACCACATAACTTCCAATGGTATTCCTGGACGGGATCACATAGGCGAACCATCATTCAATACAATGGGTCAATACCATGGTAATTACCCCTGGTTTTACAAATTTAAAGCGCTTTTTCCCATACGCGACTTGGCACATTATTTCCCGCGTGCATACGCTACTTCGTCTAGACAAAACCGCGTATTCCTTGAGACATACTCTTTTCATCATGTTCTGGCACATACTGACATTCCTTCCATCATTAACTTCTGTAGTCATTGTAGATACATCAGATTTACATCATTTAACAAGTTCATCAAGTCAAGAACAACTTCGTCAAGTAGGTTGCCATCATCTTCATCAAGTGGGTTGCCATCAAGGACAACACTCTGCATCATATTGCCAACAATCTCCCCCTTTGGACTTGATGGCAACCACGATGGTGTTTGATCACCATAACAGATAGATACATTAAGAACAACCATTATTCAAACACCATGTCACTCTCCCCCTTTGACATCAAGGGCAAAGGGCGGATCAAAACCAACACATGGTTTTTCTCCTCATGTAGAAATAAGAGCTCTGCAGATCTGATGTGCACTGAAGTTACCATGCTCCCCCTGAGTTCATGCTAAATCTTCAAACATATTTTTCAATGAAGTACATGACTCTATGACCTTCCTATCACCAAGACTCATACTTACATCAAAGATCCAACCAAGTGGATTTAGATATGCGACTCAAATACCCAACCAAGTGGGTTTACAAATTTTGACTCAACTGCCCAACCAAGCGGGTTTACAAATTTGAACAAGTCCTTACATGACTGATTATTACAATTTACATCATGGGTCTCAACATGACCTTTTCATTAAATTACAAGTATGACTTTTCACAACCAAAACCAAAAAGACCTCAAGAGAGAGATCAAGTTTCAGAACCATCATAATGCCAACAATGCATTATTCTCAGCCAGGCTAATGCTCCCCCTGAAACTGTGCATCCTTTCCATATGACCAAAACTCCTCGTTAGCTTGAGTAACCTGAACACTTTCAACAGCCAATCATCAAGGCATCTTCACCCAATATCAGAGAATGAAACGGAAATATAAGAGCTGAAACATCACCAGAGAAGCCATACAGCATTAGAGATATCAGACAGGACCATAGCTTGTGCTGAAGAATGCTGACCCAGAAACTTTGTCAGCAACGACCCATACGCGGTTTTCTGTGTATGAACTTGCGTATATACGCGACTGTCTTTCAGGAAACCCGCGTATCCAATTTGATTGTCTAAATTTAAGCAGTTCTGATTTTCTTCACAGCAGAGACTACTCCCAGCTTCTGTCTGAGATATTCGAACGCTTCCCTGGGCAGAGGTTTGGTAAATATGTCAACAACTTGTTCTTTGGAGGGAACATACTCCAACTTCACCTTTTGTTCAAGCACTTGTTCACGTAAGAAGTGATACTTGATGGGAATGTGCTTGGTCTTTGAATGCATAGCTGGATTCTTTGAGATATTGATGGCACTTGTATTATCACACATAATGGAGATAGGATATGTACATTTGATTTGAAAATCTTGCAGGGTTTGCATCATCCAAAGAAGTTGAGTGCAACAAGACGCGGCAGCCACATATTCTGCTTCTGCTGTAGATAAGGCAATAAAATTTTTCTTCTTGCTGAACCAAGACACTAACCGGGGTCCCATATAGAATGCACCACCACTAGTGCTTTTCCAATCATCAACATTTCCAGCCCAATCTGCATCAGTGTAAGCATGAAGAGTAAGATCAGCATTCTTTGGATACCATAGTCCAAAGTCTTGAGTTCCTTGTAGATATTTGAATATTCTTTTAATAGCCTGAAGGTGAGACTCTTTTGGATTAGCTTGGAATCGCCCAACAATCCCAACTGCATGCATAATGTCTGGTCTAGTCCCAGTGAGATAAAGTAGACTTCCTATCATCGATCTGTATTCTGGTTGATTCACTGTGGGAGAATCATCATTAGAACTGAGACTGCATCCGGTTATCATTGGTGTACTTACAGGTTTGCATTCTTCCATGCCATACTTCTTCATAATTTGCTTAAGATATTTTGCTTGTGATAGGAATATACCATCTGCAGTTTGATGCACTTGTAAGCCAAGAAAGAATGTTAGTTCCCCAAGTAAGGACATTTCAAATTCTTGCTGCATGACAGAAGCAAATTTTTTACTCATAGATTCTTCGTTACTCCCAAAAATGATATCATCAACATATACAACCACAATCAATAGTTTATCATTTTCAATTTTTGTGTATAAGTTGCTATCAGCAGACCCCTTTGAAAATCCTTGTTGATGAAGATATTTGTCAAGACGATAATACCATGCCCTTGGAGCTTGTTTGAGACCATATAGAGCCTTTTAAGTCTACAAACAAGATTTTCATCATTTCCCAAAATGAATCCTTCTGGTTGTTCTATATAAACTTCTTCTTCTAGATCACCATTGAGAAAGGCAGATTTAACATCCATTTGATAAACTTTGATTTGTTGAAAACTTGAAAAAGCAAGAAACATTCTTATGGCTTCAATTCTAGCTACAAGAGCAAAAGTTTCTTCAAAGTCTATACCTTCTTGTTGAGTATACCCCTTGCAAACCAATCTAGCTTTGTTTCTTATAACATCCCCATTCTCATTTAACTTGTTCTTGAATATCCATTTAGTTCCAATGACATTTTTATCATGTGGTCTTGGCACCAATTCCCAAGTGTGATTCTTTTCAATTTGATCAAGCTCTTCATTCATGGCTTGAATCCAACATTCATCTTTGCAAGCTTGATTAACATTGTGTGGTTCAATTGTGGATAGAAATGCCAGATAGCTAGAAGATCCCACAAGAGTCCTCCTTGTTTGTACACATGATTTCTTGTCTCCCAAAATTTGAGATTCAGGATGATTCTTTTGAACATATCTGGATGGAGCCTTTTCAGATAAATCATCTTCAGGTTCTTCATTGGATCCACTGTCTATATTATTTCCATTTGATGTAGAAGGACAAAAATCACAATCATCTTCTTCTGTTGCTTGTTTTTCTTCTTTAGGAGCTGCAGGAGACTCATCAATAACAAAATCAATACATTCAACAATCTTTCGAAGCCTTTTATTGTAACATTTATATGCTCTGATTGTAGATGAGTAACCAAGAAGTATCCCTTCATCCGATCTAGGTTCAAACTTGCCAAGCTTTTCATCATTATTTTTGATAAAGCATTTACTTCCAAAAATTCTAAAATGCTTCACAGAGGGAGAGTTACCATACCAGAGTTCATATGGAGTTTTGTCACTATTTACCCGAATATGTGCCTTGTTGAGAATGTTTGCTGCTGTATGTGCTGCTTCTCCCCAGAACATGTCAGGAGTTCCAGAATCATCAAGCATAGCTCTAGCCATTTGTTGAATTGTTCTATTCATTCTTTTTGCTACGCCATTTTGTATTGGAGTGCATGCTATAGAGAACTGTCTTTTTATGCCATGTTGTTCACAAAATTCAAAGAATTCATTTGATGTATATTCTCCTCCTCGATCTGATCTAAGACACTTGATTTTTAGATCTAATTCATTTTCTACCAATGCTTTGAAGATCTGAAATTTTTCAAACGCTTCATCTTTGTGTTTAATCAACCCGATCCAACACATTCTAGAGTAATCATCAATAAATAAGATATAATATTCTTCCCCACGTGGTGACTTTTTCCTCATAGGTCCACATATGTCAGTATGAATGAGTTCAAGAGGCTTACTTGATGATCCTTCTTTGGCATTAAATTGTACTCTGGTCTGCTTACCGAATTGGCAAGATTTGCATATGATACTCTCTGGTAGAGTAATATTGGGAAGACCACGAACAACTTGAAGTTTTCTTGCTTTGTTGATTTGAGAGAAGCTCAGATGCCCCAGCCTTCTATGCCATAGCCAATTTTCTGAAGATTTTCTCAAGTAACATTGATCTTTGCAGTTCTTCAATACATACAGGTTGCTTGGAGTTCTTTTGCCTTTTATAATAGTTTTACCCGTATCAAGATCACGAACCACACATTATTTTGAACTAAAGACAACTTCAGTTCCTTGATCACACATTTGACTTACACTTAACAGGTTATGCCTTAATCCATCCACATACATGACATCATTAGCCTTCACCTTTTCTTTTAGAAACACGGACCCTTTTCCTTTAATTACAGCAGGAGTATCATTTCCAAATGTAACTTTCTTTTCCTTTTCTAGAACATTATATGCAAGAAGTTTGCTTTTGTCACCTGTCATGTGTCTTGAGAATCCACTATCAATGTACCATTGATTTTCTTCACCTTCTGCAAATAACGCTATCCCACAATTTTCAACCTGTAATTCCTTCTTTTTCCATACTTTGGAATTTGAAGGAGAATGTTGTTTTGGCTGGACTTTGCTCCTGCATTCAGATTCTTCATGGCCAAAGTTATTGCAATAAGCACATTCAACTTAATTTTGAAGAGGAGAAAAGTTGTTATAGGTGTTCTTCTTTGGTTTAATATCCATCCTTTTCTTTCTTGCTTCTCTTGTCATGATGGTTTTATATGCAACACATTGAACAGCTTTATGACCAAAATTGCGACATGAGAAACATTGTCCATTGAAGTAGAAATTTCTGCGATCATGAACTCTTCTATTTGAATTTACCTGTTGATTGTTGCTTCTTTGAGAGATATCCCTTCTATTGTGATGATCATGCTTTACCTGTAAAGATTCTTTATTCCCTTGCTGAGTGGCTGAATGAAGTAAACCAGTTGAAGCTGCTTTTAGATAACTTGGTGCAGAAGCCTGAGAAGATTCTTCGATATATCCAAGACCTGTCTTAATAAGAGGAGAACGTTGAACCTTGATAATCTCATCTAAGGTTTCAGATCCTTTAGCAAATCTAAGATTCAGAGTCTTTACTTTCTCAAGTTCTTTTCTTAGACTTACTACTTCACATTGTAATTTTTCACTATGTTTCTTTGCTTCTTCATTCTACCTTTTCAGAGTCTCTATGATTATTTTACTTTCTTCCAAGCATATTTTGAGTTGATTGTTTTGATCAAGAAAATCATTGTCATCTAGAGCATCCACAAAAGCATCCTTATCATCTCTAGAATTATTTTCAAATGCCATGAGAAGTCTAAGATCTTGTTCACAGTCTTCCTCACTATCAGATAACCCATCACTGTCTTCATTTGTATAGTAGCTTTTCTTAGAGCTAGATCGATTCTTATTCCTTCTTGCTACTTCTTTCTCTTTAGCATATGTTTCTTTATAAGGACATTTTGCAGCATAATGACCAACTCTTCCACAATTGAAACATTTGAAAGGAAGCTTACCTTTGAATCTTCCGGTTCCTAGTTGGAGTCTTCTCACAAAGTTTGCCTCATCTTCTTCTGAGATATATCTTGATCCTTCCGGTTTTTGAACTTCTTTCCCTTTTGTAGAAGCTTTAAAAAAAACTTCTTTGGCTTCAGATGGTCCTCCTCTCCTCATTTCATATGCAGTTAGTATGCCATGAAGTTGCACCACAGAAAGATTTTGAATATCCTATTTTTCTTCAAGGGCAGAAACTTTTGATTCAAATTTTGCCGTTAGCGATCGTAAAATTTTCTCAACCAAAGTAGTGTCGGATATTGTTTCACCCAGATTTCTCATACGATTTACAATATCATCAATACGTAGAAAGAAACTGGCAATACTCTCATCACCATGCATCTTTAAATTTTCATATTCAATTATGAGAGTTTGGATTTTTGCACTTTTTACCTTTGCGTCGCCTTCATAACTTAGAATGATTTTGTCCCATATTTCCTTTGCTGTATTCAGCTGCATGAATTTGACAAATTCTGATTCAGTTAGACTTCCTGTTATAGCATTGACCGCTTTTGCGTTTGATTCATAATTCTTCCTTTCAGTTGGATCTGTTGGTGTAGCAGCTGGATATTGATATCCTTGTTCAACAATGGCCCATACATCAGCTCCCATAGACTGAAGCTAGGATCTCATCCTCACTTTCCAGAAGATTAAATTGCTTCCGTTGAAGAGCGGGGGCTTGATAGATGTTATTCCCTCATGATTGCTCATCTTGCTTGATCTTCCTTCTAGCGGATAAGCTTTTTTAGAAGGACCTGCTCTGATACCAATTGTTGGGAAATATACTGAGAGGGAAAGGGGGGGCGAATCAGTATATTGTGCAGACAATCAAACTTTTTCTTTTTTCTTTCTAAAAACCCATATGATACTTTACTGAAGGAAACTAGCGTATATACGCGGATATCCTTTATAGAACTCGCGTATGTCCAGAGATCTAATTATGTGTTTGAATCTTAACTCAGATCATTGCATTATTCATTCATCAGATATTTCAGAAACAGTAAACAGGTGCAGACAGAACAGAATAATCATCACACATATGTAACACACATGAACACCAGGATTTTTAGGTGGAAACCCAATTCGGGAGAAAACCACCGCTGCCGTTGTTTCAGCCTTCAAAATTTATTATTAAGAAAACTTCTTACAATCATGTACTGGTGCAGACTCAAACCAGCACGTAGGCACCCACCTGCAGAAGGCTACAACCTTCTCTCGTTTACCAGCCTCTCCTGGAAGGGAGCTACAACCCCCTGCACTCGTTTACCAGCCTCTCCTGGAAGGGAGCTACTACCCCCTGATAACTTCTACTGGCAGAAAGCTTCCACTTTCATACTGAAGGCTTCAACCCTCAGATCCACTGCAGACCACGTTTCATCAATTTTCAAACTGGATCAAACAACTCCAACACAACCCTTTACTTGTCAATAAACAACCTTTGCCCAAAGCATCAAACAGAACAGTGAAACCACTGTAACCAGAATATCAGATATAACCCAGACTTCAAAATAGATATGCAGAAACACATTCAACCTTCAGCAACCATTAGATCAGAAATCATACACACTTTTATTTAATCAGACCCGTGTATATACGCGTTTTTCAGAAGACGAACCCGCGTATACTTCAGTACATTTTCCAAAGAAAACCCTAACTGCTCATACGCGCTTTTCTTTCCACATACCCGCGTATGCACGTGCTTTTCATGAAACGAACCTGCGTATAGATCTATAAAAGATAAACTTTACAGTACAGACCAGATCTATAAACTTACCCAGATTTCTTCAATCTCTTCAATAGGATTGCGCCAGGTCTTCTTCACTTCTTTTTAGATCATCCTTGACATTCACCATTTCTAGATCTAGAGATCTTGAGCCTTCATCATGTTCATAGGAGCATCATAGATTCAGATCTATCAATTAGGAATAGAGTTCACCCATACAGATATACTTCAGAGTGAAGTATTCATCAAAGGCCATACTCATGCACACCATGCACAGTGATTTTCTTCTCCTTATATAGGTTTATCCTTTTTCAATACCATGAGCCAAAACCACATTACTTTCGATGGTATTCATGGGCGGGGTCACATAGACGAATCATTACTCAATACAATGGGTCAATACCATGGTGGTTATCCCTGGTTTTACATATTTAGAGTGCTTTTGCCCATACGCTACTTGGAACGTTATTTCCCGCGTGTATACGCTACTTTGTCTAGACAAATCCGTGTATGCCTTGAGACATACTCTTTTCATCATGTTCTAGCACATACTGACATTCCTTCCATCATTAACTTCTGTAGTCATTGTTGATACATCAGATTTACATCATTTAACAAGTTCATCAAGTCAAGAACAACTTCGTCAAGTAGGTTGCCATCATCTTCATCAAGTGGGTTGCCATCAAGGACAACACTCTGCATCATATTGCCAACAAACTTTGTCAAACCTTCCATGTCTACTTTTAGAACATTCTTCATGTTTTCCATTTTCTCATCGATCTTAGCTTCCATGTCATCCATCTTAGATTCCATTCCAGCCTCCATGCCATCTATCTTAGATTCCATGCCATCTATCTTAGATTCCACGCCTTTCTTCAAACCATCCATCTTAGTTTCCACGCCTTTCTTCAAAACTTCCATGTCATTTTTTGTTGCTCTTTGCGAGAGCGAAATTTGTTGCACTTGCTCTTGTAATTTTGATATGTCATGTTGCCATTCTTCGTCTTCATGAGTCATAGTAAAGCTTTCCAAAGGCTTAATGGGTGTTCAATTCTTTTTAGGGGCCATTTTAGAATCCAATACTGATATCTATTCTACAACATGCCCTTGCAATCAATTCAACTTGATTCTTGAAACAAGACTTATGCAATTCGGAAAAAAATACACACCTTTTACTTGCTTTTGAGGAGCTCGATATTGAAATTGAATTATCTATATAATTGCAGAACCTAAATATCTAAAATTCAGCCCTGTAGTAGCCCTTTGAAGCTTATTTAAAAGGGCATAGGTCTGATATGATTTTGATTCTTCAAGACAAAGTTATGTCCAATCTCCCACAATGACCCAATTTTGGACTAGTTCAGTAGAGCGAACTTGTACGACTTTCCACGTGTCACTGTTTCATCCTTTGGCTTTGAAATTGATAGCGAAGAAACTACAGTCCATGTACTTGTGACCACTTTTTATGGCACTCCAATCCGATGCTCAGAGAGAGAGTTATGAATATTTTCCCACGATCACCTCTTTGAGATGAAATTCAGGAGCCTGAAAAAGCACTACCTTCCATAGATCATTTCTCCGAAAATATTGTGAACCGAGCTCTAAATTTTTTTGACGATGTTCCTTAGGGCTTCGCACCATAAAAATTTAAGCTTTTGAAACTTCGTAGAAAAAAATTTATAGCGCGAATTCCACGATGACCTGTTTAGGAGCCTGAAACAAGACCTAAATTCCACAGATCATATCTCTAAACATATTGTGAAACAAGATCTGAAATTTTTTGACCATGTTCCTCAGGATTTCGGCTTCACACCCTAAACATTTCAGCTTCTGAAACTTCGTAGAAAAAAAGTTATAGCGAAAATTCCACGATGACCTGTTTGGAGCAGCGAAACCCTAGAATCCAAAGCTCTGATACCAAATGTTGTGTAAATAGCTTCAAAAATAGAAGAAAAGAGATATAAAAACCTTAGAAATAAGCCACTTCGATGGGGCAACCTCCAATACATTACATAAATGAACAATTCTTCGATGATACAATTTAAAAAACCTCCTTTCTATATATAGGAGTCCATGGGGCCATAATGTAATCCTAGTGGGCCACAATGTAATCCTAGCCGACCTAACAATAATAATTTAAGGGCACAATAATAACAAAATGGGGGTTACAAGGGTACAATAATAACAATAAGGGGGTGACACTAACAACAATAAGGGACTATACTAGTGATATAGGGACCTAACAGTGGAAGTGGAAATGGGAGTGTAAATATGCTCCATAGATAGACCAACAAGAATTGATCAGACTAAATACTTTGTCTCTTGGACCATTAATCTGGACCATGGCTAAGAAATGTATTGGCTTGATCCAAAAGCATTGCTTTTGGGAAGTCAAGAATAAAAGTGCGGATATATTTTGGGAGGACCCATGCTAACAGTTTCTAAAATTGGAGGATCAAATAGAGTTAGAGTAGATGAGACATGAAATGACAGGTTAAGGTAGGATACAATTGATTGCCTATTGGTTACAGGAAGAAGAAGATCAAAGATGGCGATGATGGATACCTCCTGCTGTCATATACACAAATTTTATAAATTTTTGCTGAAAAATTTGTGTTTTAGCAAAGTTTTGTTTTTTTAAGGCTATTTTGTGCTCTAGGGTTGTATAGGATCAAAGTCATTTTTGGGGGAAAAAAATTGGGATTTTAAAGGCTTCAAATGCTTTCTAGCCTACTAAGGTTTAGATATAGAGTTACTATTATTTTTTGCAAAAAAATTTGGGATCAAAGCCTAGCCTCCAAATTAACATTTCCTACGACATATTCCATCGAAGTCCACCAACCATACAACAACCAATTACCAAGTCACAAGACCAAGCCCATCGCATGGAGTGCCAAGCCGAGAGGAGGATCCCACAAGGAGCATATCTATTGCACAACACTTCGATTATGATGGAAGGCACTCATTAATATAAAACGAGTCAATTTAATTTGTTTGTTTTATGTGGGATATTTCCCACAATGCCAATAACAAAAAATAAAACGCTCAAAACAAAGAAAAATGTTCCATCTTCCAGATTTTACCAAGTCCTAAAATTTTCTAAGCATTGAATGCAACATGTTGAAATGAATTCATTAGTGTCCATAACAAGACCAGTCATGAGACTTCATTCATGAAAATGAAAAAATAAGGAAAAATGCAATCTGTAGTGCAACATACATCAAGAAAATATCACATAGTCAATCAAGCTTCCAAATGTCATCTATTCAAAGAAGAATGGTAAATCAACAGTAGTCATAGGTTTTTCTGAATTAAGGAAGAAATTTGTTTAGTTCCAAAATGAATTTCCAAGTGCAAGCCACGTGGTTAGTTTTGATTTGTTTTAGGAATCAAAAGTGTTCACATCAGCACTTTGTTTTCATTTTTTGGAGTTTTATAGACCATTGGTGTTCAAATATGTAACTAGGTCTAGTCTTCATAATGACATATGTAATCATGATTTTATATATTTGTTGTAAAAAGAAAAATAATTTTATTATTTTCATTCTTGAGGCATGGGTTTCATGCTCAAGGGAAATTTAGTTTTAGGTCCAGCAGCCATTGAGTGCTTATAGAGTCCATAAGTCAACTGAGTCATTGTCATGTATAGAAGACCCTTTTGGGCATGTTACATATTGTAAAGAAAATTTATTTGAGTCAAAATTAGAGTCAAAGACCCTCCAAGACCTTTTCAATGGGAAAGCAACAAGTCAACCTACATGAAAGATCAAGTCGGACTCAAGGAAGCAATTCATACCCCTAGAAAGCATATAAATAAGAAAGAACTTGACCTCATTTGGAGACACAACAAACAAGTTCGATATCCTCAAGAAAGAAGTTGGAAAAGGACGAAAAAGAAGAACAAGAGAAAGATCAAAGTTTTTGGGTTTCTCTCTCTATCTCTTGTGTTAGGGTTTTGAAAGTTGTTGGGAAAGTCGAGTTGCTGGAAAGTTGTTGGGCAATTCGAAGTGCTAGAAAGTTGTTGGGAAAGTTGAAGTGCTGGAAAGTTGTTGGGAAAATAAAAGTGTTGGATAGTTCATTAGGGGAAATTTAAGGTCCAAAATAGACCTCCTAATAAAATCTTACAACCAAAATAAAATTATAAGAACCAATAGGATTCAAGATGACGATTTCAACCATGGGGGATGATTCACCATTTTTGGAGCAAAAAAGTAAAAATATTAAAAAATAATAAAATAATAAAACTACTTTTTCAACTTGTATTTTCAACTTATCTCCCTAATGTTTTACTTAAATTTTGAGTGGGAGTACTTTTTGGATGTAAAATTTAATTTCTCATCCAAGGAGTACCCATGTTGCATACTTTCGATGGAACCTACTACACAAAAAATGAGAAATACATGAAAAACGTGATTGCAATCATGTTTTCATGTATTTCACATTATTCGTGTAATAAGTTCCAACAAAAGTATGGAACATGGGTACTCATTGGATGAGGAATCAAATTCTATATCCAACAAGTGTTGCCACTCAAAATTTGAGTAAACCCATAGGGAGATAAGTTGAAAATACGAGTTGAAAAAATAGTTTTTTTTTTCTTTTTTTCCTCTAAATTTTGATGATGTAATCTAATATTATTTTATTATTTCCACTATTGTTTTATAATTTCTTTAGGAGGCCCATTTTAGACCTCAAAATTCCCCTAATGGATGGGGTTGAAGTTACAGAAGAAACTATAGGGTGGAAGTTACAGAAGAAACGGTTGGGTCTAAGTTGTAGAAGAAACTGTTGGGTCAAAGTTGCAGAGGAAATTGTTGGGTCGAAGTTGTAGAAGAAATTGTTGGGTTGAAGTTGGGGAAGAAACTGTTGGGTAGAAGTTGCAAAAGAAACTATTGGGGTCGAAGTTGTTGAATACGTTTCTAGAGTCGAAACTACTGTAAATAAATCTCATCAAGTAGAAAGGTTGACTTGGTCTTGGATGGGTCTTTGTCAAGGGTGTTAGGTATTGGAATTCATGATTTGAAGATTCTATAAGAAGATAAAAATTATCAAGAATCTATGGAAAGAAGAAAGCCACCCCATTCAGTGAACTCTGGTCATTGTGTAATATTGAAGAAGCTAGGTTAAAAGAAAAGAGTGATGTGGGTCCAAGCAAACAAGTTCAAGCATTTGCTGCCATGGATAAGATAAAAGGAAAGTTTGGTCCTCATAAAAAGAAGAAGATCAATATGTTAAAGATATACTATACTAGGGTTGTCAGGAATATGGGCACTACAAGAGAGATTTTCCTAAAATCAAGAAGGACAACAAGAAAAGGAAAGAAAAAATTGAAGGCCATATCATCGAAGAAGTAGAAGAACACGATGAGAAGAAATCCAAGAAATAAGGGATAGATCTTCATTATTAAGGTCTCTATATCAAGGAGAAGTATCAGGTGAAAATACCTCTACCATGGTTAAAGATTACTATTAGATGTAAATCATTATTAGCATGCATCATATTAGAAGCATACATTGAAACAAGAGCTCATGACATCATCAAAGAAGCCTTAAAGGATAGTTGAAGTAAAAATATACATGGATGTAGAATTCATCATAGAAATGAAGTAGCTCTTGGTGACCTCATTAAAAGCATAAGTAGTAAATATGAAGAAATTAATATAGAATGATATAATATAGAAAGAACTCATCATACATCATCAATAGAAAGGAGCATTCGTAGGATGAGAATAATCAAGATCCTTCGTCAGAATGTTCATTAGGGAAGAAGAAGTGTTTCGATGATCATTCCGCCCGGCATGGGATCCATTTTTTAGAAGGATGATGGTATTGTGACAAAGGATTGCAGCATGCCAAGATGGTTGAAGTAATTTTAATTAATCAAGGAAAGGAAGATACGAAGGAAGTCAAGATGACGAAAAGGAGAAAATAGGTATGCATATGTTTGACAGATTAATTCATGTCATAATATAGTTGTAGATAAGTGAACGATCTACCTCATGAGAATGATCGAAGAAAAGGAATATCTTCGTTTGGAAAGATGCACGAAGGCACAATTCACATATTTACAAGATGAATTCAACATAATATGTCCTCATATGGAATATTAGATAGTTGAGAAATATGAAGGAACCATCGATGTAAGTTCCTGGGAGAAATATGTGAAGAAAGAAAGAAGAGATCGTGAAAGATGAAACTATGGTCACGTAAGAAAATGAAATCAACATCAGATGACTAGAATAATTGGCCATGACATATCCATAGAGAAGCTATGAAGACCCTGATAAGGTATGTAAAGAAAGGAGACCCTTAACATTGAAATTCTTGGATATGTGTTTATGAATGTGCATGATGCTGATGTTACAAACAAGCAGATATCATGATGAAAGACCATAAAAAAAGGTAGCTTTTATTTGATGTTCATTTTTTATTTTTGAACAAAATTTGGATGGGTTGATATAGGGCTATTGAAAGAGAGTTGTAGATGTCACCTAAAACTACCACTCATGTCATTGGATGGAATATCCCGAAGGAAACATGACTTGGATGGGGTAGTTGTATGAAGAAAATCTAGATGTAGACTGAAAGATCACTTTCTGATGAAAATAAGGATGACATGACTATTGGTTCAATATTATGGTTCTTTGAAGAAAATTTATGGATGGTCGCATGCCCTAAAAAGAAGAACTAGAAGATGAAGGCTTCATATTGAAGAAGATGAAATTCATGGCATTAAAAGGATGAACTCTACTAGTAGATGATAGTACCATGATCTCCACTAGAGAACTGTTGTTGAGAAAGTCCCTAGTTAAGGAGGTGCTTGGGTATATTCCTTTTAAGGAATGAGTTGGTCCTCACTGGCTAAGAGGGAGTGATTGGTATGGTTTTCTATTTCATGTGTCATGCATTAGACCAAGACTAAAAACCATAAGTCTTAGTGAAGGCCATGAGGAGAAATAGACACATAGAACTGGGTAATAATCTGAGGCTGATTACAAGAATCTTTGAGGATGAGGTGGGGTATCCAAGATAAGAGTATTCAAAGAGGAAATTCCTTGAGGATGTGTTATTCCAAGATAGGAATTTTCCTAAAAGGACATACCTTGTGAACACTTGGGTGGGGTATGTTCCTTAAGAGACAATGATGATGGTGTCTATCATTCATTGAACTCACCAGCACTGTGTTATGATATTTTGGAGAAATAGAGCTATTATTCAAAGCCTTTCTATGTGATAATGCTGGTTGGTATGATAAGATTCTCTGGTATAAGCTAATAAGACAACTTATGTGATGGCTTTCCAATCCAACTCTTCTTATGAGAATTCTTCAGTTTGGGAATGTCCAAGTACCTTGTATGGATTATGAATACCTCCCTAGTTAAGAGGGAGTGTTGAAATATGTAACTAGGTTCAGTATTCATAATGAAAGATGTAATTATGAGTTTATGTATTTGTTGTAAAAAGAAAAATTGATTTATTATTATCATTCTTAAGGCATGGGTTTCATGCTCAAGAGAAATTTATTTTTAGGTCAAGCATCCATTGAGTGTTTCTAGAGTCTACAATTGAATTGAGTCATTATCATGTATGGAAGAACCTTTTGGGAATGTTACATATTGTAAAGAAAATTTATTTGAGTCAAAATTAGATTCATAGACTCTCCAAGACCTTGTCAATGGGAAAGCAACAAGTTGACCTACATGAAAGATAAAATTGGCATCAAGGAACCAATTCATACCCCTAGAAAGACTAAAAATAAGAAGGAACTCGAACTCACTTGGAGACACAACAAACAAGTTCAATATCCTCAAGAAAGAACTTATAAAAGTACGAAAAAGAAGAAGAAAATAAAGATAAAAGTTTTTGGGTCTCTCTCTCTCTCTCTCTCTTATGTTAGGGTTTCGAAATTTGTTGGGAAAGTCAAGTTGTTGGAAAGTTGTTGGGCAAGTCAAAGTGCTGAAAATTTGCTGGGAAGTCAAAGTGGTAGAAATTTTCTGGGAAAATGAAAGTGTTGGATAGTTGTTGGGGTCGAAGTTGCAGAAGAAACTTTTGGGTCGATGTTGTAGAAGAAATTGCTAGGGTCGAAGTTGTTGAAGAATTTGATGGATTCGAAACTTTTGGAAAGAAGTCTCATCAAGTAGAAAGGTTGAATTGGTCTTGGAGTAGTCTTTTTCAAGGGTCTTAGGTCTTGGAATTTGTCATTTGATGATTCTATAAGAAGAGAAAATTTCTTGTGGGTTTTCATCTCAAGAGGATAGGTTTTGTTCCTGGCTAATCACATACATCTTTTGTCCTCTTGTATCATTGTTCTTTATTATGTGATATTTGTTTGATGATAAAAAAACTAAATATAATCAAAATAAATAATAAGCTAATCAAGTTAAGTAAAAATACATCACAAGTAGTTATCGAATTAAGAGAGATCACCTAATCTATATGCCCTAGTTTTTTCAACAACTAGGAAGTTTGTTTTATTCAACACCATGACTAGTCACATGAAACACCAAAAATTAAAATAAAACCATCACAAAGAGCCTAAAATTTTCCAGCGAATATTTGAGTCCAAATGTGAATTTATTTGTAAATCAAGCTGCTACTTGTCATGACAAGCACCATTGAGGAATATCCTATGCATTGATTAGGGATTCAGTTACATCTAGATGTCATGTTGAGATAAGGATATATATATTTTCCGACTGATCATACAGGTTCCACAGGGTTTTCAAAAACATTGACAACTAGAAATTAAAATTCTAATTGTTGATAGTGGTAAGTTCTATATTTTTCCGACAGAAAGTTTGTAACAAATAGCAAGAAGTGATAGAATAGGAATTAATTTATATTATATGATGGATAATTATAGAGGGTTCAATATTTGGAGAGAAAAAACCTTTCTATGTAAAAGAGATATTTTTGATATAGATCAGAATTTTCCAAGGAAAAAGTATTTCGGCATTTTACTCAATGATTCATGTGTTAGTATTTTACAATTTGTATATTTCATTATGTGTATGTGTTCTTTCTTGTATTTCATCATTATCAAGTCTGATTATTTGAATTAAATCATATGAGTTCATAATTCACCCATTGTTATATGCTTTGTCCTTCATTAGATTCAAATATTTTCACTCTGTCTCTCTAACATCTAGGAAAAATTCATCATTTGGTGCTCTGCCTTGATGGATTGCTATTCTTAATTCCACCATCATAATTTAATGGAAAAATTGTCTAAGAAGATATTTTCTACCTTTGATTTGTATGTTTAGTGTTCATCAACCAGGATCTTGGAAATTTTTTGATTTATACTCCCATTTTTTACTCCATTTCCCAATGGTTTTCCTATTTGTCCTATCACATTTATAAAACCCCAGTCTTAGTGAAGATCCGGCCATTGTTTCACACATGGGATATTTTTGAAGTGACACTGAGCAACAAACTCATAGAGAGAACCCTATTTGGATTGGAAAGGTGAGTTTCCAATCTAAAATAATGGTTCGAGGATACCTTGGGATTCTTCTGTGCACAACCAGAAGAAAATTCTCAGTGATAACGGCTCCAAAGAATTAGCACCCTAAACTAGTAGGGGAAGTATGCTGGAAATTTTGGAGAGAGTTACTTAATCAAATAATTGACTTATCTACTCAAGAGGGTAAATTAATATGGGGATATTGATCAAAGGGTTCCTTCTATGTTAGTGAGGCTTATCAACTAGAGGCACACCATCAAAATCTTCGCTAAGAAGAAATTTTGATCAAATTATGGAAGCAAGGTCTAGCCAAAAATATCAATATTCCTGTGGTTACTGCTTCTAAAAAACCATTTAACATGAAAGAATATTTATAAAATTAGTTAACAAGGCCCTTAGTGGTGCCTTCTCTATCATATAAACTTTGAGAATTTAGAGCAATTTTTTAATGCATGTGCTTACATGGGAAGTCTATGGGATAGATTAAAATATTTACTTTTGAGATCTGATAGATACCCTATGAGTATTTTAGATAGTATAATCAGTTGGCGCCTATAAGTCTTTTTCAACCCAGTTCTCAATCACATGTGGGATTTTTTCCCTGGCTTCCTTCTCTGGAGGATTTGGAAAGAGAAAAATCAACCAATATTTAAAAGTAAGGCAGTTTCGTTGGAATCCATTTGGAATTAATTTTAAATTGACTTTAAGGAATCAATCCCAGTGTTATCTTGGATTTCTTAGGATCGGAAAAACTCAGGTACATAAGAATGATTTTTCATAGCCTGGTTTCCTTCTCCACTCATATGTATGTCTGTAATGCCCTCCTCCCACATTTACCCAAGTTAACCGGTCCGCTGGGGTAAACATGTGACGGGAGGCTACTATAATATGATTCAACTTCCTAGGTCACCTTAAGGAAGTGGAACAAACATAACAAAACCAATATGACCTTCCACACATACTACAAAACCTTCACGATCCAAGCAAACCTTCCAGGTGTTCAACCCCTAAGAGAACTCATCATTTGACTGGCCTGGACCCTCAGCTGCTCCCATGAAAAGCCTTGCAAGTGACTGAGGCCTTCCAGTCACTTCCACAACAAGTCATTCTAGCTACTGTGGACTTTTCCAGCTAGTTCTGTTTCAGTGACCCCAGATTCTGTGCTACTTTTTCAGGGCCAGGACTTAGGCCACTACCCAAAACTTCATGAACACTCCAAAAATGATAAATAACATGGGAATAAACATACTAATGAAAACTTTGATACAAATACATGATCTGAACTATACCAACCATGACAGGAATTTCGTCAAACATGTCACAAATATTTAATGTACAGGTATTAACAATATATCTAAGCATAAGGGTATCATAATTATCTGAGATTCGTAAAGAAGCATTGCTTCCTTATCAAAATAAATGCATTATAATCTATTAGGACATATATACATTGTAGATTCATTTTCTAATCAAAATATGATGAGCACCATATATAAATTATGTCATAAAACATAGTCATAACTGACATATAACCAACATAAATAACATGGATATAAAAACCATAAACTATACATATAAACCAATACATTTAAACAAAAAAAAAATACCAAGGATAAGAAGCTCTTATTAATGAATTCAAAAGTCAACTAGGTTTGGGACTTCCAGGAACCACCTGACCATATATTACTTGAAACAAATATTTATTTCATGCAATCACCCTCGTTCCATATTCCAAGCATTAATGTGGGACTCATAAAAAAACAAACCAGGGTTTCCTCGGGCTTTACCGTAATCCCCAATAGATCACTAGGCCTAAACCCTCATCAATAAAACCAGGATTTATCTCAATCCCCACTGTATCGCTATGCCTTAAACAAGTATGGATGCCTCCAGATATCTCCACCTAAATCGTGAGGATTTTTTTTTGTCTCAACCTCTCATATTTAACATGTATTTCTCCATTATCGGTCAAGGGATTCCAAGGCCTATGAGGTCTCCACCCTTTGGGATTTTACCGTGTATCTTGCCATTACAGGTTAAGGGATTCCTAGTCTTAATCAAGGGTAATCAACACTACCTTTACCCTGTATCCCACCATTCACTGGTCAAGGATTCCTAGGCTCAATCGATGTGTTCACATCCAGGCTTTACCATGTATCCAATCTTAGGATTCCTAGGCCTTGTGAATAAACTTGAGACCACCCCACTTAGCTTCAAGTCCATCTGGAAATCCAACTCAACCAAATAGAATAGAACCAACTACACCATGCCTATCCGTAAATGGAAAGGAAAGGATGAAAAACACTATCACACATGGAAAAAGCCATGCCAATGGCAACAAGATAACCAAATACAGAAATTCATGTACCATGCATGTAAAATCTAGAAAGGAAATCACACATGCAAATCGATACCTAAAAGTAATCCCATTGTAGCTACTTGATCTTGCTCTTCCTTTCTTTCTCTTTTATTCTCTTTTCCTGATTTTTACTTCCTTTTCCTTTCTTGATCCAATTCTAGAGTGCTCCAAGAAATCTTTAAGTGTCCAAGAGCAAGAAAGAGAATAGAGAGAGAGCTCAAAAACTGAACCGAAAAAGGTACCAACTTATCCTCAAAATCCTTTTTATTAGTGAGGCCTCTAATTTCTTCATTTTTCCATTATTTTCCTTCATTTTACTCCTCACATGCAACTTGTGACCTTTCACCTTCATTTTTCGTAATTTACATCATTTTCAAAAATAAATGCCAATAAATTCCACTTGCCTTTACAAAAAAATTTCCATTGTATTTTCCAAATTCCTTAGCCATAATAAATCAAATGAACATGCACACTAGGATCTTTTGCCGAAAATTCAGCTTGGAATAAGTGTACCATGGCCATGGTTATCATTTTTCCTTTATTAACTTTAGTTACATGAAGTTTTGACTAGGGTTGTTACAAAACCCTCCCCCTTAGGGGAACATCATCCTCGGTGTTCAATGACACCTACAACCAACAAGACTGCTGAAAGAAAAACATACTTCCCATGGAGATTTATAACTTATATCGATGCAATATTTATAATGATCAACCTGTTGAGAAGCAAACCATCATGACATACATAAGATCTGACAAGCATAATGACATGACACCCATACCGCTTATTGGATATTTATAACACAACTCATGGCAGTATTTACATCCATATACATATGTACATATACCAAAAAATCACATTAAAACATATTAAAAAAATCATTCACTCAACCAACGAATAGAGAAGGATACATAGCCCTCATCTGAATCACCATATCCCATGTAACTTCATTGGGCCCAAAGTGCTTCCACTGCACTTTAACATGCTCGATTGCTCGGTTTCGAAGCATGAGAATATGTCTATGAAAAATACACTAAGGTTCTGACTGCAATTCTCTCTCTAGCTTCACCTACAATACAAACCCGTTAATCACATGATCAACATATTTAACATACTTATTAAGCAATGACACGTGGAAAACATCATGGAATTTCATTGTCAGAGGCGGTGCAAGTCGATATGATACTGGTCCAATCCTTTCAAGAATCTTGAAAGGTCCACAAAATCCAAGGTGCCAACTTGGCACATGATCCAATCCTCAAGGATCTCTTCTTAGGATTGATGGGCAAGTACACCTGTTCCCCAACCCGAAACTCCTTAGACATCCTATTCTAATTTTCATAAATTTGATGTATGTCTTATGTTGCCTTTAGATTCTTCTTGATTACCTTCATTTCCTATTCCATCTCTGCCGACATATCTAGTCCTATCAACACCTTGTTCATTGGATCACTCCAAGTGCTGGGAGTATTACAACTCCTCCCATAGAGTGCCTCAAACAGATTCATCCTCAATGACTCCTCGTAACCATTGTTATAATAAAACTCAACCAACGGAAGGTACTCTTGCCATCTCCTCTGCTGATGCATCACATACATTTGCAACATGTCCTCCAAAATCTTGGTTAACCTCTATGTATTTCCATTTGTCTACGAATGATAAGATGTAATGAAGGCCAACTCTATATCCAAACCTGCAAATAGCTCTTTCTAGAACCTAGAAGTGAACTTAGCATCCTTATCTGACACAATCTTCTTAGGAACACCATGTAACCTCACCACATTTCTGATGAATACTTATGTCATGTCACTAGTTGAATACGTATAATTCACTAGAATGAAGTGCACTAAATTTGTCAACCTATCTACCATGACCATGAGGGAATCAAGCTGTCTAGATTTCCTCGTAAAACTTGTAATTAAATCCATGGAAATGACCTCCCACTTCCACTTTGGAATTGGAATCGGCTGTAGTAGTCCATGTTAACACCAAAAAATAGTACAACAAAATAAATTATAAAAATGTCAAACAAAAGTTAAAAATGAATATTTCTAGCAGAAATACATCATGAAGGACAAAAATTTAAAATTCATAAGGTTATGTGAGAATTTTTCAGACAAAGGTTTTTACCACGGACCGCGTGCCTATTTCTTTGATAGGCACGCGGTCCTTGGAATATCGAAAACTCACTATCTGGGACCACTTCTCACACTTGGGGAGTTGATTCTTTGTCATGGAAAATAAAGGACAACTGACTTGAGGTCGCCCTAAAGATATGTAGCCCTCAAAGGAATCTCTTGTCCTACTCTTGAGTCACCATCACTCTTGGGCCAAAAGAGTGAAGAGGAGTTCAAAAATTTCTATATAAACAAGAAACAGGAAGAGAAAAGGTATGATACATTGTTATGCTAGCCAAATTTCTACCATAGCAACACTAACTTTCAATTGTTGAAGCAAGAGGAGTGAAAGCACTGGCTCGTTGGCCATACTGCTTCTAAGCAATCCAATATCCTAGTGAAGGAGGAGGACACCACCATTTGAGAGTCTTCACATTCCTTTTGAGAGAGGGATAAGAAGCTTGCAAGGAAAACAAGGAAAAGGACCCCCTTGCCAAGAGTATTTGAGCTCCATAGCTCAAAGGACTCATTGCAAGTGTGTTAGCATTGTATTATTCTACTACCAACAACCAATAAAAGGAGATTTTCTCCATTGTTGTATTGGCTTGTTTGCTCCATTGAGATTATATGTTGTTACAAGAATTACTTAAACTATTACTTTTTATGTACTTTTTTTTTAGTCTGTCCACTAACAACACCATAATATTCTCTGTGATCTTTTTAGGAAACAACCTACTGCTAAAGAAGTGTCATTTGGTACAAAATTGTGACGAAGACATTACCAATATTTTATTTTTCTTGGTTTAACGGTTGTTTTGCAGGACCTTCTCTCTACATAACCAAAAAAAAGGCACTCAAGACCTCTTTGGGATTTTTTTCAGGACTGTCAGACCTATTCCGAGCTTCAAGAAGAAAAATTTTCTCTTTGTTCTCGGCTGCGTGCTTTTTTCTCTGACAGATGCATCACTCTACGTATGTGTGAGGATTATACACATGGTGTTCCAAAAAGCTAAAAAAACCTTGTAATGTTTATTTTTTCAGGTGATTGGCAACCCCTAGTGAATTTCCTTCACCACTGTACTATGTCATTTTGTTGTTTAGGTTGACTAGTTGTTGTGCTAACCATAGTTAGTAGAGAAATTAGAGTTTTTGTTTATTTTTTATTTTTTCATAAAAAAAACCTATCTTAATTAGGGAGAAGAGTAAGTGGAAAAATTCCACACATATTTTTCAAGCTATTTTGCTGAAGCTTATGCACATCACATAGTTTAATTAGTGAAGGATTAAGTGGCTCATTTATCCACAAATATTGTTACTAAATAATCTAGTCTTGGGACTAGGGTCAAGTGCTAATAAAGAAAGAAGGTAATCTCTGCTTCCCTTGCCCTTATAGGTGAACTTGGGTTTTCATATTAAAAATTTCTCAAAGCATTTTGAATTTCCATCTCCCTTTTAGTTCCACATACTCTAAATAGGATAATTGTAAGGGCCCGATTATCTGCAAATCATTTCAATTTTAACAAGGAGAAATCAAAACACATAGTGTAATTAGAGGGATATAGAAAAGTATCATCACATATCTGCATATTATCACACTATTTTTTGTTCACATAAACCACACACTAAGCATTGGTAAGCTTAGCATTAAAATACATCCGATTTTTGGGGATTTTATTCTTAGCTTACGTTTTCTTACCATTGCACACTCTAAAGAAAAATATGACTCCTAAAAGCAAGCATAACTTGAACCCAGTAAATTATCCCCATAGGGGCCACAAAAGAAATAATATTATTTTAGGTTAAGACCATTAGGGGTAGGCATCCAATAAGCCGCCATGGTCATTGTTATCACTCCACCAGATCTCTAAGGCCGAGAAAGAGTCCAAATAGAGGTAACCAAAAACCAATATTTTAGCTTGGTAGCTAGCCTTACCAAACCAGAGAAGGCTCTCTCCAAAAAATCACAGCCAAGACGGCTTGGTGAATTAGGGTTTTAGGCTAGGTATGAGTACAAGTTTTTGTTTGCTTGAATTTTGGTTTGTTGGATGAGGATTAGGTCCAAGAGGCTAGGTTAGGGAAAATAAGATTAGGGTTGCAGAGATTCAATGGGGAAAGGTAGGTAGAAAACCTAACACTTTATGGATTCAGGGTGAGATGGATCAGGCTGATGGGGAGCTAGAAAGAGAAAATCTAAGCATGAATTCTTTCTAAACTGAAGAAGATGAACAAACTATGAAGATTTTCCCAAAATAGAGCATGAGAGATGTATTTTGTTTATTAACCTAAAAACCAACATATCATAGAGATGAAATGGATCATGAAACAAAAAATTCATACATAATTAGACATAAGAAGAAGAATGCTAAATTTCCATACCACAGGTATTTCAAAGAAATAGCTGCAACTCTTTCATTAATTTCCTGCCAAATACTAATTACACTAGAGTCTCTAATCAATGAAACAACATCCAACCTGTGAAATGAGTCAAAAATTAAATTTTATAGACCTCAAACAACCTCTCCCAACCGCAGGGGTTGAATTCCTAAGTTGAGGAGGTGTTCCACCAAAAACTGAGCTGAATACCTAGAGTGTAGGGAGGTCGAACTAACTCATCCCTCACTTTTTGCAAACTGATTCATTACATGTCGTCAAAACGTTTCACATAGTGTATTTACCCCTGGGTAAGTCAAGAAAATCATAATTAATTTTACATTCATGATTTACATTGGTAAAAATCCCATTGACCATGGTCAAACTGGAAAAAATGAGAATATTGGAAAATATCAGCAAACTTAGAAAATTTGTCAAAAGCGCAGCGCCAACTTCAACTCCATTTTTGAGGGTGTTTCAGGTGTCCAAATTGAGCTCAAGATAGCTCATTGGAAAGCATGTCCTATCTAGTTTCCAGACCTATGCCCAGGTTCCAAAATGGTCAAGGTTTTACACTCTAAAAATTCATTCTCCCAATACTGGTCAAAACCACAGCACCAACCTACAAAATAGGGCATAAATGTCATTTTTTGGGTGTTTTTTGACTTTTTGACTACCCTGTTGACCCCAAAGAAAATTGTAAATTTGTTTTCCTGACTGTATTTTTCCTTTTGAATCCAATGGTGGTTTCATTTTCTCCATTGGAGGTCACTAGGAAAAGCGCAACGCCTAGGGCGTTGCACTTTTGCTAGTGCTACTGTGCAAAATTGCCAAAAGCTCAAAAATTTCCAAAAATTTCAGCATTTGCCCAAATTTCTTCAAATTTTCTATTGTGGGATGTTGATGAGGTGTAATATGCAATGAGAGATGCCTCAGTAAGAATATCAAGCTTTTCCCCTTCATTTTTCTTGGTTAGTGTTTGAAGTCTTGATTTAGCCTTTTGCAGCTTTGATCTTGCAATTTGGTTTTTCTTGACGTGTGCTTGGCCCTCTTTCTCAATATTTCTGTCCTTGTTTTCCTTCTCCAGGAGCTTCTCAAGATGCTGGTTGGCCTTTTCAATCCATCTCTCCCATTTCTCATTGACAATAATGGCAAACTGTTCATTCAAAGTGAGCTCATTAGCAAGCTCAACATCCTTTTGCCTCTCTAGTTCTAGAGTTCTTTTTAGCCCTCTAGTCCTAGGTATTCTTCTTGGAACTTTTTATTATACCTCATTGGTTTCACCATACCTTTCATAGGCCTCATCAAGTAAGGCCTTTGCCTTATTTTTTTCTCTTTTTTCCTTGAGAAGATGAATCTTCGTGATGGCTTGCTTGGTCTTGAGTTGTTCATTTTCTTGCTCATAGTATGCAATGAAAAACTTAGATCTCTCTAAGTTGGTATGAAGCTCCTTGAATTGGGCATATTTATGCTTGATAATAATTTTGGAGGCCTCATCACCATGCTCATCATCTAAACCAATAAGGTCAAAATCTGTCTCTGTCTCATGGAGATCATCATCCTCATGAATGGCTTCTTCATGTAAATATTCCTCTGCTATCTTTTGTTTGCCCTTCTGTACCTGCTTTGTTGGTGAAGAAGGCAGAGCCATCCACAATGTGTGGGGAAAACACCTGCCTATGCCCTCTATGATATGTCTTTTCCATTGTGCTCATTTCAGCCTCTTTAGGCTTGTTGACCTCAACTTAGCTAGGCGACTCATCCTGCTCATAAAATGGTGATGATGGTGGTGATGGTGACAGAGTAGGTGAAGTGGACTGAGGTGATGAAATGGTAGGCACTGTGGGCTAAGATGGAGGCATAGCTGTAGTAGGGTGAGATGAGGAAGGCACATCTTTAGCACGTGGAATTTGTTGAGCAGTAAAGATGTCATTTGCTATGAATGTGTCCCATGAAATGTTCAACTGGTTAAGCTGATGAAGGAAAATGATTTTGATCAAGGAGTTGTGGAAAATACTATTCATCTGCTGGTCAAACTCTCTCTTTTTCACAATGTATGCCATTTTGTCTATGCTCCTAAAAATATAGTATGGGATGTTGAGCAATTTAACTCTTGTGAAGTGCATGAGCAGTCTAATGTGATAAGTGTAAATTCTAGAGAACCTCCCTTCACAAGAGAAATACTTCATGATGACCTTCATCATGGGGGCATACCTATTAAGAAGATAGCTTAAAGGAAATACCCTCTTCCTCTCATTTCTATACATTGGTTTGATGAATGGCTCATAGTACTGATCCTCCAAATCTTTGGATTTATCGACCTCTCACCCATGCTTGGAATCCATGTGGTTGCAACAATGATGGATGTAGACACTGTGAAAATCACACCTGCTAGGTTTACTTGATTGTCTTTGAGGTTTACAATGAAGAGTCTGCTCAAAACAGGGTTATGTTGTACCCTTTCAATCATGTAACAAAACTCAAGGAAACCAACATACTTAAAGCATGAAAATATCATTGGTGAGGCTATCAGTTCTCTAATGTTGGTGGGCTCTAGCCTTAGAATTCTCCCTCCTTTGTGTGGCCTTCTATGTTGCCTGTCCTCCTCTTCTAATGGGAATGGGGATAGGTTTAAGGAGTAGGGATTAGGGTAGGAAAATTTAGGGAGATGAGGGAAGGGGTTAGGGAACTTTGGGGGGTGATAGGAGGTCAAGATACTTAAGGAGTTGAAAATGATAGTTGGATTATAGGTTTGGGGTATTGGCTGCCTAGGAATTTTAGTGGCCTAGGACTTAGGGTTTTATGGGGAAGGGGTTTAGGGATTAGTAAAGAGTAGTGTAGGGGTAGGGATGGGTTGAATAGTGATGTAGGAAGGTATTGTAGGGTTTATGGGCAGTAAATTGAGAGTGAGGGAGTGATACTATGGTTTTCCACTAGACACTTATTTAATTTTTCTCATGAAGAAAAACACCATAAAAATGACATTTAGGAAAGCAAGGAGGTGAATATTTTGTGTCACTTACTTGATAAAGGAGAAAAAAATCCTTTGCTAAAATTTTGAGAGAGATTGAAGGTTTTTTCATACTTCTAGTTCTCACTGGGCAAAAGCACAACACACTGCCCAAGAGTGCAACACCTGAGGTAAAAAAGGCAGTGCAAAACGCTCTACACGCAATGCCTGTTGCCTATGCACAACGTCACCATCCTAAGCGCAACACCAAGAAAAGTTTTTCCTTTGACTCTGCAATTTGACTTTTTCGAGCTGAGGGAGTGCAAACTCAACCTTTGGATGTGAAAATGAGTTTGAATGGGATGTCTTAGTGGTATTTATACTTCATGAAATTGATGATTTGGGCCTTAGGACCCACTTTCTTCCTTTACATTCACTTTGCGCTTTACACTATACCTTTCACTTAACTCTTTCCTTTGAAAAATTGATCTTTTGATGACATTTGAGAATTCTTTGAATTTGACTTTTTGGTGTTTTGGCATCTTTGGAACACTAAGTTAGTAGCTTGGGATGGTGAAATTATTAAATTTTGAAAGACATAAAATTACGTAATGAAAATATAAAAAATTACATTTGAACTAAAAATTACAATATGAAATAAGCATTTATCTTTACAAATCATCTTCACATGGTGAAGAGATGTTATTGAATCACCCTTTACTTGTTGGTCTTATGCAAGGGAATGGAGTTTTATTAGACCTTGGAAACCCTAATGACCTAATGAGACCTTGAAAAACTGGAATTCATGATGAGTTATACCTCATGACTGATTTAATGGCATGATGAAATTAACTTTATGGATGATGCACAGTCAGCAAGGTATGAAATATGTTAGCAAGTAATCAAATTTGAGGAAGAGTGATGTTTTTTGGACGAGGGTTACCATCAGTGACTAATTTTTTGCATGACCTAGTGGAATGATAAAGAAATTTCTGAGTGGGACTCCTAAAATGATATGAAAAGACGATTTTTGATCACTGATGGCAGGATGCAAATACTGACACTAACATTGGCCTTATTGGGGATGATAGCTCTGAAAGAGGTGTCAAGAACACCATAGAACAGAAAGCCTTATCCATTTGGGCCAATACGGTCAAAAACTCAAACTAATAAACATGAATAAAAACTGATAACTCAGAAGAAATAGACTGACTCAAGATAAAGTCAAATGACTGAAATTTGACTCAATACTGACTTGACTAAAAAATGAACTTTTGAAAATGGTAGAAAATTAGTGAAGCTCCATGGCCTTCTATTCGGGCTTCGAACTCCAGTGATTCTCTACGTCACACTTGCAGAAAGTGTAACTGATATCTACAATGAAATGGAAAACTGATTGAAATGTATGCTTTAGAAAATATAGTGCTTAATGAGCCTACAATTAACTGGTCCTCGTAAGCACTCTTGTCCATTCATCTCTTCAATAAAACAAGCACTCTGTCCTCGACAAGTGGAAATCTGATATGGCCCTTTCCATAAATTCTCAAATTTTCCATGCTTACCCTTATCCTCATTTCTGGCATCCCAACAAAGTACTACATCTCCAACTTTGAAGTTGTCTTCCTTTGTTTTCCATTCATATATATTTTTTATCCTGTCATGGAGTTTTGAAGTATTCTAAAATACCTCATCTCTCGTCTACTGAAGGTGTATCATTTGATTAATCTGACGTTGTATGTCATTTTCCTCAGTCCCTGCTTCTTGCAACAATTTCATTACCGGTACTGCTAATGATGTAGGAAACATAGTATCGACACCATACAGAACTTGAAAAGGAGACATGCCAATAGACTTCTTACTACTCACCCGGCCTGCCCACAATGCATTGAGCAACTTCTTATACCAATTATTTTGATTTTCCTCTAACATTTTCTTAATGATACTGATCAAGGAGTTATTAGAGGACTCTGCCAATCCATTACCTTGTAGGTAGTAGGCTGTAGAGTGTCCCAACTTAATTTTATATCTGTAACAAAACTTAGTAATCTTCTTAGAATTAAATGTTTCCGCGTTCTGTGATAATATTGGTAGGACAGCCAAAATGGGACAAAATATTAGTTTCTAAAAACTGAATGATGACAGAATCTATTGCTTACCTGGTCGGGATTGCTTCGATTCACTTTGTAAATAATATGTGGCTATCAATATCCAGTCGTGCTATGCAGATGATGCTAGGTGAATCACGCCTTTGAAATCTAGGCCCCATTGCTTAAATGGTGCATGTATTGAAATAGGTTGAAGAGGTAATGGGAGAAACTTTCTCTTACCCTGAAAAAATTGACATTAATGGAAGCTCATTACTGTTTTGTAGACATCTGCAAAAATTTTCGGCCAATAATATTCTGCTCTCAATATTTCATTGGTCATGGTCTTCCAATATAGGTGGCCTCCACAATCTTAGAAACACACCTCCGAGATCCTTCCAGTAAAGTGCATTGTCCAATATGCAATACTTAGAAGATTTGAGTTTCAAAGATCTGCCTTGAATCTTAGTCATGCCTACAGGAGGATTTAGGTGTTGCAAAAAATAAACAATATCAGTCTATCGTGGAGATGAAAAAAAGATATAGGATACCTGAATGAGATTCACTTCTTCTTCATTATCGGACAAGGTTGAAATCAAGCTGATGTCTAGAGCATGAAGGTTTGACTCAACTATGAGCTTGGCTAAGCCCTGAAATTTGATCAACTTGGTGAGATTGATCTCAAGGTCATTTTCTAGTAATGCTGCTATCCATCTCCCTCTCCTACATTCTGGGCCTGTTTGCATGAGAAATTCTTTAACAACTGCATTAGGCACATAAGCAATATTATTTGACTGTAGTATGTAAAATCTGAAATATTTAAGGGCTTTAACCAAAGCCAAAGCCTGTTTCTCAATGATGTTGTACCGAAGGGCTACATCTCTGATATTGTGACTGAAAATGCAATTGGTAGCTCTGTTTTATCCCTTTTTTCATCAAGATTACTGCCATGGTGTTCTCATAAGTAAATGAGAATATTATAAAATCAATAGTATAATTAGGACTTATCAAAACAGGAGCAGTGATCAAGGAAAACTCTACTGAGTTGAAATATTTTCAGGCATCTTCATACCACTTTACATCATTATATTTCTTCAACATACTTTTCAATTCTCTAACATGCTCAGCCAAATCAGGAATGAATCTACATAAGAAATTCATCTTACCATTGAATTCTTGTATTTCATTTTTGCTGTGAGGGAAATCAATCTGTTGAATTGCTTGAACACAAGAAGGGTCAATCCAGATCCCATCCTTGGAGATGATGTGACTGAGAAGTTTTCCCTCCTCCATGGCAAAAAGGCTTTTCTTTGGGTTGAGAGAGATTCCAAACTTCCTGCATCTCTCGAAAAGAATTCTTAAATGGTGAAAATTTTCATAATCAGAATGTGAAAAAACTGTCAATTAATCTATATAAACAACCAATAAAACATATTTTTCATTGGTGAATGCTATGTCCTTGGCCCACTAAAATGTGGCCCCTACATTTTTCAAACCAAATGGCATCTTTTCATATTTGAACGTTCCCCAAGGTGTAGTAAATTTTGTCTTTTCCTGATCATCTTCGTGCACCAAAATTTGGTTGTATCCCAAATAGCCATCCAACAGTGACATCCGGGAAGAACCGATAAATCTTTGAATTATATGGTCCATTTTGGGAAGTGGATAGTTTTCCTTGAGGAACACTTTGTTTAAGTTCCTGAAATCTATGCAAAGCCATATTTCTCCAGTCTTCTTTCTTACTGGGACCAAATTCAAAATCCAATCAGATAATCTGATAGGGACAATAACACCGGACTTGAAATTCCTGTTTATCTCTTTTTCAATTGATGGTAGCAATCTGGGATTTATCCTTCTCAACTTTTTCCGAAGGGGTTTTTGATCGGACTTAATCGGAATAGTGTGCTGAATGATGTTCTTGTCATACACCTTTAAATCTGCATATTCCCATGCAAAAACATAAGAAAATTCAGAAAGTAATTTAACATATTCAGCCTTTACCTCGGGAGATAAGGACTTAGAAAGTTTAACCATATTTGGTTTGTCTACTGTCCCAATGTTTACATCTTAAAAACCATTTTCTGTAGGTACTAATGTAGGCTTCCTTACTACGTCATCTTGGTCAAACAATTCTTCCAAAGGTATGAGACATTTTGGAATATTATTGTCTTTCAGCTGTAGTATATCCATCTGAGTTGCTTCTATATCTTGGTCATATTTATCACAAATTTCATCTATGGAACAATTCTCAAATTCTTCCTCACCTTGGAGAAAGTTATTTACCTGCTTATAATCCCATAATACTTTCCAATATCGCAAGTTATCGAGAAAAGTGGGCTGGTGTTTCACATGAATCTCAAACTTCCTATTTGAAAAGATGGGGATCCTAAAATTTCTTGCAGCTTTAGCCAATGAATTTGCCATGAGATTTTGATTCCTTGGCACCACTGTAAGTATACACTCCTAAAACATTTTCAAAATATCTAGTACACAATTCCTATATTGTCTCATTCGAGGATGGTTAGCTTGATATTCACCTTTAACTTGCTTGATCACAAGTTCTGAATCACCATACACAACAATCCTTCTTGAACCCAGTTTCTTCAAGATATTTAGGCCAGTAATCAGTGCTTCATACTCCAACTCATTGTTAGTGCAATCAAAAGCTATCTTGTAAGAGCACAATCTAACATTTGTAGGGACCTTATTCTGCTGATGAAAAGGGTTGCGGACCCAAATTACAATGCCTGCCTCGTATTTTCCAAGAGAACCATCAAATTCCATGGACCATAGTCCATTTTCATCCTCCATGTGCTAAAACTCTGATTTATGTTTTGGCTCAGCTTTCTAAACTATTTCTTCATGCTTTTCTGGAATTTATTCTACTTTATCTAATAGTTGTTCTAATGAGCTCAGAAGATTCCCCTTTTCCTTTTTTTATAACTTGTCTGATGCAATTATGAATCTATGGAACATTTTCTTCATCTACAAGCTAACTATATACATCATTTAAGTCGTTATCACTAAACAAAATGGATGACTCTAAATCTGTATGTAAAACATTTATCGGATGATTGTTGGGTTTTTCTTTGCTTGTGATCATATATTTCATCTTTGTTTCACTGTACAATTTTCTCAATTGTCCGAAAATAGGGATGGTTGCATAAGAAAAGTCTAATTGCAATGTGCCTCTCAATTCACCCCCCCACACCCCCACCCCCCCCCCCCACCATGATATTGACAACAACAGGCCAAACCGTGGTGGTATGTCATCTATCACCACATCCATTAGAATATTCTTTGCCAAAATCTGCTCTAGGGAGACTACCAAATATTTAATAAGGCCAATACAAAGGACTCTACCTGAATTGAAGGAGTATAACTCATGGTAGGAAGAGTGATATCAAGACCCAACTTTTCCATAATGGATTTTGGCATTAGATTATGGGAGGCTCCGAAGTCTAACATGGAATTGTGTAAAATGCATTGGTGGATTCTTAGAGTCAAGTAGAAAGGAGGAACCTCACTATATTATAATTGACCATCAATAGCAGGACCAAAAATGAGTTCGGGCTGATCATCTTCGACATTTACCATGTCAGAAAAAGGATCTACTTCAAGCATTTTGGCAACATGGGACTTATACTAGTTATTCTTAACAAGCTTGATTAAAGGAATAGACACTTTTAATTTTGAAATTTCAGTTTCTAGGCTGAAGGGAGTGGTTTTGTCTACCTCTTTAATGAAGATGTGTTATTGTCCATCATGGTCCTTTAATGGAGCTTATTTATTTCGACTATACTTTTCCTTACTTGCTGAACTTGTGGATGGTTGATTTACCTTGTTTTGATTTGTGACTATAGGCTCTTTTCCTTTACTTTGATTACTCGGAGGATTCTACCTTGTTTTAGTATCTTTCTGCTGAGATGCTCTCTTCTGAATGGGATTAACCGGTACATATATGCTCATTAATGATAGCTGTCTATTTTGTGACCTAAGTGCATTCAAGCACCCCTGCTGATAATCATCTGATTTAGTCTCCAATTGATGATCATTAGCAAGGATGAAATCATTATCCTTAGGCCCATATTTCTTTTCAAAATACTCTTCATCTTCCTAAAAAAACATAGGCAGATCATCAGCCTTGAAAAGGAGATTTTCCTCAACAATTGTGTCTTCATCATCTTCTTCTCCTTGAGCATAGTTCTGCTGCAAGGGTGTCCTGATTTGTTGCTATGGTGTTGGCTGCTCAGTAGCCTGTTGTTCTCTCTGCTTGATCCTTAAATGAGGCTATTGTTGGCCTCTGTAGTTAGGATTTCTAACCTCAGGTTGTCTTTCAATGATGGAAATCCTATCTACCATCCTTTCAATAGTCCTTGTCATTGTGACCATCTTAGAATTAGAAGATGAGGTGGATGGTTCATCTTTAATGGTGAGTTTCCTCTCATTTCTAGCTCTAGCTCTTTTCATTAACAGATTTGCTTTAGCACTGACTGCATTATTTTGCATATCTTCCAATTTAGCTGGATTTTTTTCCCTTAGTTGGTAGGCCATGTCGGGATCAAATGCATCTGGATAACATATGAGAGCTAAGCATGGAGGAGGCTTGATCTCAACGGGAATTGCATTATAAATTCTATTGAAGCGAGTATTGAAATCTTGGACTCATTCATTGAGATTTCTCTTTATGTTCTCATACTCAGAAAGAACCTGTAAATGGTTTTTCTTTGCCTCCCATCGAGCTATAAATGCATCAATCAATTGGTCTGGAGTGGAAATGGAATTAGCAGTCAGGGATCTAAACCAAACTTTGAAATCTCCAGAGAAGCTCTTGGCTATAATCCTCATTTTGGCATTGTCAACATCAAATTCCTCCAAGTCTATGAAGTCAGTGACCTTAACAATGTGTTGTCTTATAGATATGGTATAATTTTCATCAAACAGGGGGAGTCTTTGGCCATAAACCTGAGGTAAATCATTGAATTGAGCAGGCAGGATAAGTGGGGAAAATCTTGCCATGATTCCTACTGAGTGAAGTGTTGGATTGACAACAGGATGGATTGGTTGAATAGGTAGTGGAAAAATAGTTGTAGGTACTGAAATAGTAGGTATAAATGATGAGGCCGAGGGTGCAAATGAAAAAGCTACAATTGATTGAGGTTGAGTCAAGACAGGTATTGTCTCTTGATGGTAGAATTGGATCCAATATTTGATGTTAAGATCTGATTTAGGTTTAATATCTTCAAAAAACAAATCTTTCGGAGAACTAATATCTAATTCAGATAATGACTTGACCTCAGAGAGTCTTAAAGGATCGAAGACCATGTCAGATAAAGAGGTTTCAGACTTAGATCTAAACAATGACAATTCAAATTTCAGATCATATGGTATATCTTCAAGAGATAGTATTTTAGTAGAAAGTGAAATATATCTTACCAATGGAATTGGTCCTGAATAAATCTTTGTAGTTTGATATCTATGCCTCTGAAAAATATTCTCTGGATCTTTGACTAGATCAGCTAGATTAGGATCGGGATTTTCTCTGGTATATCTTCTCGAAGCCAGCTCTACAATCTTGGCACTACAATTATTGAATCAAACTTTTTTGAAACTTAACCCTATCATCCAAAGGATAAAATTCCAATGTTTCTTCACGTACACCCAGGGAAAATAAATCTTTCATTCGTTGGCAACGATGCAAGTATGTTATCACTCCACCAGATCTCTAAGGCTAAGAAAGAGTCCAAACAGAGGTAACCACAGACCAATATTTTAGCTTGGTAGCTAGCCATACCAAACTAGGGAGGGCTCTCTTCACAAAATCATAGCCAAGAGGGCTGGATGAATTAGGGTTTTAGGCTAGGTATGAGTACAGGGTTTTGTTTGTTTAAATTTTGGTTTGCTAGATGAGGATTAGGTCAAAGATGCTAGGTTAGGGAAAATAAGATTAGGGTTGTAGAGATTCAATGGGGAAAGGTAGGTAGAAAATCTAACACTTTAGGGTTTCAGGGTGAGATGGATCAAACTGATGAGGAGCTAGAAAGAGCAAGGCTAAGCATGAATTCTTTCAAAACTGAAGAAGATGAACAAACTATGAAGATTTTCCCAAAACAGAGCATGAGAGATGTATTATGTTTATCAAATTTAAAACCAACATATCATAGAGATGAAATGGATCATGAAAAAAAAAATTCATTCATAATGAGACATAAGAAGAATAATTCTAAATTTCCATACCACAGGTATCCCAAAGAAATAGATGCAAATCTTTCATTAATTTCCTACCAAATAATGATTACACTAGAATATCTGATCAATGCAACAACATCCAACCTATGAAATGAGTCAAAAAGTGTATGATATATACCTCAAACAACCTCTCCCAACTTTAGGGGTCAAATTCCTAAGTTGAGGAGGTGTTCCACCAAAAACTGAGCTGAATACCTAGAGTGTAGGGAGGTCAAACTGACTCATCCCTCACTTTTTGCAAACTGATTCATTACATGTCATTAAAAATTTTCACCTAATGTATTTACCCCTAGGTAAGTCAACCGAATCATAATTAATTTTACATTCATTATTTACATTGGTAAAAATCCCATTGACCCTGGTCAAACTAGAAAAATTGAGAAAATTGGAAAATATCAGAAAACTCAGAAAATTTGTCAAAAGCGCAATGCCGGTGGAAAAAGCGCATCAACAACTTCAGCTCCATTTTTGATGGGGTTCCAGGTGTCCAAATTGGGCTCAATATAGTTCATTAGAAATCTTGTCCTGTCTAGTTCCCATATATGTACCAGTTTCCAAAATGGTCAAGGTGTGACCATCCAAAACTTCATTCTCCCAAGACTAGTCAAAAGCGCAGTGCCAACCTCCAAAATAGGGCAAAAATGTCATTTTTTGGGTATTTTTGACTTTTTGACTGCCTTGTTGACCCAAAAAAGTTTTGTAAAGTGGTTTTCCTTACTATATTTGGCCTTATGAATCCAATGGTGGTTTCATTTTCTCCATTTTAGGTCCCTAGGAAAAGCGCAATGCCTAGGGTGCTGCGCTTTTCCAGTGCTATTGTGCAAAATTGCCAAAAACTCAAAAATTTCCAAAAATTTCAAAATTTGCCCAAATTTCTTCAAATTTTCTACTATGGGATGCTGATGAGGTGTACTAGGAAATGAGAGATGCCTCAGCAATAATATCAAGTTTCTCCCCTTCATTTTTCTTAGTTAGGGTTTGAAGTCTTGATTTAACCTTTTGTAGCTTTGAACTTGCAATTTGGTTTTTCTTGAAGTAGTGCTTGGCCCTCTTTCTCAATATGTCATTGCCCTTGTTTTCCTTCTCCAAGAGCTTCTTGAGATACTAGTTGGACCTTTCAAGAAATTTCTCCTGGTTCTCATTGACTATAATGGCAAACTGTTCATTCAAAGTGAGCTCATTAGCAAGCTCAACCTCCTTTTGCCTCTCTAGTTGTCTAGCTCTTTTCAGCCCTCTAGTCCTAGGTATTATTCTTGGCACTTGTTCTTCTTCCTCATTGGTTTCACCATACCTTTCATAGGCTTCATTAAGCAAGGCCTTTTCCTTATTTTCTTCACTTTTTTCCTTGAGAAGCTGAATCTCCATGATGGTCTACTTGGTCTTGAGTTGTTCATTTTCTTGCTCATAGTATGCAATGACAAAATTATATCTCTCCAAGTTGGTCTAAAGCTCCCTGAGTTGGGCATATTTCTTCTTGATAATAATTTTGGAGGCCTCATCATCATGCTCATCATCTAAATCAATAAAGTCAAAATTTGTCTCTGTCTCATGGAGGTCATCCTCCTCATGAATGGATTCTTCATGTACATCTTCCTCTGCCATATTTTGTTTGCCCTTATGTACCTTATTTGTTGGTGAAGAAGGCAGGGCCCCTCCCACAATTTGTGGTCCAAACACCTGCCTATGCCCTCTCTGATATGTCTTTTCCATTGTGCTCATTTCAACCTCTTTATGTTTGCTGACCTCAACTCTACTAGGTGACTCATCCTGCTCTTAAAATGGTGATGATGGTAGTGATTGTGATGAAGTAGGTGAAGTGGAATGAGGTGATGAAATGGTAGGCACTGTGGGCTAAGATGGAGGCATAGATGTAGTAGGGTGAGGTGAAGAAGGCACACCTTTAGCATGTGGAACTTGTGGAGTAGTAAAGATGTCATTTGCTATGAATGTGTCCCATGAAATGTTAAACTAGTTAAGCTAATGGAGGACAATGATTTTGATCAAGGAGTGGTGGAAACGACTATTCATCTACTGGTCAAACTCTCTCTTTTTCACAATGTATGCCATTTTGTCTATGCTCCTGAAAAGATAGTATGGGATATTGAGCAATTTACTCTTGTGAAGTGCATGAGCAGTCTAATGTGATAAGTGTAAATTCTAGAACCTCCCTTCACAAGAGAAATACTTCATGATGATCTTCATCATGGGGGAATACCTATTAAGAAGATATTTGAAAGGAAAGACCCTCTTCCTCTCATTTCTGTACATTGGTTTGATGAATGGCTCATAGTAATGACCCTCAAAATCTTTGGATTTATCGACCTCTCACCCACATTTGGAATCCATGTGGCAGCAACAATAATGGATGTAGACACTATGAAAGTCACACTTGCTAGGGTTACTTGATTTTATTTGAGGTTTACAGTGAAGAATCTGCTCAAAACAAGGTGATGATGTACCCTAGGCAACCAACATACTGAAAGCATGAAACTGTCATTGGTGAGGCTATCAGTTCTCTAGTGTTGGTGGGCTCTAGCCTTAGGATTATCCCTCCTTTGTGTGGCATTCTCTACTATCTTTCCTCCTTCTCTAATCTATCTTCCTCCTCTTTCCTATCCTCCTTCTCTTCCATATATTCTTTGTCTTCTTCAATGGTGTCTTGGTCTAGAAACCTTAGGGGAGGAAATGGGAATGGGGATAGGTCTATATGTTGGAAATATTGTCATTGATGGCAAAGGAGCACAAAGGAACAACACCTAAACTATCACTAAGGCAAAGGAGCAGAGAAGAACAAAAAATAAGGCAAAGGAGCAAATCAGGAAATTATGCAGTAAGAAAGCATAAAAGAGAAGCAGAGGAGCAGCGGAAAGGCAAGGAACAATGAATGTAGAAAGGCAGCAAATATAGCAGAGGCAGCGAATGCAGCTAAGAAGGCACCAAAGGCAAAAAAGGCAGCAGAAATAAGCAGAGGCATCAGAGAAGCAGTTAAGGAAGAAAAGGAGCAAAGGCAGCAAACCAAGCTCAGGAGAGTTCGACGCGTTTAATTCATGAAGCAAGGGAAAGAATCCCAAGTCAGAGTGAATATCAAATAGAAGAACAAGCTCATGAGAGATCAGCGCACTTAGAAACTGAATAAAGCTCAGGGAGGAGCAGCGTGGAGGAACCATGTTGTAGAGCAACGACAATATAAAGCTTAGGAGAGAATCGTGTTGAAGAATACAGAACAAGCTCAAGAGGAGTAGTGTGGAGGAACTGATGTTGCAAAGCGGCGATAGGACATACAAACAAAAATTGACTAAGGTAGAGAAGTCTTTGAAGAACTCCAAGTGAGGTGATTGGATGGTCACGATTAGATCGCAACAACAAAGGCAAGAAATGGACGGATATGATTCATCTTAAGATAAGCGGGGCAGAAATACAATTTAATTGCAAACAACAATGAGGACCATAGATCTGTGCAGATCAACGGTGACGATCACATCGACAGAGATCGAAATCGCAAGTCACAAGGTAATTGTTTTAATATGCAATGCAATGAGATGCGATGCGATCACATATCGCATATGATATGAGTTTTCACGGTGTGGTAAATGATATTGCAATAGCCGATATTGCGATGCGATATTACCATCGCATATCGCAATTGGGGCAAGACAAAAATTGCACAAACACAGTGGTCACAGGAAGTGCGAAGTGGCGATGCGAAGTGGTAATGTGAATTGGCGATGCAAAGTGGCGATACGAATCGGCGATCGCATATCGCAGATCGCAAAACTCAGAAGAGCACTCGTAAACGCCGAAGTGTGATAAAGGGGCCAGATGCGATGTAGCTCAGAACTATTATTCAAAGGATTTCAAATCTGGATGGAAAGCCTTTCCAGTGTTAAATTGCATAGGAGATGAAAAAGGGGAGTATAACGTAAAACCTTGATATTCCAAAATACGATATGATACTGGACGCGATACAGTTTGAAGTATTTCAAGTCCGCGGATATGTGCTTTTATGAAGAAAACCATGGAAGCGGAGGTTGCGATGAAGCGATAACCGTTGGATCATGGAGTAGAGATCTACGATGTAGATTAAAAGTGCTAATTTGGGCATCGATAAATGTGAAAGATTGGTGGAAATGAAAAATTTACAAGGGTATTATGTATTAAAGGCGTATATCGTTATAGAGCGAATATATTTAAATACAGTCTTAAAAGATAGTGGAATATATTTTGAAATCCGTGAAACAGTGAAGGCGGGATTAGAAAATTGGTAAGTTGTTTTTTCGCACCGCTTTTGGATGATAAGTGGTAAAAGGTGAAACGCGATAGCATTAAGAGGGTGACTCGTGGCATTATAAAACCACCTATTTCACATAGGTTGGGAAAAATTAAATAACATGCAACTTGGTGTGTGAATTCTGTTGGATTAGGAAGTTAAAAGAGGTGGATTGCGATGACCGTTCGATCGATGAAAGGATGATGTGCATGTGGATATGCATAACGAACATTTACAAGCTAAGTGTGAGTGAACGCATCTCAGAAGACATAGGAAATGGAAGAAGTAGAACAGTTATGCAGCAAAGCTAGAATATAGTAGTAGAAAAGACTCGGGAAAGTAATAAGACCCGACACTCATGCAAAACAATGGTTGATGCAGTAACGACGGTTTTTGAAGAAAAGTTTGAATGTTGTGGGCACAAGAAGAAGAGGCATAGTCGGGCAAAAGGATATTTGGTGGCACTGTTGAAAACATGCCAGCTGGGTCGAGTAAGCAAAAAATGCGCTCGGGTAGAACTGACATGATGAAACTGCAGAAACTAAAAAGACAATGACAACAGCATAAAGGAAAAACAGACAGCGAGCCAAGAGCTGAAAGGGATGAGTGAAATATACTTTTTGTAACTATAAATATAAATTCATTGATTATCTTTTATTGTATGTGATGCAAAGGCAAGTCTCCGTAGGCAAAGAAAAACTCCAATTTTATATTATAATGATTGTATATATTGTTACAACATCCTAAATGTGCTGAGCGAGGAAACGAGAAGGTGGAAGGCAAAGAGTCGTACCTATTCACTTCATATTCCATGTAGAATGCAAACAACCATGAAGTTAGCTGTATAAAACAGGTAATATTCATGTGCAGAAAAGGGACGAAAATATATATAGAGAGAGAGGTAGTATGCAGCAGAATTCAAGAGAGCTGAAGATTTTAGAAAGCTGCAGAATGGAAGAGAGCAGAATATTATAAGACATAACAGCATGAGGTTAGAGAAAGCAGCATAAGGTGAGAGAGTGTAAGAATAAGAAGAAGGAGTAGAGAGAGAAGTTGTGAAGATACAGAGATGATATAAAGAAAATTTGAAGGCTGGAAGGACAACAGTAAAGAAGGACAAAAATTGAGCTGATATCCAGGTAAATCAGCATATGATTTTATTGTACAGTGAGGAAGTTGGTGCTTCCATATAGTGTTGTAGCTTGATAGATGTCCAGTTGTAGCTGGCTGAGGTAGGAGCCTCCTGTAGGTTGTAGCCTTCAGAAAATAGATGGGAGTTAGAGCTTCCTTGCAATTTGTAGATTGCATAATTGAGGTAGTAGCCTCCTGTAGGTTGGAGCCTATAGAAAATTAGTGGTGAGAGGGAGTTGGAGCTTGCCTTTGCATCACAACAATAATAAGATGTGGTTTTTTCCCTTATGGGTTTCCACTTATATTTGCTGTCTATGTGCATGATGTTTATGTGTTGATATGGTGTATCTAATCTGCTTAATACTTTCTTCTCACATATTAAGATTGTTGTTACATTATGTAATAAGTTGATCATGAAATGAAGGTGTAAATAAATATAAAGGAAAGTTTTAAAAGTCCATGAATGTGTTAAACTGATTCACCCCCCCCTCTTAGTTTAACTAAGGGTTCAACACTAGGGAGTAGGGATTAGGGTAGGAAAATTTAGGGAGATGAGAGAAGGGGTTAGGGAACTTTGGGGGGTGATAGGAGGTCAAGATACTTAGGGAGTTGAAAATGATAATTGGATTACCTATATGGGGTAGTGCCTGCCTAGGAATTTTAGTGGCCTAGGACGTAGGGTTTTATGGGGAACGGGTTTAGGGATTAGGAAATAGTAGTGTAGGGGTAGGGATGAATTGATAGTGATGTAGGGAGGTAGGTAGTAAATTGAGAGTGAGGGAGTGATACTAAGGTTTTCCACTAGACACTTAGTTAATTTTTCTCATGAAGAAAAACACTATAAAAATGACATTTAGGAAATCAAGGAGGTGAATATTTTGTTTCACTTACTTGATAAAGGAGAAAACAACCCTTTGCTGAGAGTTTGAGAGATATTGGAGGTGTTTTGATGCTTCTAGTGCTCACTGGGAAAAAGCACAACACCTTGCCTAGGAGCACATCACCTGAGGTAAAAAAGGCAGTGAAAAATGCTCTAAGCGCAACGTTGGTTGCCTACATGCAGTGCCACCCTCCTAAGCACAGCGCCAAGAAACATTTCTCCTCTAACTCTACAATTTGAATTTTTCAGGTTGAGGGAATGCAAACTCGACCTTTGGATGTGAAAATGAGTTTGAATGGGAAGTCTTAGTGGTATTTATACTTCATGAAATTGATGATTTGGGCCTTAGGAACCACTTAACACTATTACCGATGAAATAGGTAACTGCACTGGTACCTACTTTTTGACGTAGCAAGAAAAAAACCCAATTTCGAAAAGTGGTGATGTAGAATAATTTTTTTTTTTTTTTAGCATGTTGTTGGCACTTTTTTTATTTTTTTTATTATTATTATTATTTTTTTTTCTGTGATGATTTTTATGTCAATTTTGAATAGCGGTGGTGTATCATCACCAATGTTTTTTTAGAGGATTGATTTTGACACTATACATTTTCTAATGTCTTCTTCTTCTGTGAGATGTTTATTTTTAAGTGCATTTATGTACTTGTGTTTTAAAAAGAAAAAAATAAATTTTTTTAAAATAAAAATTTGTAATGATATTTACACTTTTTTCACATAGATAAAAAATGAAAAAAGGGTCAATATTATAAATTTTATATTTTCTACAAGTTTATGTATTTCTAATTAATTTTTCAATGCACATCAAATAATTGTCGCTAAAAAACCAGTATTTTGAACGATATGACAAAAAAATACAAATTTTCAATACAAATAGAATGCAAAAAATACACTTTTAGAGACTTCTTGGTAAAAAAAACATGTTAAATAAACTAATTTTTGGGAAAATATTGACAAAAAAACTTAAGGAAATAACATTTTTATTGAATTTTATGTCAAAAAATACTAGTAATCACATGTTTTTTGAAAAAAATAAGGATTCTTCTCATAAAATATCAAAGTCTACACATTACAAGTAAAATTGATTAATAGATCTCAAAAATGAGCTTTGTTTGCAAGCATAACTTATAGATCCTCAACAATATCAACTAATACATGTTCAACTTCATCTAGAACATCATTGATAACTTCTTCCGCAACATTTTCTACTTCATTTTGGTCATTGTCATCTTCTAATGGATCTTTCATCCCTGAAAATCTTCCAAAGTGTCCCTTTCCAATCATTCCATATAATGGTGGTTGAGGTTCCTTTGCTTTTTTTGCCACAAGTGATTCATTAAAATCCCCTTTCCTCAAACCAACTTCTCTCTTCACATCTGGAAGGTATTTAGAGCGTTATTTCTTTGTTGAATAAATTTGCATTGCACTGGGTCTTTCTCGATGGCAATGCAATTTATTCCTTTTGGTAGGCAACATGCTAGTGTTGTACCTAATCATCAAGTACAAAAGAAATAAGTAAGAAAATTAGTATAAAGACATAAAAAGTAAAAAATAAAATATTTAAATTTAAATTTGTATAATAAAACTTACCTGAACCTAAAAATAGATCCAAAACCCAATCTCCTTCATTTGAAGGTGTCGCCCGGCCTGCCTCTAGCCCCCAGCTGGGCGGAGGGCAATTCCGAGAATCACCCTCTGCCCAGCCGGGGGCCAGAGGCAGGCTGGGCAGTCCTCGACGGTGCCACCTAGTCGGCCTCCACCCAATCAGGGGCAATTCTAGAAATCGCCCTTCGCCCAGTCGGGGTTGATTCTCGGAATCTCCCTCCACCCAGCCAGGAGTGATTTTTGGAATCTCCTTCTGCCCAGCCGGGGATGATTCTCGAAATTTCCCTCCACCCAGCCAGGGGCCGGAAGCAGGCTGGGACGGCACCGTCAAGGGCTGCCCAGCCTGCCTCCAGACCCTGGCTGGGCGAAGGTAGGTTGGGCAGCCGTCGATGGCGCCACTCGGCTGGCCTCTGGCCCCCTGCTAGGTAGAGGGAGATTCTCGGAATCACCCTCCACCCAGCCGGGGGCCGGAGGCCAGCCGGGTAGCACTGTCGAGGGCTGCCCAGCCTGCCTCCAACCTCAGGGTGGGCGGAGGGAGATTCTGAGAATCACCCTCCACCCAGCCGTGGGTCGGAGGTAGGTTGGGCAGCCCTCGACAGCGCCGCCCGGCCTGCCTCTGGCCTCTGGCTGGGCTCGGGGCGATTTCGAGAATCACCCCTGGTTGGGCGGAGGATGATTCCGAGAATTACCCCCGATTGGGCGGAGGGCGATTCTAAGAATGACCCCCGGCTGGGCAGAGGGTGATTTCGAGAATCACCCCTAGCTAGGCGGAGGTCGATTCCGAGAATCACCCCCAGTTGGGTGAAGGGAGATTCCGAAAATCACCCCCAGCTGGGCGTAGGGTGATTCCGAGAATCACCTCCGGCTGGGCAGAGGGCGATTCTGAGAATCACCCCCAGCTGGGCAAAGGTCGATTATGAGAATCACCCCTGGCTGGGCGGAGGGTGTTTCTGAGAATCACCCCCGGCTGAGAGGAGGTCGATTCCAAGAATCACCCCTGGCTGGGCAGAGGGCGATTCTGAGAATCACCCCCGGCTGGGCGGAGGGCGATTCCGAGAATCACCCCCAATTGGGCAGAGGGCGATTCCGAGAATCACCTCCTGCTAGGTGGAGGGCGATTCCGAGAATCACCCCTGGCTGGGTGGAGGTCGATTCCGAGAGTCACCCTCGGCTGGGCGAAGGGAGATTATGAGAATCACTCCCGGCTGAGCTGAGGGCGATTTTTGAGAATCACCCCTGGCTGGGTAGAGGGTGATTCCTGGTTGGGCGAAGGGCGATTCCGAGAAACACCCTTGACTGGGCGGAGGTCGATTATGAGAATTACCCATGGCTGCGCGGAGGGCGATTTTGAGAATCACCCCCGGCTGGGCGGAGGGCGATTTCGAGAATCACCCCCGGCTGGGCGGAGGGTGATTCCGAGAATCACCCCCAGCTGGAAGGGGGCGATTTTGAGAATCACCCCCAGTTTGGCAGAGGGCGATTCCTCACCCTTGGCTGGGCGGAGGGTGATTCCAAGAATCACCCCCGGCTGGGCAGAGGGTGATTTCGAGAATCACCCCTGGCTGGGCGGAGGGCGATTTCGAGAATCACCCCTAACTGGGCGGAGGGCGATTCCAAGAATCACCCCCAGCTGAGCAGAGGGCGATTCCGAGAATCAACCCCCGCTGGGCGGAGGTCGATTATGAGAATCACCCTTGGTTGGGCAGAGGACGATTTCGAGAATCACCCCCGACTGGGTGGGGGGCGATTCCAAGAATCAACCCCGACTGGGTGGAGGGTGATTTCGAGAATCACCTCCGGCTGGGCAGCACCGTCGACGGCTGCCCAGCCTGCCTCAAGCCCCCGGCGAGTGGAAAATTAATTTTTATTTTATTTTATTTTTTTCAAAAATAAACTATTTAAAAAATTTATTATTTTTTAAACAAAAGCTATTATAATAAAAAAAAGATGTATTGTTTAATATATAAAAAAAGAAAAAAAGAAAAAAAGTATTCAATTAAAATTTTAAAATATAAAAAAACAATAAAAACAAATTAAAAAATATATTTTAAAAAATTAACAAACAAATATAAAAAAATAATAATAATTTTGATATTTTTAAAATTAAAACAATTATTATTTAAAATATAAAAAAACAATTCAAAAAAATTTAAAATATGTTTTAAAATATAAAAAAACATATATAAGAAGATTTTAATTTTAATTTTTTATATTCTTAAAACTAAAACAATTATAATTTAAAATATAGAAAAAAAATAAAAAAAATTAAAAAATATGTTTTTATATATAAACAAACAAATATATGAATAATTAATTTTTCATTTACTTGTTCATTTTTAAAAATCGTTTAAGTCATATAATTTCTCCATAATTTCATGTTTCTGAAAGTACCTTGAAAACTTAAGATTTAAAAACTTGAGATTTACAACTTGTCATTAAGGTTTTTATGCACCACGAAATTTTATCTTTAATGTTATGGTTGAAAATAATTACAATTTTAGGGTTGTTTAGAGTCAAGATATTTTATGTTTAACAACATGGATAAAAATTGTTCGAAATGATATGCCCTTCAGATATGATTTTGTTTATATTTAACATCATCTATCAAAAAATTTAGAATTTTACAATTTTTCAATGTCCTAATATGTTGTCTTTAATTCCATTGTTACAATGTGTCACAAGTGTGACAGAATGTTTTTTTTTGTTATTCTAGCATCAACTCGTTTTGTTTTGAGGGTGTTTTTTCAATAATTTTTTCAAGAAAGAATTTCATTTTTAGCATAATTTTATAAAAAGGTGAAATTTGACCTTGAGAAAAAAAAACAAATGCGTTCTGGAATACACACTTTTTGTTTTTGGGGTATTTTTTCATGTTTTTTGAGTCTTTTTGGGCTAGAGTTCCCGTTTTGAGGTAATAGTTCTCGTTTCATCGGTAACATTGTTACTTTCTTCCTTTACATTCACTTTGCACTTTACACCATACCTTTCACTTAACTCTTTCCTTTGACAAATTTATCTTTTTATGACATTTGAGAATTCTTTGAATTTGACTTTTTGGTGGTTTGACATTTTTGTAACACTAAGTTAGCAGCTTGGGATGGTGAAATTATTACATTTTTAAAGACATAAAATTGCATAGTGAAAATATAAAAAATTACATTTGAACGCAAAATTACATGATGAAATAAGCATTCCTCTTTACAAATCATCTTCACATGGTGAAGAGATGTTATTCGATCACCCTTTACTTGTTGGTCTTATGCAATGGAGTGGAGTTTTATTGGACCTTGGAAACCCTAATGACCTAATGAGACCTTGAAGAACTGGACTTCATGATGAGTTATACCTCATGATTGATTTCATGGCATGATGACATAAACTTTATGGACGATGCACAATAAAAAAGATATGAAATATGCTAGCAAGTAATCAAATTTGAGGAAGAGTGATGTTTTTTGGACTAGGGCTACCATCAATGACTAATTTTTTGCAAGACCTAGTGGAATGATAAAACAAATTCTGAGTGGGACTCCTAAAATGATATGAAAAGAGGATTTCTGATCACAGATGGTAGGATACGAATACTAACACTAACAGTCATGTTACATTTTGAAACATAGAAATTTACCATTTTTATCCTTCAAAATCCTTCAATCGTCCACAGAAAATATTTCTGGAGCATTACGGAGACTTGATCCAGAAGGGGTTTAGATTAGGTCCAGTGCGTGCGGTACTCTTTGGGGCTACCCGACCCATCTGGTGATTGGTATTGGTAAGTGACTACCAAGAAGCTAAAGACTCAAATGCTCACATGGGATGAAGGCACTTTAGTGGCCAAAATTTGGGGCATCCTTTCCCTATATGTGATGGTCCAGGAAACACTTGATCCTCATTTCCATTACCTTGGTTGACTCTTCAGCTGTTGGAAGGCATCACCATTTATTTTTGGATGTTGGCCCCAGTACCCATCAGGATATATCTCCGCAAGGCACAGTTACTTTGAGAGTGGTAAGGAAGATCAGGTCTACATAGTATTTTTATCATATGAAAACAAACAAAAACCTTTTTTGATTAATTGATCATATAACTTAATGTAATTAAAATTACCTTTCCATTTTCGCTTTAAGTTTATGCATGTGATTATATTGCATTGATAAAAATATTCTTCCCTCCAAAGTTGCAAATCAAGTCACACTAATCGACACCATAGGGGGCCCCAAGGCAACCCGTCGATCTAGGAATTTCTGATACCTCCCCCCATTATTGGGAGGCGTGCCAAGACTCTTGTCATTCAAGCATAGAGGAAGGCACACAACCACTGTTATATGATCTTCCTTTATTGGGGCAACTTTTCTCAAGACCCCTCCCTGAAAAACTACAGCTTTCACAACCCCACAAGGGTCACATATAGCTACCCCTTAGGGGAGTCCAAATACCACTCCTCCGGATAGACCCAGGAGCACCCACCAGGGTAGTTTCCCTCCAGCCTCCCTACAAAGGACCCCTTTGCGTATAGCTATCCAAAATCATTTCGCGATGGTGGATAACTCGCAATTACCTTTCTTAGCATCTGTGAATCTACCATATCTATGTAAGCTAACGAATGAACCAACAAAACATTGATTTAATTGGCTTGCTATGACCACTAAGCTCCCTTTAGTTATTCCAAAATTCGAAGGAAAGCAAGCGAAAGACCCAAGAAACCATGCCATGAATTTTCACCTGTGGTGTTCGTCGAAAAATATTTAGATGATACCATTCGACTACAACTATTTCAATGCACCCTTATAGGGTCTACAACGAAATGGTATGTTGACCAGCCTTCTGAATCACATGGAACCTTTAGTGCCCTCGCGATAATGTTTATCACTTCTTTCCAGCTCCTGATTCATCATGACTCAATAATGTAACTCCTCAACTATTTTAGACAAACACCGGCCATACACATATCAGACCATATCCATGAAAGTCAAAAATTTCGTAGCTTGTGAAAAGCTAATTTTGACGATAGAGGTCTTATGGACTTGTTTTTAAATCACTCATAACCAAAATATTAAAATATGTGGCAACAAAAAACCCACGTAATGAGGAAGAAGCCATTAGTAAACCCCAACAACTAGAGCTCATATAAACCTAATCTAGATATATCTATCATATCCTTCCAAACGTCATGCGCCTAAAAACTTATAGAGAGATACCGGGTGCATCAAATAATATTGACGGATTGATAGGGTCCTTAAACCAAACTCAACCTAACAACAATTATCAGTATCCCACATATTTGCATACTAGTCAAATGTTTGATACTACTCAAAATGTATCGCATCCAGGATACTACCCTAGTCAACCTGCACCATTTCAAAATGTAAATAATAAGGTCAACCAATATCATCCCCGACAAGGAGGACCATACCCTCCCCCTAAAGGAAATCAATACTCATCTAGGAACATCGACGGAAGAGAGTCGTCCCAGAATGCGTACACCAATCAGGGATAAGGAAACCAATACTCTCCTTTCCCCGCACATTAAATAAATATACCCCCAATGCAAAATAATGTAGGGGTTAATTCAGTGCAACCCTCCCAAGATCAACATCAACTGCCTTATGACCAGGAGAATAATAACAATCCTCCAAACGTTACTAGGAAAAAAACAATGATCAGACCAAACAGAGACCCTGGACATGGGGGTAACAATCAGCAGTGCCCCCTGCGAACACAGATTGGGGGGAAGCCCAACCTAAATTAGAACTAGGAACCAACCAAAAACAACTCTCAATGGAAAAACAAGATGACTAGTCTAAGGAGAAATAATTCTTGTGCCATATGTGGGGAGTATGGTCATTACACCCACCATTGTCCTGAGCTCCCTGGGTTGAAAATACTAAAGGGAAATAGGGGACAAGGGGGGAAGAAAATGTCACGTGAAATACTACAAGAACCTTTCCCCCATCAAGAAGTGGTTAATAATCAACAATATCAACCACCCCAACAAATTATTTTTGGAGGGAACGCTCAAAACAATCATGACATATTCATGGCAAGAGAAGACTTATTCTTGCAAACACGTAATGGAAATTATGAAGCACCCCCAGATACCAACCCAATAGGCTCAAGCATGAGTGCACTAATAACACCATTAACCATATCTAAGGTGCCTATTGAGCCAATTCCAAAAATGGTAAAAGGGCCCATGAGGTGCGGAGGACATAATTCAAAAGATGCTCACAAATACAACATATTGGACGACTTGGGTTAGTATCCCTAAGCTATGTCAGCATTAGAAGTACTGTAATATTTCTGAGCCCAATGGAAGCCTTACTTTCCACATTAGGTGCAATCAAACCCTCTGATTCTCGCTTAATGGTCTTCGACCTAGAAAAATCAAGCCCTCGTATTCCTTATATAGTCTCTTTTCAAATCCATGTTTCAATCCAAAACATCACCATTCATCGTTGCATCATGGATGAAGGAGCATCCACATGCATCATGTCAAAAACAGTTCGGAAGAAGTGAGGATCATTGGAAATGAAACCATCTGACATCATGCTTAGAGCATATGATGGGTGCCCACCCTCCCTAGTAGGTATTTTTCAAGATTTATCAATACATCTTGCAAACAAGACTATTCTCATTGACATTGAATACTTGGATGCACAACTAGACTATAACAACCTTGTTGGATGGAGTTACATGTATGTAATGACCGTAGTAGCATCCTTCGTATTCAGATTAATGATGTTCCCCCATGATAGGAAAGTCATTACTATAGACTAACTCACGTATTATGAGAAGAAACTTGTAACCACCCTTGATGGTGTACTACCATTAGTAGATTCGTATACAGAGTCGATCACCACATACACAAAGTTTTCTTCCAGTCAATTCAAACTAGCTACTCTCCTTAGAACTTATCCTGGAGAACCTCCTGTATTACCAGGAGAAGCTCCAGCACCTACAGGAGTTGCAGTGTGCATGATGAGTTAATCAAACACTAAACCTAGTCAGGAACCATAGGCTAATAGCACAAATATTATCACCATCGATTGATCATTTCTACCATATTCCATCACTGGAACCCCCTTCCTACATCCCCTTCCTGGTTATATATCAAACTAGGTCATGGAAACCCTTACATTACCAAACATGGATCTTGTGATACCGGTTTGGTATTTGGCCCCACCGACCATGTCAGGAAACTCAGGTATTACCTCTACAGGTACCATCCCTATCACTTATATGGAGGCCATCATAACTCAAGAAGCCCCCATAACGACCCCAACCAACACCAGCAAAAAGGGAAAGAGAAAATGGAAGAAGGTGGACACTCCTAGAGTCCCTAGGACATCTCCACCTTGTGCACTATGTAATTAAGTTGGCCATCCTACCAGCATTTTCCCAGAGTTAGACGAGTTGAAATATCTTCTACACGCCGAAAGAATGATTTTGACCCCAAATCCAAACAAGCAAGAAAATGTCACAAAAAACCAAGGTAAGGCATTACGCAAAAACCATGCATTTTCCATATGTGAGGAGTATGGGCATCATACTCATAATTGCTCAGAAATCCCTCGATATAGGGTTGTGTTACACACATTGGCGGAGTCTAATTCCCAAGATCCATCTATAACACCAATCTAGAAAGGGGAGGAAGGATCCAAAACCATATTATACATATGAGAAGAACCAACATGATGATCATAGGAGAGAAAGCCAACTAAAATCCCGTCGCCTTCTGTTCACTATCATCAGCCTAGATATGGGAGGAGGACCAAATGCCCCAACAAGGCATGGTCTAAACCCAACCCCCCATGTGCCCTATGCGGCAATCCCAACTGCCTGGTCAACTAATGTCGAGAACTGACCAGGTTCACTGAAAGTTTCCACACAGTAACCCATATCCCCCAATTATGTCTCTCCAATAGAGAGAAAATCACTCGTTGCTATTGCCGCATATGCTCCCAATTTCATCATACGAATAATTTCCAATATATTCCATGATTTCGAGTAGTCAGAGAAATGTTAAACCAAAACCCCTTAATAAAGCCACATCACGCTAAGACTAAGGCCCAAAGAAGGAAAAAACACAGAAATGCACCATCTCACAACCCCAACCAAGCATTGTTGTCTTACGTCGTGAGAAGTACTAGCTCGCATACCATTTACTCAGTAAATACCTTCCCTATGTGCGACATTTGCACTAGTCACTCTCACAGTGTAGAAGCATGCCCTATGTTACAAACATTTAAACATCTTAGGATTCAGTGGCAGTTTCATATAGAGGAGGAGTCCTTCACCCCTTATACACCAAAAAGGTCACACATACCTTACCCCATCCAGTACAAACCAACCATGATGAAATTCTTACATCACCTAATGTTGACGACATGCAACATCACATATGATTCATATCATCATCCGTGGGAACCTTGATTCATGCTATCTACTCATCATTTTTTGGTGTTGAGACCGTTAAAACAACCATACTAGTAGTAATATCACCGACATGGAAGAACCAACCTATCTGCAATTTTCCAACGTCATCTGGTTCTATGACGCCAACCACAATATCATATTCTTATTTGTCGACCAACACTTCTAGGCCTGAATTACCTCCTCATTTCCTCACACAAAATAATTCCCCCCTATATATCCTCTTTCACTCTAACGAACACATTTTGGAGGCCATGATGGAACATGAATATCCATGGGACGCCATGCACCATCGTTGGTTTTTTCTACCAGAAAAAGCATTCGTTCCTGGAAACACACCTACCGAAGACATCTACGCCATTGAAACGAAAGATTTCTTGCCATCAGGAAAACTAGATTGGTTGAAAAATCCCATCCCCACACCTGATGCATTTGAGGAAAGTAACATGGTGAATATTTCTCCTACCATTAAGGTGAATATTGCAAAAAAACCTCGAAAGGTTGAATAAATCTCCCTGGGTGAAGCATGCTCTCCAAAGGAAGTAGCCTTGTCAACCTCCCTATTACAAGAATACAGGGATATATTTGCATGGGATTACTCGGAGATTACATGCCTAAGCACCACCATTGTGGAACATCATATTGACACGTGGCCTAAGGCCCTCCCCGTCCACCAAAAGCAATGTCAATTACACAATCAAGCAGGAGATAGATAAACTCCACATCGCTGGGTTTATCTACTTGATCGCTTACACATCATAGGTTTCTAACCCTGTACCCGTCATGAAAAAATAGGGCACAATCCGCATTTGTACCAAATTATGGGATCTAAACAAAGCTTGTCCAAAAGACAATTACCCCACACCATTCATCGACCAAGTCATATATTCTTGCTCTGGTCATGAGGCCTTATCCTTTATGGATGGGTTTTCAGGGTATAATCAAATCTAGATTCGACATACGAATCAGTACAAAACTGCATTCACCACTCCTTGGGGTACCTTTACATACCAGGTTATGCCATTCGGACTTAAAAATGCTGGTGTAATATTCCTAATTAGCCCAAGCTAATAGGAATATTTCATTTTGTGTTAATTTTCTTAATTGATGAATAAAATGTAAAGGATGACATGTAAACTCCTAAAAACATCAAAATAAATCAATGCCCAATGTGAACAGAGGAAAATCAAGGCTATCTTAATAAAATACCCTTATATTTGAAAGAGGATTGTGGAGATTGACTGGGTCAATAGGACCAAATCACAACACTTTCCAAATACATTGAACCTCCTGGTTGATCAACGCAGTTTTAGATGGAGGATCTCATGTGAAAGGAGATAGGGTTTCTGAAGGTGGTTTAAGGTTTCTCAAGCTCTCATATTATAAAAGGAAGGGGAAGGGTCAAGAGAAGGTTTGTTGATGATATTGTATTTTTGGAGTATATTGTCTATTTTGACATATCTTGTTCCCTTGGCTGTTTAGCAGAGAATTGTGAGGATTTCCTGTTTAGGGATTCTCTCTCCTTCCATTGAGTAGCTCTTGGAGGGCATTCTACTACTCTCCCACTATCAGGCATTTGGCCAAGCTCCATCTCCCTTAGGCAGTGTAAATCTTGTTGGGGTTTACTTGTTTCAGTGAGCTGCAACAAGTGGAGACTAGATCTACTCAGATCTAGATTATACTAGTGCCTCTTCTCAGTGAGTGTGTCTTTTAACCTCCTGGAAGAGTGTATTAGTTGTTGAGCTTTATATTTTGATCTTGGCATCAGGAAAATTTGTGCTTCAAGTTTACAGCACATTTTGTCCTCTTGGACTGCATTATTTCTAGTTGCAGAGTTGCAGGGTATTCCAACATTCAGTTGGAGAAGTGATCTCTGGTGTAAAGGAGTCTTCCTTGCACTGTAGTGATCCATGGATTGGCCAACCAATCCATGTATGTTTCAGATCTGATTCATTTCTACATCTACTTCAGAATTTTTGAATCATTCTGCAGATCTGCTGCGGTAAAACTCAGATATACTCTTGTCCTTCCATGTATTGCTGAAATCCCCAAGGGGAATGTAAAGTAAAGACAATCTAGTGTACCGATCTGTTATAGATCTGATATTTTGTGCACAGATCTATCTTAGATCTGATATGTAATGTACATCTGCTACAACTCCTAAATATTACGCTGTATATTCTTGTTGCAGAGAAATAAAGTGTTGCAACACCTCGTTGTTGAGGGTTTCTTTATCTATTCTTCCATTTTTCTCATGATCTGAGCAATAAACTCCATGATCTGATTTAATACCATGTATGCATGTATATTCCATCATATTTAATAATAAACCTTCAGAAAATCATGCTGCATAAGCTTTAGTTAATTTCTGTTGAGTCAAGTCATGGGGATTGGGCATTTTTAAGCCATACCGGGAGTGGGAGATCTGTTTAACATAGCTAGAGTCATTTGTTTCATCTGAAATTTGGTATGTAATTCCATCATGACCTAAGATAAGGGATCCCACCTTCCTTTTCCCCTATTTTTACGCAAATTTCTGAAATTAACATTTTTAGGGTTGAAATAGCTATTTTTCCCCACTCCGGGTTGAGGAAATGAATCATATTTCTTGTTGTTGATCATGTTATTGAAGGAAATGTGATTTAATATCTGTTATGAGCTATATTTCTGCATCTCCAACCTTATAATATCTTAATATATTCTTATTGTTGTAGAAAATCCCTATTTTGGGATATTACAGTGGTATCAAAGCATAGTCTTGGCTCAGCCTGTGAGTTCCAACCATCAGAGGGAGAAAGATAAGAATAATAAATAAGAAGATCAGAATGATGAATAAGATGAGATTACTCTCATCAGTTTTCAGATCTAGAAAGGACCTCCCCCAGGAGGTTAAGCAGATGAAGAGTTGCAGTGAAACTCCTAAAGGGTTTCAAGAAGAGGAAGAGCCATGCACTTCCTATTCTCAAAGAGGAGAAGACAAGAGACATAGAGGACACTTGGAATATGAGATTCTAAGTGAATACAAAGCTAAATCTAAAGCCTCCAAGGAGACTCTAGCTTTACCTCAGTTCATTCAACTAGAGGAAGAGAGACCCTCACCACCACTTGAGGAAGCATGTACTAGCGCTGTCAGAACCTTGGAGGAGAAGCCTTCATGTTTAGCAGTGGAGGAAGACAACATAGTTGATAAAGGATGTCTTGCTTCTACATCTCACCAAGGTATGCTTGAATTTCCATCTCTTTTCATTTCAGCAAACCATATGAAGGGATCTACATCTTTGCATGTTGCTGATTTAGAGAAATAGAGTTTCCCTGCATTGTTCAAAGGCAGTGATGAAGAAAAGAGGACCCATGCCTTATGGGAGCATTCACATGAAAACTTCATTCATGAAGCAGAGGAGGAAGGAATGGTAGATAGTAGACATCTTGAAGTGAGAAACCCTTTCTCCTTTCTAGATGACACTTTCTCAACGAGCATTCCCCAGCTCAAAGAGAAACTTCTACCTGCAACAGATCCAAGAACCCACTGGTTTTGGAAGACCATGCATGAGGAGGAGGTCTCATCAAGAGATCCCATGAAAGGTGCACTTCAACATTTCATGAAGTGCAAAGCTCTTCAACAGTCTAAGGAGGCTCTTTCCTTGTCACCCTTGGATCTTCATGGATTCAAGGAGGAATAGATAGATTATGGAGGACATCTTCGGATGGATAAAATATTTCATGTGTGTGTTGGAAACTTCTTGAGCCATACACATCATGATGGGAGGTTTTTTCCTACCACCTATTTGGGTCCTTATGGGGTCAAATTGATCCTTGAGAAGATTGCACTTCAACATCCCATGAATTGCAAGAGTAGAAATCTGATTTGGGAGAATGACAGTCTTCCTTGGGAGAGTGCTAAGGAAGGACAAAATGGAAGGCACCCACATGTGGATGGATGGGTGTGGATGATGAGCAAGAAGCTAGAAAGCTACTTGCAAATCTATGTTACCGGGAAGCAGGAGGCTTGGCTACATTGGTTACTCTTGAAAGAGTTTGGTCATCATCCTATTTCTAAGGGTATGTGGCAGGATACTTGCATCATAGTGTTGGAAATATTGTCATTGATGGAAAATGCATTAGGAGCATCTGAAACAGCACCCAAGAAAAGAGAAAAGCGAAGATCAGCAGAGAAGAACAGAGGAAGAGTGCAACTACAGAGAGCAGTATCGGTCAAGGAACAGTTTCAAGCAGTGAATTGAAGCAGAGTTGCCCAAAGACAGAGGAATAGAAAACCTGGAAAATTGAGAAGAATAAGTGAAACACTTATTCATTCGTATATGGTGATGAGGGATTGGTTCTATATTCTCCATGTCTTATATATTCAGTAGAATATTTGAGTTCCTGTGGACATTTGTGAAATCATGTGTTACTGACAGATGGGATTTTGCCCGTATAGACAGGTTGAATTGTGAAAGCGTGAGTGTGGTACTCAGAACATCTAGATTCTGTGAAAGGAGGAGTTTCGTGAAGTTGTATACGATATCGGGTTGCTAGGGCCACGATATAGTGAGCCACGGACGGGTTCTTTGTGTACAGATCACATTATATATATATATATATATATATATATATATATATATATATATATATATATATATATATATATATAAAATCTGAGTTTCATACATTTAATCACGGAGGAAGATCAATTAAATCAAAGGTATGCTTTAAAGAATCACGTGCGGAATGAACAGTGAAAGCGGTTTATGGTTTTCATCGCACCGCCTATGTGGAGCAAGCGGTATTTCTTGGTTGAGGAGCGATCCCATAGAGTATTTGACACGCATCCCTGTACGACGTCACAAAACCACTTTCACTATGCGCCATCACGCGTTATAGTTCGACCCAGGACGCCCAGCGATATCGTTGAGCGCCATTGATCTGGGAAGGGCTCATCGGACGGTCATCATTTGTTGAAGGTGTGCAAAGATTAACACAGGTACGGTGGGCCATCGCACGTTAACGTTCGGCATCAGAGGTCGAGCGATATGAATATACGTCGTTGATCTGGAAGCTTGCCAATCTAACAGTGATCGGACGCTGGACTTGCGCGAAGTTTACCTATGGTACCATGCGCATATTTAATTGGCTATTGACTATATTTGTGGGCTCGGAGTCAAAGGTTTACCATATTATTTGGAAGGGTTAAAATGCGAAGGGTTAACTTTAACCCTAAAGTTCTGTTCAAAATTGTAAATATATTTATTTATCAATTCGTTCAAATTGATAAATAAAAATTAAAAAGGAGATCAAAATCCCCGTGGGACAAACTAATGGAAATATTGTCAAAGGAATACCATTAGAGGTTAAATGGTTTTTGACTCATGGTTTTAATAAAGGCGAAATCTATATAAAGGGAAAAAGATGATTATTCGATGTGTGCGTCTGTGAGGGCTGAAAAAGAAAATTCCTCTAAGGAATATCTGCATGAGCGAGCTATGTGCTTAACTAATAAATCTAAATCGATAATGCACCCATGAACGTATTGATCGAAAGATGATGAGCCTTAAGTCTATTCAACAGAAGAATTGACGAAGAACTGGCGCAAGTCTGCTGAAGAACATATATGATTCTGACTTGATCCAGTGAGAAATTGATGAAATGTGGTCCGCAGTTGTGCTGAGGGTTGAAGCCTTCAGAGAGGGGGTTGTAGCTCCCTTCCAGTGGTAGCTGGTAAACGAGAGCAGGGGGTAGTAGCTCCCTTCCAGGAGAGGCTGGTAAACGAGAGAAGGTTGTAGCCTTCTGCAGGTGGGTGCCTGCATGCTGGTATAAGTCTGTACCAGCACATATTGTAAGAAGCTTTTTCTCTATAATAAATATTGAAGACTGAGATTACAGCAGCGGTGGTTTTCTCCCGAATTGGGTTTCCACCTTAAATCCTGGTGTTCATATGTGTTGTTTATGTTTGATGGTTTGTCTTGTTATTTCTATTCATGCTTAATGCTTATCTGATGCAATGCTCTAAGTAATGACATAATAAGATATCTGGACATACATGTTGATGTTGTACTGTAACATATGGTTTTAAGGGAAAGAAAAGGAAAATTGTTCAGCCCTAAATACTGATTCACCCCTCCCCTCTCAGTATTTTTCTCAACACATAGGGCTGCAAGGAGTATGGACACATTGTGTTGACATAACATTCTTCATGTCAATCACCATGTTTTCACTACATTATTTGGATGATGGAAGTATGAGGAGGCAACCAAATATTTTGTTGCTTTGGATGTTTTTGGGAGAACAAGGGCAGATTTTCTCTCACATTTTTCATGATGTTGCAGCAGTAGAAGATGGCACTATCATATTGAAAAGGGGCTACTCCTTGGCCTTAGATGTTCAAGAGGTACCTTCCCCATGGGAGATACTTCTTATATATAGCAGCATTATGGGAGATGCCTTTGACATTCTTCATGTCAAATATTGGAGCCATGAGTTAGAGGGAGCCTATTTTCATAGGCCAATAGCGTTGCCAATTTGGACCTGGGGTTTATTGATGGAGTATCCCTAGGATCATTTCACACTTGATGCACTTGATGGGCAAAGAGGAGGTAAGGAAGATGAGGTAGTAGATGAGGACATCTATTACTATGATGTACTCTTCTTGTCTTGGATTTTCAAGCATGAGGGAGAGGATTTGCAGGTAGCACTTGGTTCATTTCTCTTCACGGAAGTGTGCCAAACCACTATGGAGGATATATTCATGGATCCATGTGTCTTCTTACTTCCAACATACGGTGAGAGACTTTTTTGTGAAATACAATATTTGCATGCTCTTACCATCTCTTGGCAGTGCATTTCTCCAAAAGTAAGCAAGCTCTTGATTTTTCTCCATGGCCAATGTTGGGCCAAACTATATGATGGAGACAACCATCTCTTATGTGGCCTTGGGTAGATGTTTTGTGATTACATGTATGTTCAATTGATGCATATGTTTAAACATGTATCAAGAAACAATTTGCCATGTATTTTTCTAAAGTAGTAGTTTGAAAGATTGCGCTGTTACCACTTGGGAGACTGTTGGTACCTTCCAACACCTTATGAAACCATTAGTAATTCCCTTGTTATGATGCCAATCATGATCCCACTTGCTGATGTTTTTTTTGTCTTGATGGGAGACATGATGTTGAGTAAGGCACATGGTTTGAATGTGTCCTTTTGGGAGGGAGATTCCCACATTTTTTGTAGTACATGCTCTAATGGGAACATGGGAGGAGTTATGGCCACCATAGCCAAATATTTGTTTCTCTTGGAGGTGGGCCAAATGTGTGATGGGATCCCATATGATGATGCTCTCCTATCCATCACATGTGGAATGTTTTGGGCCAACTAGTTTTACAGCATTGGAGGAAGGATCTTTACAGATCTAATCTTCATGTTGCCACTTGAGGGCAATATCATTGCAGCCCAAGATCAGCAAGAACTATACACTTATCTTAAGTGGAGAGGAGGACAGCGTGGGGTATGCAATCTTGTTTACTATGTTAAGTTTTTCAGCCCACCTTCTTTGCAGGAACCTAAGGTGGAGGAGAATTTTCTGGAGTTACCATGTTGGGAGGTGACTCATTCTGCATGGATGATTGCTTGGGAGAAGATGCTTTCCCCATCCATTTCAATTCTAACCTTGCAGTTGCTTGAGGAAAAGCAACATTTTTGGAGGGGAGGATTGTAATATTCCTAATTAGCCCAAGCTAATAGGAATATTTCATTTTGTGTTAACTCCTAAAAATATCAAAATAAATCAATTCCCAATGTGAATAGAGGCAAATCAGGGCTGTCTCAATAAAATACCCTTGTATGTGAAAGAGGATTGTGGAGATTGACTAGGTCAACAGGACCAAATCACAACATTGTCCAAATACATTGAACCTCCTGGTTGATCAGCGCAGTTTTAGATGGAGGATCTCATGTGAAAGGAGATAGGGTTTTTGAAAGTGGTTTAGGGTTTCTCAAGCTATCATATTATAAAAGGAAGGGGAAGGCTCAAGAGAAGGGTTGTTGATGATATTGTATTTTTAGAGTATATTTTCTATTTAGACATATCTCATTCTCTTGGCAGTTTAGCAGAGAATTGTGAGGATTTCTTGTTTAGGGATTCTCTCTCCTTCCATTGAGTAGCTCTTGGAGGGAATTGTACTGCACTTCCACTATCAGAAATTTGGCCAAGCTCCATCTCCATTAGACAGTGTAAATCCTATTGGGGTTTAATTTTTTCAGTGAGCTGCAACAAGTGGAGACTAGATCTGCTCAGATCTAGATTATACTAGTGCCTCTTCTCAGTGAGTGTGTCTTTTGACCTCCTGGAAGAGTGTATTAGCTGTTGAGCTTCAGATTTTGAGCTTGGCATCAGGCCAATTTGTGCTTCAAGTTTACAGTGCAGTTTATCCTCTTGGACTACATTATTTCTAGCTGCAGAGTTGCAGGGTATTCTGGCATTCAGTTGGAGAAGTGATCTCTAGTGTAAAGGAGTCTTCCTTGCACTGTGGTGATCCATGGATTGGCCAACCAACCCATGTATGTTTTAGATCTGATTCATTGCTGCATCTAATTCAGAATTTCTGAATCATTCTATAGATCTGCTGTAGTAAAACTCAGATCTACTCCTGTCCTTCCATGTATTGCTAAAATCCCCAAGGGGAATGTAAAGTAAATACAATCTAGTGTACCGATCTGTTATAGATCTGATATTTTGTGCACAGATCTATCTTAGATCTGATATTTAATGTAAAATTGCTACATCTCCTAAATATTACGCTGTACATTCTTGTTGCAGAGAAATAAAGTGTTGCAACACCTCATTCTTGAGGGTTTCTTCATCCATTCTTCCATTTTTCTCATGATATGAGAAATAAAATCCATGATATGATATAATACCATGTATGCATGTATATTCCATCATATTTCATCATAAACCATGAGAAAATCACGCTGCATAAGCTTTAGTTAATTTCAGTTGAGTCAAGTCTGGGGATTGGGCATTTTTAAGCCATACCAGGAGTGGGAGATCTGTTTAACATAGCTAGAGTCATTTTTTTCGGCTTAAATTTGGTATGTAAGTTCCTCATGACATAAGATAATGGATCCCACCATCCTTTGCCCTTATTTTTATGCACATTTCTGAAATTAACATTTTTAGGGCTGAAATAGCTGTTTTTCCCCACTCCAGGTTGAGGAAATGAATCATATTTCATGCTGTTGATCATGTTATTGAAGGAAACATGATTTAATATCTATTATGAGCTATATTTCTACATCTCCAACTTTAGAATATCTTAAGATATTCTTATTGTTGTAGAAAATCCCTATTTTGGGATATTACAGCTGGCTCCACCTTCAAGCGGGCCATCAAATACATATTTCACGACTTGGCTCATCTCATAATCACCTTTTTGGATGACCTCATAGTACATTCCAAGACACATGCTGACCATTTGGAAGATTTACGCCTGTTTTTTCAGAGATGTCAACAATATAACCTATGATTGAACCTTCTCAAGTGTGTCTTCTACATCAATGCTAGAATATTTCTAGGATTCCCTGTTTCCCAACAAGCTATTAGAGTTGACCCTCTTAAATTCCAGGTAATCAAAGAAGTACCACCTCTAAAAACATTGAAGCAGTTACAAAGCTTGCATGGTAATGGAAACTTCTTACGATGCTTTATCCCTGACTATGCCACTTGCATGCAGGGCTTCCTACATCTCCTTCGTCAAGACATCCCATTCAAATGGGATGAATAGGCCCATAAATCATTTGAAGCATTAAAATACACTTTGTCTTCAACTCCTTTGATCAACCCACCCAAACACAATAAAGACAAAACCCTATATATATCTACATGAGATGTAGCCGTTATTGGGATGCTATTCTAGGATGCACTAGAAAAAAAGGAACATGTAATCTATTATGTAAGTAAAAGCTTAGCCAGACCTGCATTGAAATATGAGTCAGAAGAGAAAACAACCTTATAACTAGTACACATAGTATAAAGTCTTCGACACTATATCATCCTACAAACCACCACTGTAGTAGCAACCATTAACCCCATGCAATATTTTTTCACTCGCCACATGATGAATCATAAATATGCATGATGGGTAGTTATACTGTAGGAATTTGATCTGTAATTTAGATCCCATAAAAGAAAAAAGCCGCTCATCCTTGTTGAATTCATTACTTATCTCCCAACCCAAGGATCCCCCGTTAACGATGCACTACCTGATGAACATATGTTCTTAGTGACAATGGAATATCCTTGGTACGGAGATGTCCTCCTTTTCCTGTGAACTCAAAAGTTCAAACCTTAGCTGACTCGTGACGACCGAAGGAACATACGTCACCAGGCCCCCTGATACCTCCTATTGGGGGAAATCCTTTACTGGAGAGGCATCGACACCATATTGCACTGATTCCTCACTCACGACAAAGCCAAGCAAGTCCTGAACGACTGTCATAGTGGGGCTTGTGGAGGCCATCTATCAGGAATGGCCATTGCTCAAAAGGTGCTATGTGCCAGTTACTTCTGTCCCACACTTTTTTACGATTGCATCCAAGTAGTCAATAGATGCGAGCAATGACAATGCTATGCTCACAAGGCGCGATATCCTCCAGCTCCCCTACACCCAGTCATCATAGCTGGCCCCTTCTATAAATGGGGCATAGACTTCATGACGTGCAACCCAACATCATCCGAAAACTAGTTGTGACTGTCAATTATTTCAACAAATGGGTAGAAGCCATCCCACATAAAATAACACCATGAAAACCACTCTGTTGTTTTTCTTTAACCATGTCATAGCACGGTTCGATGTCCCCAATGAATTGGTGTCAGACCATGGGAGCTATTTCGAAAACAAGATATTCCAAGAAATATCCCAACACCTCAATTTTTCACATGAGTTTGCGTCACGATACTACCCCTAGTCTAATGGCCATGTAGAAGCCATCAAAAAAGTCCTCAAAACAATGTTGCAACATATGGTGAGCAACCACAAAAAAAATTGACACCACATGGTTTTTTTAGTCTTATGGGTGTACCGCATAGCGGTCAAAGCCTCAACTGGCTTCACAACCTTCTAGTTAGTTTAAGGGGTGGAGGTCGTGCTTCCCATCAAACGTGAAATCCCCACCCCTCATTCTTCCATTGAACTTCTCACCGATACTAAGCCCTTATAGAAAATGTTAGTATAGCCAAAACTCATTGAAGAAAGTTGTTGAGAGTCTCTCCAACATAATGAAGCCCACAAGAAGAGGGTCAAAGCATCATTTGATCGCAACATCACCCATCGCTCATTCACCGTGGGAGAACTATTCCTACACTATGATGTCACACACGAAGCTTTAGGACCCAGTATGTTCAAAAAATTGTGAAGGGTCCATACATTGTCAAAAATTTTCTCCTCAAAGAAGCATACATTTTGTCAGAGTCTGATGGGACATGCCTAAAAAAATCTGTTAATGGGCTCTATCACAAAGAAAATCACCCATAAACGAAGGGCCTCAGTACCTTAGAATGAATATGTATGCACCATAAGTTTGTATGATGATCCCATCATCATGGAATTATTCTAAAAACATGATCTTGTGTCACAAATGGATCGTTCTCCAATCTACTATTTTGGATTTGCTAATGGATCCTCTCAATGGTCGCAAAATTTAGCTGCTATCGCCTGGGCCATATATTCCCCTGACTGGTCACCATACCTCACTAAGGGATTGTGTATCGGGTCAACAACAAACAATCAAGCAGAATATGATTCTGTCATAGGACTATTAAGCAACACCTCCCTCCAAGGAATCCACATTTACATATCTTCCTTGACTCCTAGTTGGTGGTATCACAGTTAAACCAAACTGTTCAAGTACATGATTCACACCTTTTTAGGAAATACCTACATGCACAAATATTATCCCGCAATTTTTATCACATTACATTTATGCATATACCAAGAGATCAAAATCATGTATTTGATCTCATAGCTAACCATATCCTAGACTAGAATGCATCACATATATACCATCGAGTATAAGAAACATAAAAAACCATCATAAACTTAACATCTATCATAAACAAACATAAAATCATAAAATTTATGATAAATACATCATCAGAGCCATCAAAATACATCACACACAGACACACAGACACACACACACACACACACACACACACATATATCAAAAATATATGTGCGTCCTAATATACAAAAATAATTCCACTTGCTCATCGCGAGGAAAAAATATGTTGTAAAAAAGACAGGGAAGCATCCTCATAATGGGTGCTTTCCCTTGTACATATATAATGAATTATAGGGATGAGCCCCTCCAGGTGGGTCTTGTTGGCCCATGTTCACACCAGGAACAATAATCAGAGCATCAGTAGCCCCAGAAAGGGCTACTCAACACAATGTTAGGCGATGAGCCTGCTCACGGGCCATCGTTGTCTCCATCACTAGATTTGCCAAATCATTGAAACCCCTAGTGGGAATCCCATGGGTAAGTCTCTCAAGCCTTCCCCAAGAATCTCTGAAATATTGTAACCAAGCATCTGCAGCATCTCCGCGAGCCTCAATAGCCTCAACACATGCGAGTAACGCTGCAACATCACTAGTGCCCTCCCCATAGGGACAACCCATCTCGATATGTGGTGGCAGCACAGATGGTATGGAATGAAGAGGAGGCCTACCGTATCGAGACCTCTTTGGGGCCTGGGATCACCTTGGAACACCCATCCCCCTCGTATTATGACCAATTAGGTAAGCCAATGGTCGGCCTGTTGGACCTGCATATGCAATTAAACAAACATGATATCAGTATCATCATAAAAAACATATCCATATATACATGAGAGAAATACTCAAATGTTGAAAACATAAAGGTCATACCTGCTCACCCCCAAGCATAACCCTAATGGAGGTCCATGTCTAGATCACCCTGGAAGTCCACTCCACAATACAAAAACTTTAGGATCAGCTGGGGGTTCGACTCGAACCACTCCTCCACAGTGTCGTTCCAATACTTTCCTGCAACACCCCCTCCCTAGCGAGGAATAATAGTCGCCCATCTCTGAATCTGAGGTTCCCTTGGAGGACCAGGTGGCACCAAAAGAAATGTCGTAGCATGATGACCCGCTTGTTGTAGCTCTTAGAGACAGCCTTGAGTTGTATAAATACCAGTGCCTAGGACATTTTAAATGCAAGGAGCACATGACTCAACTGATTGCAGTTGAAAATGTTAGGCTCTCATGCTATTATCACTCAGATGTATGGTTTTAATAAGAGTGGAACAAAAAACACAAAGTTAAACACAACAACTAGGAAAACTGCAGAAAATGAGTACAAACTACAATAAGTAAATGTATCAGACAACTTTAAAACAAAATGTTGTAAAGGGGGCCGACTTCTAAAATGAACACACAGTTATCAAGTAATATATGAGTGATGACTATGGTAGAAGATGGAGTAAGATACCAACTATAACTAGGCTTATCCAAGGATAAGAATCCATATATACTGGGCCTATTCAAAGATAAGAATCCATATATCTGGAAAAGTTCAAAGATAAGAATCCATTGTAGTTAATATTAGAAGAATGTTGGAAGAGATAGAAAATGAAACAAAGTATCCTACTTGAGCTATATTTAAAGTGCTATAGATGAGTAAATATGAGTAACTGCTATGATAAATTCACATTCACACATGGGAGCACTTGCATTCCAGAGCATTAGATACAAGAAATGTGGAGAGATACGAAATAAAAATTTGTATTAAAAAACATAGAGAAGAGTTACAAACTGTAAATCACCCGGAGCAGAATGCCCAATTCCAACAAAACTTCTTATTACTGAATCCCTACGGGAACTTCAAACATCTACTATCAAATTTCATACAACATACATACAGAACACTCGAACTAGTGAGTCCTTTGGAAAATCTGGAACCTTTTGTTAGTGTTTTCTTCCTGTTTTTATAACCTCTGATTCCTATGCGCAAGAAGATATTTTTGGAAAATATCTTCCCCGCGTGCTTGTATGTTGTTGCAGGTCTAAATAAAAAATAGAAATGATGATGAGGTAGAACTTCCTCTCATCATATTACAATGCAGGCCTAAAGCTGTTTCTAACTGAAATGTAACAATTGACTAAACTGAAAGTAAAAACTACAAGGGTGAACTAAATATTTCACCTGAAATAACAAAGTGAAAAGAACATAAGGTAAAAATGGCCAAACAGGCCCAATCATGAATGACCATTACTACTTGATGAGGAGGAGTCCCTGCTGCTTTTGGAAAAGGCAATACTGTTAGTCATGGGAAGGACTGGCCTTCTGCGCTGGAGAATGTGATACTGCTAGTAGTGGAAAAGTTGGCCTTCTGTGTTGGAGGGTCTTATAGAATGGCCAATGGTCATGATCCATCGACTGGGATGTGAAACTGACCCTTTGCATCTTTTTCCTCTGCTTCCTTGACGTGGAGGATCATCATCCTCGGCCTCGAGCCACTGTGATTGGCTGTGAGACAACTTGTGTACTTAAAAGGCCATGAAAACCCTGCACAAACAACAAACCAATTGAATAAATCATGCGATGAGGGGTAGACTGCTTTAGATGGCTCAACGAGGGGTTATGGAGCGATGCGGAGGAAGGGCGAATGCAGCGATGGAAGGTAAAACCATGGTGGAGGCAAAAACCACGGTTTAAATCAAAATATGGCACGGAAATATGATGCGTGGTTTCACGGAAAACCGTGAGTGGTTTTCACGTGGGGGCTGAGTGGTAAGCGGTATCGGGCTGGAGGCACGCGATACGTGTTAGGGAGCGACGTGTGTCCTTACAAAAACTGCCCATTTCACGTCGGAGTTGTGAGTTGGGGAGATGCTATGAAATGGATGCGAAAATGAACGAGAGTCGTCTGATCTGGGATATCCTGATCAACGGCTGCAAATGAATGCAATGGACGTACTTGCGTGGTTGGGTGGGATTGGAAATGACGTCAGGAATTTTTTCGCATAGCGGGATGATCATTCACGGGGTTATAAAGGAAGGAGTGACGTGGGCCGTTGGATGAGGGAGATCGATGGTCCAGATCAGAGCGGGGAAGTAAAATGTTGGGTGAGTGGTCGGGAAAGTAGCGATTGAGCAATGGAGTGAGGGCCGTTGGATCATGATGGAGATCAATGGTGGAGATCAACTGCAGGGGCGCTTGGGGGTGCGGACGGGTCTGTGGGCCGGGTGCCTCCGCAATGAATATGGACCGTTGGATGAAGATATTCTGCAGTCAAAGAAGTCAACTACGGGGGCATTGAGGAGTACGGGCCACTTTGGTCGGGTGCCCCCACAGTGAACCTGTGCCGTAGATCTGGGTTGATCGGATGGTGGAGATTCTATGGGTGGAGAAAAGGGTTTGGGAAGTGGAAATGGGAATCGCCGAAGTGCGATGCCGATGGGGAAGGTGAAGTGCATCGAAGTGGGGACTGTTGGATCTGGGAGAGATCAACAGCTAGGATTCCATCAGCGGGAGATGACCATCGGTGTTTCACAGATCAGCGAAAAAATATAAAAGTAACATGGAGTATTGCGATATGTGATGTGCAATGGATGGGCGCAGCGTGATGGGGCGATGACCGTTGGATCTGCGGAGATCAACAGTCGGGATTACATTGGGGTTTCGCACATCGGCCGAAAAATATAAAAGGCGGATGGAAATGGGGAGGAGCGATATGTGATGTACGATGCATAGGTGAAGCGTGACAGAGCAATGACCATTGGATCTAGAGGAGATCAACGGTCAAGATTGTATCGGTGTTTCGCACATCGGCCGAAAAGAAATTCGATGAATAAGGAATGTTAAGGTGGTGATGAGCGATGCAATAGCCGACATGTAGAAATGGAACGCATGATGGCTGTTGGATCTGTGAAGATCAACGGTCAGGATCTCTTTGGCAATGGTGAACCTCGGCGGTGAAACAAAAGAGAGAATGAGTGGATTCAGGAACCAATGAAGTCCGATGGCCAAAGAAGACTTAAGGACTTTTATCCATCGGACGCAGAGCGGGGTCATATGAGAAATGGGGGCTAAGGACTTAAGCCAAAAGGCGCTTAGAGGCTCGATATGTTAAAATGAGTGCTTTCAAAGCAAAAAGGTGGATTTTTAGCCCTTTCAAGGGTTCCGATAGGAGAAAAAGGGGTTGTGACAGTCTATACAGTCCTTGTTGCATTTTCTTTGCAGAATGAAGATCCTTATCATTAGACTTCCTATCTTGGTGAGGGATGTTATAACAACATTGGCTCCACTTGGGGATGACCCGTTTGTCCTCGAACGCGTTGAGAACTCTGCAGACCATCTGTTAGCCTTCTTCTTGCGAACACAGTCCCTTCATTCCTTCTCTTCTTTTTTCATGAAAAATCAAAATAGCAAACATAATAATAAAAGAAACTGAATAATTTACAATATCATACAAAAGGCCTTTCAGCTTGAATCAATACTGGAAAAAGGGTTTTAAGAATTTCCCATTCAGAGGGGCTTCGAGCATATCACCCTGAAAATTTTCCAGTCTAAAGGTATTGCTTCCTCCCTCTTTAGCAATTTTGAAAGGTCCGAACCATAGAGGATCGAACTTTTCATTCTTTCCTTTTTCAACGCTTCTTACATCCCATCTTCGCACCAAATCTCCAACCTGCATCTCTTTACCTTTAGCATGCTGATCGAACAGGTCTTTCATTTTCTCTTTGTACTCAGTCAACCTCTGATTTACTTGACTTCGAGTCTCCTACAACTTTACTAACTGATTCATTCTTCTGGTAAGATCGTTTGGTTCCTCTTGACAATCCTGCATGAACTTAGCTACAGGTAGGGCCAATTGTATTGGGAAAACCACTGCTCTACCATAGACCAATTCATATGGGGATTTTCCTATTGGCCGCTTACTAGTGATTCTGTTTTCCCATAGTGTGACCTTGAGCTGAGAATCCCAGTTCTTCTAGTTTTCATTTATGGCCTTTTTCAGCGCCCTCACCAAAGTTTTGTTTGAGGATTCTGCCAATCCATTCCCCTATGGATAATATGCAGTAGAGTGCCCTAATATAATATTATACTGTTGGCAAAAAATGATAAATTTGGCAGGCTTAAAAGCCTAAGAATTATCTGTGACAATCTTAGCAAGGCAGCCAAACCTTGAGATAATGTTATCTTCCAGAAACTTGATCACCATTGTGTCTGTAGCATTCCTTGCTGGCATGGCCTCTACCCATTTAGTGAAGTAATCAGTGGTTGTTATTATCCACTTCTGTTGCCCGCTTGAGGTAGGATGAATTCCGCCGATGAAATAAATTCCCCACTGCTGGAAAGGTTCTTCTATGTGTACCGAGATCATAGGCAAATGTGTGAACTTCTGCATTTTAGAAAATTTTTGACATTTTTCATAGGCCCTTACCCGAGCATAAACATCTCCGAAAATTTTGGGCCAGAAAAAGGCTGCTTTTAGAATTTTGTGTGACGTAGCCCTCTAGTTGTAATGGCCACCATAGATGCCCTTGTGGAATTCTGCCATACTTCATTTTCCGTGAGGCATAAAAGTAGTATGACTGATGGGTCTCTCCAGTACAAACGACCATTTGCTACGATGAAATTCTAAGATTTTAGCCTCAGTGTTCTATACTTTGTCTTGTCGCAACTTGGAGGGCATCTAAGAGTTAAGAGGTATTCTACAATTTATTTGTACCATGGACTGAGAAGGTATTTGATATGGGTCTTTTGTGTAGCAGTTTCTATCTCGCACTCCTCATCTGCTCTCCCAGACTCTTCATTGGCCACCATAGATAAATTTATCCCCAAATCTTGACAGTTTGATTCGGAAAGGATCTTGTCTAATCCCTGTCCCTTTATTAGCTTAGTGGGGCATATCTCCAACTCATACTCCTGTATTTTGGCTATCCATTTGCCTCTCTTTCCTTCACTATCCCCCTGAATCAAGATGTCTTTTACAGCCGCTGTGGGTACGAATGCAGTTATAGCTGACTGCAACACATACATCCGAAAAGCCTTCAGGGATTTGACCAAGGCATAAGCCTATTTCTCCAAGATGTTATATTTTAGCTCAGTGTCGCGAAGCACTTGGCTGAAGAAGGCGATAGGTTGCTCATGCCCCTCCTTGTTCTTCTGCAATAATACTGCTGCGACAATGTGGGGAGATGCAAATGAAAAGATCATGAAGGGTTTCGCATAATCCGGTCTTGCCAATACTAGGGCTTCTGTGAAAGCATTTTTAATTATGTTAAAAGCTTCCCATGACTCAATAGTCTATTTTACTTCATTATCCTTCTTCATCATCTCAGTTATGTACCGGAATATCTCTGCATAGTTCGGTATGAATCTTCTCAAGAAGTTGATACGTCCAAGAAAAACTTGGACCTCTTTCTTGTTTCTGGGCAAGGATATACCATTTATGACTTATACCCTCTTCGGGTCAAATTTTACCCTTGCCTTTGTTACAATATGCCCCAACAGTTTACCCTCTTCTAAAGGAAACAAAGATTTTTGAGGGTTTAAAGACAATCCATACCTGCGGCACTTGTCAAAGGTTCTGCGCAAATGCTCTATATGTTCAGCATCGTCCTTTGAGAAGACTGTGATATCGTCCAGGTACACCACCAAAAATTTGTCTTGTTCCCACACAAAAGAAATGTCCATGGCCCTTTGAAATTTAGCCCCCGCATTGATCAATCCAAAAGGGATTCGAGCATACATAAACCTTCCCCAAGGAGTGGTGAATGTAGTTTTCTTTTGGTCCTCCGGAAGCACTGTTACTTGATTGTACCCAGAAAAGCCATTCATCATCGACATTCGTGAAGATCCTACCACCTTTTGCAATATATGGTCCATCTTGGGCAATGGATAATTGTCTTTCAGTGATGCTCTGTTCAAGTTCCTCTTTCGGACTGGGACCAAGTTGGCCACCCATTCAAAATATCTTAATGGCACAATGATCTTAGCCTTAAACAATTTTTTGATTTCCTTTTTCTATGGAAGGAAGGAGTAAAGGGTTAATCTGTCTTAATTTCTGTTTGTGTGGCTTAGCATCTCCTTTTAATGGAATCTTGTGATGGTTAATGCTAATATCAAAGGTCTTCAAATCTTGATTGGACCAGGAAAAGACATATTATATGTCTGAAATAGCTTCTGATATTGCTCTTTGTATTCTTTGGGTACCTTATTAGACAATTTCACAAGCTTGGGATCAGCCTCAGTGCCGAGGTTCAGGTCATCTACCTGATTCTCTTCAACGATCTTGTTTGGCCTGATGGGGACATCGTTCTTATCGAACAGCCTCTCCAGAGGGACCAGTCCTCTAGGTATCACATTCCCTTTGAGCTGCAGCACCTTGTGCCCAACCATGGTATCTTTCCATTTATTCTGAGGAAGCTCCTTAATCTCTTCATCACCAGCATCTATGTCCATATTGGAGAATTCCCCAATAGTCTCCATGAATCTTTTTACTTGCTCTTCGTTTTCAAACACCTACCAGTGTTTGAAATTGTCAGGGATGGAAGGATGGTAGAGAACCTCTATTTCATACCTCAGAAGGGGGTTCTGAGGTAGTCGAAAAGTAATTGCAGCTACTGCAAGAGAGTCTGCCATTCTGTTTTGGTCTCTTGGCATGAATTGAATATTCAATGCTAAGAATAAATTCTCTACTAAGTCCCATATCTCATTTCTGTAAACCCTTAGTCTTGGGTGCTTAGCTTGACATTGATTTCTTACTTGTCTCACCACCAATTCAGAATCTCCAAAAACCTTCAAGCTCTGAATATTCATATTCTTTGCTATTTGTAGACCTAGGAGAAATGCTTCATATTTAGCCACATTGTTCATGTCTTCATACTCCAATTTGAAAGATAATGGGACCAGTTGTCCAGTAGGGGAGATGAGGAAAATCCCAGCTCCATTCCCTTCCTTTGAGTTGGCTCCATCAAAGTGCAAGGTCCAAATTCTACCTTCTTCATTACTAGAAGACTGCTCGGTCATTAATTGATAGAAAGATGGCTCCTGCAAGTAATCTTGGTCTTCCACAAGCATTAGACAAGAAAAATCACCCTCTTTGTTGTACACCGGTGAATTTATTGAATTATCAACTTTAGTGACCATCTTCACAAACCTTGTTTCCCGGTATAATCTCCTCTCTTGGCCTCCAAACATAGGGATGGTCGCATAGGTTAGGTCCAGCTTTATAGATCCTCCAATTTTTGTATCCCATGATCTATATAACAACATCCAAAACTGAGCTGGGATGTCGGCCACTACTATGTCCATTACCACGCTCTTAGCTGGGATTTGGGCTAGATTTACCACCAAATCCTTGATCATCCCCAAAAATTTGACTCTTTTAGAATCAAAAGAGTAGAGATATTTATATGGGCGAGTGATCTGCAACCCCAATTGCTCCATCACTGATAGGGGCAGGAGGTTATGAGATGCTCCAGAATCCAGCATACAGTTATGCAATAAAAGGTCATGAATTACTAAAGAGACATAGAAAGGAGGAGTTGAAGCATCTAAATCCTTAACATGAGGACCAAACATGACCATAGGCCTTTCTTCCTGGAGGTTTAAACTATCTGGGATTGGGGATGCTCCTTGAGGAAGCATGAAAGAAGACACATGAGACTGGTAGAATGGCTATTTCAGGAGTTCAGTTAGGGGCACTGGGATTTTAACCTTTTCCAGTTCTTTTTGAAGACTAAAAGTAGGGGGAGACTTCTCTAAGGTATTTTCCTTTGGTTCATTCATCATGGTTGAAGGTTTTTATTCCCTCATAATAGGTTTAACATTTACATTTGGATTAGAGTCAAACTTAGAAGAGGAAGGAATGGAGTCCTTAGAATGTAAAGGTTCAGTTATAGGTCTCTTACCTTTATCTTTGACTTTCTGAACAACTGTATCCTTCTGAGGGATCTCTTCTTCTTGTTCTTGTGTGCAGGTTCTCTTTCTAGAAGGCCTGAGATCATATTTTCTATGAAAATATGCTTGCATGAAGTCTACAAATTGCTTACAGTAATCATCGATCTCTGGTTCTTCAGCAACACTTGTTTTTTCTTCTTCTTCTTGCAAGGAAAGCTCCACTCCTTCACTTTCTTGCAAAGACGACTCAACTTCATCACCATTCAAGTAAGAAAGATATTGATCATCTTTCCCATAGGGGATGTATTCGGTAAGGCCATCCATCTGCCCTTCCAGATACAGTGGAGGTTGTATGTGATCCTGTTGCTCCTTCTGATTTCTTTGCAATATTTGAAGAGGAGGCTTTCTATATTGTGGGTTAAATCCTCTATTTGGAGCAGTTTGGAATGGCTTGGAGGAGGAGTTCTTTGCCTCGAGCTCAAGCTTCACCAGCTTGCTCAAAAGATTCCTGATCATCTTGCTCATCTCCTCTATTTTGTAATCTGCTACCTCTCTATCTTGACTTGAGGTAGATGCTTCTTCTTCCCCTCTATGTCTAGCATCATGATCTAACCTCCCTTTTGATTTACCCGTAGAAGCAAAGTTGGATTCCACTTCCAATGCATTAGTTTGGGCTTCATCCAGAGTAGTAGACTTCCTTTCTCTTAAAGAGAATCCGAATTATGACTCAAAGGCTACTAAAAACACCACTTTAGCAGCGGTCTGGTGAGGCTTCATTTCAGTGGGGAGACTTGTATATAATTTATTAAATCTCTTGATGAATTCAGACACATATTCATTATGCCTCTTTCTAAGTGCATTGAATTCTGTAAGACAGTATTCGTGGTCCTTCTTCTCTCCCCACTTCTTGATGAAGGCATTTTCCATTTCTTCCCAGTTATTAATGGAGTGGTCCTCCAAGGTCTTGAACCATTTTCTGGCCTCTCCATCTAGAGATTGGAAAAACAATGTCAACACCACATCCAGATGTTCAACATTGAAATTTTCTGTGAAGGCGCAGAAAAATTCCAGGTGTTTCTGAGCTTCAATATCATTTTCTCTATTGAAAAGAGGTAGGATCTTTAAATAATCCTGAGGCAAGTCATTCATGATCTGAGGCAATGCCAGGGGCATATTTTTTTAGTAGGAAACCGGGAACAACCATCGTAGGTTGTGGAGGTGGTGGGAGAGTCTGATGTGTAATAGGAGGTGGTGGAAGAGATGTATATATGACAATAGGGATATATTGAATAGAGGCTTGAGGGGCTGATTGAACTGTGGGAATATGATTAGCGGAAACCTCTGTGACTTCTTTAACTTCTCCGGCTTTGGGAGTGGGATGCAGAAAGAAGCTCGTGGTATCTACATATTCAGCTTCGTCTTTTACTTCAATATTTTCATGGGAGGGGCAATCTGAATTATAGTCGGGGGTTCTTGCGGTAGAATCAGGACCTTGATCTTGAGCTAATTGAGAGGAGGATGGAGAATATTCCAGGGAGAATTTTGGAATATCTGTATAAGATGATTATCTTTCTCTCCAACTTCTCTTGTGCAAAATCTTCTCTGGATCAAACACTGAAGGTGTGCTCAACTAGGATGTATCTGACCTCAGGTGTGGCTTTCGGGAAGCCAGGACTGCAATAGATTTATACTTTGAAAGACAGTGGAGTCACCAAGGTGAGGGATCTACAACTCTCAACCCTTCCTGCTCACCTATTCTGAAGGGTGGATGAATATTTGTCGAGGCCTAGGGATTTAGCTCTTCAAATTCTATCCCCGTCAACGGCACCAAAAAGATGTTGTAGCTCCTAGAGACAACCTTGAGTTGTATAAAGACCAGTAACTAGGACATCTTAAATGCAAGGAGCATATGACTCAACTGATTGCAGTTGAAAATGTTAGGCTCTCATTCTATTATCACTCGGATTAATGGTTTTAATAAGAGTGGAACCAAAACCCCAATGTTAAACAAAACAACTAGTAAAACTGTAGAAAATGAGTACAAACTACAATAAGTAAATGTATCAGATAGCTTTAAAACATAATGCTGTAAAGGGGGTCGACTTCTAAAATGAACACACAATTATCAAGTAATATATGAGCGATGACTATGGTAGAAGATGGAGTAAGATACCAACTATAACCGGGCTTATCCAAGGATAAGAATCCATATATACTATACCTATTCAGAGATAATAATCCATATATCTGGACAAGTTCAAAGATAAGAATCCATTGTAGTTTATATCGGAAGAACAGTGGAAGAGATAGAAAATGAAACAAAGTATCCTACCTGAGCTATATTTAAAGTGCTATAGATGAGTAAATATGAGTATCTGCTATGATAAATTCACATTCACACATGGGAGCACTCACATTCCAGAGCATTAGATGCAAGAAATGTGGAGAGATATGAAATGAACATTTGTATTAAAAAACATAGAGAAGAGTTACAAACTGTGAATCACCCAGAGCGGAATCCCCAATTCTAGAAGAAATTCTTATTACTGAATCCCTATGGGAACTTCAAACATCTACTATCAAAGTTCATACAACATACATACAAAACACTCAAACTAGTGAGTCCTTTGGAAAATTTGAAACCTTTTGTTAGTGTTTTCTTCCTACTTTTATAACCTCTGATTCCTATGCACAAGAAGATATTTTGGGAAAATATCTTCCCCGCATGCTTGTATGCTGTTGTAGGTCTAAATAAAAAACAGAAATGATGATGAGGTAGAACTGCCTCTCATCATCTTACAGCACAGGCTTAAAGCTGTTTCTAACTGAAATGTAACAATTGACTAAACTGAAAGTAAAAACTGCAGGGGTGAACTAAATATTTCACCCGAAATAACAAAGTGAAAAGAAAATAAGGTAAAAACAGCCAAACAGGCCCAGTCATGAATGATCATTGCTACTTGATGAGGAGGAGTCCCTGCTGCTGCTGGCGAAGGCAATACCGTTAGTCGTGGGAAGGACTGGCCTTCTGTGCTGGAGAATGCAGTACTGCTAGTAGTGGAAGAGCTGGCCTTCTATGCTGGAGGGTCTTATAGAATGACCAATGGTCATGATCCATTGAATGAGACATGAAACTGAGCCTTTGCATATTTTTCCTCTGCTTCTTAGGTGTGGAGGATCATCATCCTCGGCCTCGAGCCACTATGATTGGCTGTGAGATGGCCTGTGTGCTTAAAAGGCCATGAAAACCCTTCAAAAACAACAAACCAATTAAATAAATCCTGCGATGAGGGGTAGACTGCTTTAGATGGCTTAGCGAGGGATTATGGAGCGATGTGGAGGAAGGGCGAATGCAGTGATGGAAGATAAAACCATGGCGGAGGCAAAAACCAGGGTCTAAATCAAAATATGGCGCAGAAATATGATGGGCGGTTTCGCGGAAAACCATTGGTGGTTTTTGCATGGGGACTGAGTGGTAGGCGGTATCGGGCTGGAGGCATGCAATACGTGTTAGGGAGCGACACATGTCCTTACAAAAAATGCCCATTTCGCGTCAGAGTTGTGAGTTGGGGAGATGTTGTGAAATGGATGCAAAAATGAACGGGAGCCATCTCATCTGGGCAATCCAGATCAATGGCTACAAATGAACACTATGGACGTACTTGCACGGTTGGGTGGGACCGGCAATGACGTCAGCAATTTTTTCGCATAGCAGGATGATCAATCGTGGGGTTATAAAGGTGGGAATGACATGGGCCGTTGGATGAGGGAGATCGATGGTCCAGATCAAAGCAGGGAAGTGAAATGTTGGGTGAGTGATTGGGAAAGTAGCAATCGAGCGATGGAGTGAGGATCGTTGGATCATGATGGAGATCAACGGTGGAGATCAACTACGGGGGTGCTTGGGGGTATGGATGGGTCTGTGGGCCGGGTGCCTCCACAATGAATATGGACCGTTGGATGAAGATCTTCCGTAGTCAAAGGAGTCAACTGCGGGGTCACTGAGGAGTACATGCCACTTTGGTTGGGTGCCCCCGTAGTGAACCTGCGCCATAGATTTGGGTTGATCGAATGGTGGAGATTGTATTGGCGGAGGATGGATATCGGCAGAGAAAAGGGTTTGGGAAGTGGAAATGGGAATCGCCGAAGTGTGATGCCAATGGGGAAGGCGAAGTGCATTGGAGCGGGGACCGTTGGATCTGGGAGAGATCAACGTATAGGATTCCATCGACGGGAGATGATCATCGGCGTTTCTCACATCGGTGGAAAAATATAAAAGGAACATGGAGTACTGCGATGTGTTATGTGCAATGGATGGGTGTAGTGCGATGGGGCGATGACCATTGTATCTGCGGAGATCAACGGTTAGGATTACATCGGGGTTTCGTACATCGGTCGAAAAATATAAAAGGCGGATGGAAACGAGGAAGAGTGATATGCGATGTGTGATGCATAGGTGAAGCGCGATGGAGTGATGACCGTTGGATCCGGGAGGATATCAACGGTCGGGATTGTATCATCATTTCGTACATCGGCCAAAAAGGAATTCGATGAATAAGGAATGTTAGGGTGGCGATGAGCGATGCGATAGCTGACAGGCAGAAACGGAACGTGCAATGGCTGTTGGATATATGGAGATCAATGGTCAGGATCTCTTTGGAAATGATGAACCTTGGTGATGAAACAAAAGAGAGAATGAGTGGATTCGGGAACCAGCGAAGTCCGATGGCCGAAGAAGACTTAAGGACTTTTATCCGTCGGACGTAGAGCGGGGTCATATGAGAAATGGGGGCTAAGGGCTTAAGCCGAAAGGCTCTTAGAGGCATGATATGTTAGAATGAGCACTTTCAAAACAAAAAGGTGGATTTTTAGCCCTTTCAAGGGTTCCGATAGGAGAAAAAGGAGCTGTGACAGTCTATACAGTCCTTGTTGTATTTTCTTTGCAGAATGAATCTCCTTATCATTAGACTTTCCAGCTTGGTGAGGGATGTTATAACAACACCACTCATAAAAATGCATCATAAAATAATGGCATAGAAAAATATCTTAGACTTACCTTGCTGCACCTTCGTCAACTGTGAAACCATACCACGATACACCAGGTGGGCACAATTAAAAATGTGTGCCGCCTACAGCTGCTGTAGGATCGCTATATGCGACCCTAGAACTCTATGGGGCAAAGCTGACCACACCAACCACACAATCATAGAAATAGAAACATGCTTAGTCAAATTCACAACCCGAGAAACATAAATGCATCCCTCTATTATGAAACCAGCTAAAAAAATTGAAGAAAAAAAAGATCAACGATATAGAAATCAGCCTCTTCGAGGGGGAAACCTCATTTACATTACATAAATGAAAACTTCTTGGATGATACAAATGAAAAAAACTCCTTTCTATATATAGGAGTCCAATGGGTCACAATATAATCCTAGCCAACATAAAAATAACAATGTAAGGGCACAACAATAACAATAGTGGGCTTCTATGGGGCACAATAGTAACAATATGGGGACTACATGGGCAAAACAATAATAATTAGCGGATACACTAGTATTATAGGGACCTAACATGCCCCTCTCCTTAAAAAAAGTGTTTTCCTCAATGCTTGAGTAGTTCTAGATACTTTTGTATTTAATTCTCATCCTCCCATATTGAATCTTCAACGAGAAAGTTCTTCCAATTGATGAGATACTCTAAAATTGATCAATTTCATAGCTGTCGAGGTTTTTTTTTTTTTTTTTTTTCTGTGACTACTTCAGGTTACAATATGATTTTTCGTTCTTCGTCAAGTTTTGGAAATATTTTTTGAACTGGGAGCTTGCCACCTATAACCTTATTTAAGCATGAAACATGGAAAACTGGGTGCACTCGGGAAGATGCAAGAAGCTCCAATTTGTATGTCATAGTACCAATCTTTTGCAACACCTTGTAAGGACCATGATACTTTGGTGATAATTTATTATCTTTCATAGCTTGCTTGAGGGACATTTGTTTGTATGGTTGTAGCTATAAAAACACCCTGTCGCCTACATCAAAACCTCTTTTTCCACGATGTTGATCTGCCTATTATTTCATTTGATTTTTTGCCAAAGTGAGGTTATCCTTTAAGAGTTGGAGAAATTTTTGTTAATGCTTGATGTGATCTTCCACTTCTTGAACCTTAGAATTTTCTCTTAAAGATGATGTGCTGGATGGTGGATGATATCCCTAAAGTGCCATGTTCGCTTGAGGGGTCCTGACCCATGTTCGGAGCTTAACGTTTCCCAACAAACCCCTATACTACTGGCCCTTTTGGCAGTGACCTGATTGCGCAGGTCAAAGTCTCACCCGAAGCAGTATGGGTGGGTGCTGGAACCAGGTTTCTGCACCCTGAGAGAGGATAGGTAAGCTAGGGAGAGCTACATCTGGCTTTTATAATGACTAGATGGCCTATCTCAGAACCGGATCTATAGATCTCCTTCACATCCATGTGCGCAAGGTCAACTATACTTACTGTACTCAACAAATCATATACTTCTAAAATAGTATTGCAGCATTACAGTTATAAAACATAACATAACAGACCCAGATGTAGAAGAAACACTTAACACAGTACTTTCGCAGCTTAATACAGAATATGCATAACACAACAGCTGTCAAAGATTCACATCAACAGTACAAATATATTCAGCTACGCAACAACCTTTTTCATTCATTAATCCTTCAATTCCTTCTTATAATACCCAAACCCGACCTGCGCACATAGCAGCAGGGTCCGCACAGAGCAGGGCAAGGGATCTCCGTGCACACATCCAGTAGGAGTCCTTTCCCCACAAACCAAAATAGATCTACTAAGCCACAATTCACATCAACATCTCATCATCTTCTTACCTTACAATTCAAAATGTCTTTCTATTTATAATCATCTGGCCTAATCCTTCCTATGGTCTACAAACCGTGGTTTGCAGACTCGAGGTATACCCTTTGACCCGTTACAATGATTTTTAGGATTTGAACCATTCCAAAACCCCTACGCTAGACTAATTATACTAAAAAATATACAAAATCGGACCAGTTTCGCAACTTGTAGGAGACCCTGTTCCAACAGTCCCCAAACACAATCTTATCACTCATCCCGAGTCACTGTGGTGGTGCGGTCTCTACCTACACATGTAGGGCATTAATGGTTGTGATCAGCGGAGGTAACACTTCTTGAATCTGAGCAGCAACACTCTGTGCAATGTCGACAAGCTTCTGGGAGGTCGGTCCTTCAGTTGCCGCGGTGACACTCTCTAGTGTTTGAGTTAGTTTCTTATCACGCCATCTACATCCTACGATATCTGGAGGGATGTGGCAGTCCAAGGCTTCAGACGTTCCACAATGACATGCTTTTTGCACCATAGTTCCTCAATATCATCCTGGAGATCATTGCTGGTCTTCAAAGGTGCCAAGCGCTGTGTAGGCACCAAGGTGGGAAGCATAGCTTGAACCTGCTCGAAAGCTTATTCCTTCTGCCATAAGTCTTGATTGATTTCCTGGAGGACCGGATTGTGCTGGACCTTAGTCTAGAGTTGCATATCTAACTCTAGCAACTCGGCACCTTGAGCAATATGCCCCGAAATAACGTTCGTTGCTTCAGTTACTAGTGAAGTGCGCTGTGCTCGTACTTCCGAAGGCATTTTGGGCTGCAATTTGGCCTGTATTTTGGTGATTTGCTGCTCCAGATGTGCCTTGATGACATGCATTTCCATCCTAGATGCTTTCATTGCCGCAACCAATTTTTCCACTTTAGCTCCAGGCATGACTGTAGCCAGGATTTCGTCTGTAACCTCCATGCAGAGCTGGTGGATCACTGTTTCGAGCTCCGCCTGCTGTGAAACGGTGAGGAGAAAGTCTGCAGCTTGCTGCGTGATGGTCTGCTTGGCCATACCAAGTTGTTGGAGTATTTTGTGGTCGCGATGGTTAATCTCCTGGAATACAATGTTGTGGAGGCCTTGTAGGGCTTCGTGGGGTAGCTTAGCCAAGTCCAGCTGGATCCCCGTTCCTGCTTGGATATGAGTTCCTATTAGGGTAGCACTAGGTACAGAACAGAGACGGATTTATTTCATGGATAGTGTTGTACTACTAGTTACCGAAGGAGTCAGTGCCTAGCTGATGCTGGTCCGTAGCGCATTTGTTTTTAACTGAACGGCACGGAGCTCAGACTGGATGGTGTCGATCGTAGCCTTATGTTTTTCTTCTATGGCTGCCCAATTATCTTCTGTAGCCATTGTAACTGCATCTATGATTTTCTCGAGGTCACCGTTAGTTAGTGTGACCATCGCATCATATCGCTTGCGGTGGGCATGCTGTTTCTTTCGGGGCCCTGGTGTAGGCTCACCTGACCGCTTCGTACCGTGGGGGGGGGGGTGGTATCCTTGTCATAACCGACTGGAGTCTCGGCTGTGGCGTCTTTGGCAGTGGTCTATGGCGGTTGTGTATCATTTTCTGTGGCTATGTCTGAGCCCTTCTGGCTGGGCTCCGTGGGCTCCCCACGGGTGGCTATGAAGCCTATTTTCCAGGCAGGGGACCATAGCATGATCATATGGTCAATTTCTTCATCTGATACCATATATGAAAATGCCATCCATGTCTTATTTTGGAGGCTGCGAATCTGAATATGGTGCATGGTAACTTGGAATGTTGCAACACTTTTGTATTTTTCATATACTGTCGGGGACAGCCAGGGTTGGGAATTTATGGCTGCTGCCATGTTGCTATGGAAGAGGACCCAAAAAAATTTTTATCCTCGACACACTGCGCATTCTTAGAGTCCCATATATGAGCATACCGAGCTCCTTCACACATCCCTGGGGGGAGCTCGGGGAGGACCGACTCCTTAGGGGTGTCCCAGGAGACCAGTGCTATAAGGAGTAATAACCATGAATAGCAGAAGGACATCCCCTGCTCATGAGATTCGCGGACATTAGCCAAAAATTCATTGCATAAATATTGAGCTCAATTGAAGGAGACTCCCTTTGCACACCAGCCGGCTAACTAAATAACATAGGTGGGGACGGTCGCAGCCTGGAACTTCCTCATTAGCTTGTAGGCTAAGAGCCTAGTACCCATCTGTGTAGCAAGATCATTCATAGTCTGGATCACAAAGACTCGTGTATTTCAACTCACCTTGTAGGTCTTCCGTACAAAATTAGCGGTATCTGCTTCGTACTTTTTTCCCACCTGCTCCAGAGGGTGTGACCCTTACATAGGAAGGTCTATAATCTTGTGGATCAACACAGCATCAATAGGGATTCTGTCCTGAATCCATAAGAAACCATCGTGAATTAAGGCGAGCAACTCCTGAGCCAACCAATCTATGACGTTGTAATGGCCAACATGGGGCATCTGGAACAGATTCAAGAGTCCAGACCTAACCAAGCCACATACCCAGTGCTGAGGAACCACAGTGACTCCATCATTTGCACGGATCATATCGAAGTACAACGCGGGGTCCAAATCAGGGATGGTTTTAGAGTCTGCCAAGTCGTGATCATCAAACTTGACCTCATGGAGTCTTCCACAAGGATCACTTAGGATAGGGACTTCTTGCGGGGTTAGGGGGTTTGCAAATAGGTGACCAAGCCATCCAAGTTCTTTGGAATTCACGTGAATGGTCTTCATGGGTGAATGAATGGAGGTAACCAATTGATCGGATTGGCAGGCAGAGTACCTTCCTGCGCATCTTGATCCAGAGGTGATGCCGGCGGGGACCTGACGTGCCTCGGAGAAATCCTAGGCTTCCCGGTAGCCCATCTCGCAGCTTTCGAGGCTTTTCCTGAGCCTTGTGCTTTCTCTTTCCCTTTCCTTGTGACGAGCATAGAGGGAAATTGTTCTAGTTCAGACTCAACTTCCATTATTTCCTCAACGTCAGGCCCTGTCGGGGACGAAGGTTCGGCAAGGTTAGTGTCCATCATCCTTGCGTGAAAAATGAATCCTAGCCCTGGGTGACTACTATCAGATGGAGTAGGTTGACTAGACATGAGAGGGATAGTGCAGATACAGGAAATCTGATTGCTCAAGTTCTTCCAAGAGAAGAATGATGAGTGCAAGCTATGCAAGTGAGACGAAACCTCTGGCTGAACTATCTTGCTCCTTCTATAATACCCACAATCATGCAACGGTAAGGGAAAATTTATCTGAGATGTACCCCCAGGAAATGGTAAAAAATCCCAAAAATTTGATTTATTAAATTCCTGAAGGCCGCTCCTTTTAACGGTAACTTTTTCCTTTTACCAATTGTCACCGTTCCAACGACTATTTTTCGTATCCCCTATGTGCTTGGCCTATCTGCTATGTTAAGGTCAATCATCCGCATCTTTTGCGCATCCTCCCCAAACACAGGCTTGCTTCCTAGGTAAATTATGACCAAAGACAAAGTTTCCTGACATTCGTTATCGCAAGAGAACCTTACCTTCCTTGTAAGTGAGGTTTTAAGAGGGGCTATAGTCAGAGCATATTTTTGAACAAACCTCCTATAATAATCTGTGTGGCCAAGGATTAAACACATTTGTTTTTTTGTTTTAGGGGCTTCCGGATAGATGAGAGCTCTGCTTTCCGTACCTATAGCTGGTGGAGGGTGCATTTTAATGCTACTTGTCTGTGGCCGAATCAGTTTGGTGCCCGTGTGCGGCCCTGAGTCGGAAGTGGCTTGTGGGTCAACTTGTCCTTATTTTGGGGTTAGGCCGTAGTAGTCGATTTTTCCTAGCTCCTTTGGTTCCCATGTGGGTAGTTCAGTACCTGATCCATCAAAGTAAGGTAGGTCCCTTACCTCTGAGGAAATGTAGTGGAAGTATTTTGTGACCCGAAGACAATGTAGCGTAGATACATCATGTAACCGACTCTGCCAATTCTCAATCTCCTCATCAGAATCAAAGAAGCATTCATTATCCTCCTCCCAGCAAAGTACTTATAGATATGGTCCACATCCTCGTCCTTAAGTATTGGTTTAGTGTAGCGTTCACCTTCCACAGGGTCTAATGGTACTATCACCCTTGTGCCGTTATTTTAAAACTCCATGCTTCTATTTTTTAAGTTAATGATACCGCCCATGTCGATGGCCCAATCCAATCCTAATAGCGTAGGGTAAGGGTCTGCATCTTTTACGATATGAATGACTTCAAAGTCACCCCGGACCTTGACCCCTACGATATCTACCATAATCCCTGATAGCCTTCCTAAAGGTATGATCTTCTGTTGATTAGCCATGCGTAGCTGGATAGTAGACCATTCCAAATTTGGTTTGCCCATTCGTTTCCAAGTCTATTTAGGTAATACATTTGCATCCGATCCTAGATCCAAAATAAACCGATCCATCTCGTAATCGCTGATCTATGCCGTCAGTCGCATCTCTCTCCCAGTTCGTTTCTTGTATTTGTATAGTTTGTGCACATCCCTAATATCTGAGGACATGGTAGGGCATGTTTTGCAGCTATCTATTAATGCATGAAGGTTCTACACAAATTTTGGGTTGCACAAAAACTTCATACATGCCTGCAAGAAAGGTTTGACCTCCTCATCTGCCTTAAGGTTCGTAGGGAGCAGGGACATGGGTGCCTCTGTCTCGATAAATTACTTGCAAGATGTTATAAACGTTTCTTTTTCTTTATCTAGGTCCAGCCCTTCTTGTTTTCTAACTGCCTTGCGGATCAGAGGTTCAGTTTCAACCTTCTCCCCATTTCCTCCACTACCCAATCCACTGCGCATAACAAAATTTACGTTCCGATCCTTATCTCACAGCTCAGCCTTAACCCTCTGCATATTCTTCATAGGTGGTAGCTGCTTCTTCTGCTTTTTTTCTATTAATACTAGACAGTCTTCCAGCATATGGTCCAACTGTCTACAGTACTTTCAAGACTGTCTTGTAGGGTTCGGACAATCCCTCGCAAAGTGCCTTGTGTCTCTACAGTTATAGAAGATCAGTTTCCCCCAGCCTCGACCTGCACTTCCACCTCGACCTCCCCCCTGCTTCCTAAGGGGGAGCCTCTTATGCCTATGGGGGTTTTATGTGATGCGAGGTCTGACTTTACCCTATAAAATTTCCCCTGATCTATCATTAGATCATAGGTTCGATAGTTTTTCTCATCATGCCCTACTGATCGACAGAACTGGCACCATTGTTACTTCCGCTCTAGGACATATGTGCCTAGATAGGGGCAGTGGTTTGTATCATACAGCCCTGCTACACGGCAATCCTTGCACCATATCACAGGTCTGATTGGGCCTAGTCATATTGGGTTGGGTCCTCCGCTTGATCCAGGGCGTATCAGACTAGGTCCTCCTGTTTGTAGGTAGTCCGTCGGCAGCAGGCACAGATCCTTCGTATGTCCTGATACTTGACATTGTATGCACCATAGATCTGCGCTAGCTTCCCTCCCTCGTTCCTTTCGTAGGTCCTGAATCTCCATGTGCATTGCCCTGAGCTACTCCTGAATTTTTTGTACTCCTAACAAAGTATCTTCTCTAGGCGTAGCTTCTAGTTTCATAGTGGCTTCTAAAGCTTTGTCCTGTGATTCAAAATTCTGGTGACCCATAGGTATGCACAGGTGAGGTAGCAGCATAGCTATGAACCACTCCGTATGATGTTTGTCATCATACTTAAATTATTCTTCTCTGATAGCTTTCTTTAGGTGCTGATCAACTTCCCATATAGACTCAATCGTTCCTTGCTTGAAATCTTTCACGTCTGCTACGATTTGTGAATAGGACTTAGGCTTTCGGAATTGTTGCTTCAGAGCGTCCTTAATATCTTGAATAGACTTGCTTCTATTTTGAGATATGTATCGCACATACCAGTCTAAAGCTCTTTCTTCGAAGGCCAGGGATAACTGCGCCCTCTTCAGAGTATCACTTGCCACATTTTGCACAGTCCATACCGAGTCTACAACAAACCAAAATCGGTCCAAGTACTCATCTCCCACACCTTTGAAGGTGGGTAAATTCAAGTGTGCTTCCATATCTTCTTCTGGCAAGGTTTCAGACGAGGTTTTACCCTTACGTGGTTCTGAAGGAAGTGTGGCTGGCGGGTTTTGCGCAGTTGTTCCTTTTACTGGGCTATATACAGATCTATCCCCTTCTTTCGTACCCACTCTGCTTTTCTTCTTAGCCTTCCAATACTTTTCTTGGCATTACCCGACCCCCTTCTCAAAATGCTCCCCGTCCCAGCAATAGAACCATTTTTTGGCTCGAGGGGTCCTGACCCAAGTTCGAAGGTTAAGGTTTGCCAACAAACCCCTATACTACTAGCCATTTCGGTAGTGACCTGCTTGCGCATGTCAAAGTCTCACTCGAAGTAGTATGGGTGGGTGCTGGAACCAGGTTTCCACACCCTGAGAGAGGATAGGTAAGCCATGCAGAGTTGCGTCTGGCTTTTATAATGACAAGATTGCCTATCTCAGAACCAGATCTATAGATCTACTTCACATCCACGTGCGCAAGGTCAACTATACTTATTGTACTCAAAAAATCATATACCTCTAAAACAGTAGTGCAACATTACAGTTATAAAACATAACAGAACAGACCCAGATGCAGAATAAATACTTAACATAGTACTTTCGCAACTTAATACAGAATATGCATAACACAGGAGCTATCAAAGTTTCACATCACACAATACAAATATATTCAGCTGCGCAACAACCTTTCTCATTCATTAATCCTTCGGTTCCTTCTTAAAATACCCAAACCCGACCTACACACACAGCATCAGGGTCTGCACAGAGCAGGACTAGGGATCTCCGTGCACACATCCAGTAGGAGTCCTTTCCCCAAAAACCCAAACAGATCTACTAAGCCACAATTCGCATCAAGATCTCATCATCTTCTTACCTTACAATTCAAAATGTCTTTCTATTTATAATCATCTAGCCTAATCCTTCCTATGGTCTGAAAACCGTGGTTTGCGGACTCGAGGTCTACCCTTTGACCCATTATAATGCTTTTGGGGCTTTGACCCACCCAAAAACCCATGCGCTAGACTAATTATACTCAAAAATATACAAAATAGGACCAGTTTCGCAGCTTGTGGGAGACCCTGTTCCAACATGCCATAAATGGGGCCATTTTTGCTACAGTATCGAAGGAAGTGTTATACCACCATTCAGCCAGAGTTAACCATTTGACCCATTGTGTCTGTTTATCAGATACAAAGTAACAAGGATATCCTTCTAAACATTTGTTCATTATCTCAGTTTTTCCGTCAAATTGAGGATAATGTGATGAGCTATGAGCTAATTGAGAACCCAAAAAAGAAAATAATTTTGTCCAAAAATTTCCTGAAAAATGGGATCTCTGTCACTTACAATGATCTTTGGGTTTCTATGTAGCTTCTGAACTGTTTCCATAAATGAAGTAGAAATTTCGCTAGCTTTAAATGGATGAGATAATGCACAAAAGTGTGCATACTTGGTAAGTTTTTCAACTACCACCATGATGATAGTATTTCCTTTGGAATTGGGTAAACCTATGATAAAATCCATTGAAACCTCCTCCCAACGTTGATTTGTAATGGATAAAGGTTGTAACAGACCCGGGGTCTCAGAATTGTCTCAACTTTATTTTGTTGGAAAACCAAACATTTCACAAAAAAATTTCAAATATCAGGTTTAAGGCCATTCCAAAAGAATCCTTCTTGACCTTGGGTAAGTTTTTAAAAATCCTGAGTGCCCTTCTAAGGGAGAGGTGTGCAATTCCAAAAGAATATTTTGTTTGAGTTGGGAATTATGACAAAGATATAAGCGATCTTTGTACCATAATGAATCATTTTTCTAGTTAAATGTTTCAGATGTACTAGGATCTTGCTGCAAATTTTGAATGAGTTTCCACACCTCTTCATCATTCTTCCATTCATCCCAGTTATTCAATCAGGTTGGATACTAGAAATGGCACAAAGAAATGCTTCCAGATCCTCATCCTTTCTTGAAATTGCATCTACAATAACATTTTGCTTCCATTTTTTGTAAATGATTTCAAATTCATAACCCAACATATTTGTGACCCCGTTTTGCTGCTCTTCTGAAGATAATATTTGTTCCAAAAATTATTTAAGACTATCATGATCAATTTTTACCTTGAAGTGTGTTCCCATTAGGTAAGGTCGCCATTGTTTTAGTCCATGTAGTATTGCCAACATTTCCTTCTCATAAATATGTCTATGTAAATACTTTCCTTTGATTAGACAACTTTCAAAAGAAATGGGTCTTACTTCTTGCATTAAAACCGCACCAATTCCATTTCCTGAGGCATAACATTCCACAATATTTTTTTTTTTGAAGTCTGGCATAGCTAAGACCGGTGCTTGGCACATTTCCTCTTTAAGATGTTCAAAGGCCTTAGTTTCTTCTAGAGTCCAAGAAAATGAATCTTTATTCATTAATGATGTTAGTGGTGCCGATATTCTCCCATAATTCTTAAAAAACTTGCAATAATACCATGTTAATCCCATAAATCCTCGAAGATTATTTATGGTTGTAGGTATTTTCCATTCCTTAATGGATTTAATTTTCTTAGTGTCTACCTTAACACCCTCATGAGATACAATATGACCCAAATATTCCACCTCCTGTACTCCAAAGAATCATTTGGAGGATTTTGCATATAATTATTTCCCCTCCAATAGCTTGAGCACCCTGTCAACATATTGAACATGATCCTTCCAATACTTGCTATAGATTAATATATCATCAAAAAATACTAACACAAATTTTCTAAGGAAGGGTTTGAAAATGGAATTAATCAAACCTTGAAATGTGGAAGGTGCATTAGTAAGGCAAAAAGGGATGAACAAAAACTCATAATTACCCTCATAAGTTTTGAATGTTGTTTTCAAAATGTCTTCAATGTTCATTTTAATTTGATGATATCCAGAACGAAGATCTAGCTTGGTGAAGTAAATTGCTCCATGTAATTCATATAATAATTCATCAATGACGAGGATGGGAAATTTATCTATAATAGTGAGCTTGTTGATCTCCCTACAAGATGGACACATGCGCCATGATCCATCCTTCTTGTGGACCAATACTGCTGGAGCAGAGAAAAAACTTTGACTAGGTTGAATTATACCAACCTCTAGCATTTTTGCAACCATACGTTCAATATCTCACTCTTTTGAGCATAAGGATATCTGTAAGGCCTGATGTTTGGAGGAACACTTCCTGGAATCAAATTAATAGCATGATCATGATCAAGAATAGGTGGGAGTCCTTTGCGTGTCTCAAACACCTTGGAATGATTGTCCAATAATTTTTGGAGATCTCAAGAAATAGATCATTTTGATGTTTGAACCTCTAGTGAGCATAATTGTGAAATTATGCCTCGTTGTTTTTATTAAAGCACTTTGTCATGACATTAGAGCTAATTATCTTTCTTGAATTCCATATGATACCTCATAATTCAACTTCCTTTCCTTCCAGAAAAAATTTCAAGAAAAGTTCTTGAAAAATAAAAGCTACCATCCCCAAAGATTGTAACCATTGTACTCCTAGTACAACATCAACACCACCCATTTGAATGGAGAGAATTTGCCTATTCAATACATATTCCCCCATGGTTAGCTTGATATTATCGCACTTTCCAGAGAAATTTATAGGTCCTCCATTTACAACCATCACTTGACACTCTGGTGTTGCTTATAGGAAGAGATTCAATTCCTTGGCTACCTTACAATGAATAAAATTATGGGTACTGCCCAAATCAATAAACACTCTTATATTTTTCTTCTTGATATGTCCTTCTATCTTGAGAGTTTAAGGAGTGATTATTGCTACTAATGAATTACATGATATGGTTGGATTCATTTCTTCTTCCTCCAGGGTTGGTTCTTGGTGTACATCCTCTTCTTTTGAAGTTTCTTATTCCTTTTCTTCCTCCTCTTCACAATATATGTCAAATATTTTTTTCTCAGCACACTTATGACCTTTAGTGTATTTTCTATCACAAATATAGAAAATCCCTTTTGCTCCTTTTTATTAAAATTTTTGTGGTGTCAACCTTGTTGGTTGTGGAAGTCTAGGAGTAGAAACACTTCCATATTTATAGTTGTGAGTGGTAGGCTTCCTTTTCGCCATAATTGTTCTTTCAAATTTTCTTGCCAACCTAAATTCCTTCTCCATTGAATTAGGTTCCCAAAGGAAAACCTCATGTTGGATGTTATCCTTTAAAGTCCCTATGAAGACATCAATATTGTGTTCTGTTGGAATATCCTTTACCATTATATTCAATTTTTGGAAGTCCTCAATGTGCTCCACCATTGACCCCTTTTGTTAAAGATTTATCAATTGGATAAAGAAGGTGTTGCTATTTGTATCCTAATAATTTTCTATCATTTCTAGTGTAAAAAATGACCAAGTGGAAATTTTTTTACAAGAGGAAAGCCAATGTGTACCTTTTGTGTGTTTTGTAAATTATGGAGATCAAAGTATTGCTCCATATGTAGTATCTATGTTACGTGATCCTTTCCATAAAAATTACTCATATCGATCTTTGGAATATGGTGGGTCTTCAATCCAATATTAGATTCTATGAAATCATGATTAATATTTATTTTTTTCTCATCATCAGTTTCCTATAGCACCTTTTCACCATTAGGAATAATTTCTTGTAGAAATGTTTTAAACATTTCTTCAAACCTTCCATCTATGCTTTTAGATCATTCTTCATGTCTTCTATGTTGCCTTTCATTTTTTCTTCTATACGATCGATCTTAGCTTCCATGGCATCCATATTAGCGTCCATTCCATTCTTCAAACCATCCATCTTAGCTTCCACACCTTTCTTCAAACCATCCATCTTAGCTTCCACACCATTCTTCAAACCATCCATCTTAGCTTCGACTTAATTTTTGGTTACATTTTATGAGAGTGAAATTTGTTGCAGTTCTTCCTCTTCATGTGTCATAAAAGAGATTTTTTAGGCCTTAATGGGTGTGGAATTATTTTTGGGAGGCATTATAGAAATAAATATTGATATCTATGCTTGCATATTCCCTTGGAATCACTTCAAACTGGTTTTTCAAACAAAATTTATACAATTTGTTTTTTTTAAATACACACCCTTTTCTTGCTTTCAGGAGCTCGATCTTGAAACAGTTATAACTCTATAATTTTGGATCTCAAAAATCTAAAATTTGGTCTTCGTGTAGCCCTCTGAGTCTTATTTCCAATTCCATAGATTAGACCTAATTTGGAATCTTCAAGATAAATTTATGCCCAATCTCCTAGAAGGACCTAATTATGGGTTGGTTCAGAAAAGAGACCTTGTATGATGTGCCACGTATCACTGTTTTCACCTTCAGCTCTAAAATCAATACAAAAGAAACTAAAGTTTGTGCACTTTCAGTCACTTTTTACAGAATTCCAATCCGATGTCTAAAACGAAAGTTATGATGATTTTCCCTCGGCCACCTATTTGAGATGAAATTATGGAGTATGAAAAAACCCTAACTTCCTCAGATCATATCTCCGAAAATATACTTAAACAAGATCTGAAATTTTTACATGAGGTTGCTCAGTATTTCGGCTCAAATGTTTTTTATTTTCATCTTTTGAACCTTTGTAGAAAAAAATTGATAGCAAAAATTCCAAGATGACATGTTTGCAGTAGAAAAACCCTAGAATCCAAGGCTCTAATACCAAATTTTATGAAACCAGCTTAAGAAATAGAAGAAAAAATATATCAATGACTTATAAATAAGCCTCTTCAAGGGGGAAACCTTATTTACATTACATAAATGAAATATTCTTGGATGATAAAATTGAAAAACCTCCTTCCTATATATAGGAGTCCAATGGGTCACAATATAATCCTAACTGACATAACAATAATAATGTAAGGGCACAACAATAACAATAGTGGGATTCTATGGGGCACAATAATAACAATATGGGGGCTACATGGGCACAACAATAACAATAAGGGGGTTATATTGACAATAATAATAAGGGGATACATTAGTATTATAGGGACCTAACACCCTCAACGATAGCACAAGGACCACAATGCTCCTCCTCCTCCACCCAGTGCAATATGTTCACTGCCCTAGGCGGTAATAGATATGATAATGCCTCCCCGTGAGGAAAAAAGATGATCATAAAGTACACGTATAGTTGAGCTGATATCAATAGATCAGCTCGATGCACGACCATAATCAGTCTGTCCCATTCCCAACACCCAACCAAGAATCTTAGGAACCGATCATGCGATCTAAGAATGAGGTTCTCAAGAAACTCGAGTCCACCCACATGTTGAAAAAGAGTCGCGAGAATCTCGATCCTAAGCCACCTCAGCATAGAGAGTGGAAAAATATCTCTCCCTCCACAACATCCTGCCACAAAAAAAATAAAAAAATTCAATGTTGGCCCCAAAAAATCTAAAAATCAAGGAAAAAATTATTTTGGAGGACCGCGCACCTTTAGCCTACACAAGAGCGCATACTACATGTTTGTATGTTGAATAGGCATGCATTCCACACATATGTTTTTTACATAGACGCGATGACTCGACGTCTGTATCTCACACAGATGCAGATTTCTCCGTACTTGCAATGGTCATGTGCATGGGGTCCCCGCATGAATCTAAAAGCTTCACGTGTCAACCGTGCGACTCTCTTGGAGTTGCCCACGCAACCCCCCTAGATATAACCCTAAAAATCCATAGATGGGACCTATGTATGGCTTACCTAACAAAAATGTGCAAAAAATGAAAACACTGAATTTCTAGTTCCTACATGACAGTCTCTACGTGTATCTCGGGTTATTTGGATGACCACAATGACAAGAAACACTCTGAACATAGCCTCTAACCTCTCAAGCTCAATGACACAAATGAATTGAAATTGGGCCATTTTCGCCTATATATCGTGCTTTTTCACCATATTTAAGGAGCCCATTACAAAATCCCAAGACATCCATTCTCAAAACCGTGATAAGTATAGTGATAAGTAATTCATCATCTTCATCCTCAACCCCTTCATTCCCGTTACTCGAAAGACTTATTTTTGAGCCCATCGCTCAACTCCATACTTCATCTTAGGTACAACCTCTCTTGTTTTTTAATTCATTGTATTCCAAAATATTTATATGTTTGAAAAAGATAATTTTACTTGGGGTATTGGCCAGAGATATTTTAGGTACATCAGAATCACCGTATTTTCAATCAAACTCGAAGACATCAAAAGTACAAGAGTAGGTATCATTCAACTCTTAGCATGATAGGATTCCCTTTAATTTTTTCAAATCCTGACATAATTTCTCCAAAAATGCACCATAGGGTTCATTCACTCGATCATGTTTATCATAACCTCACTTCGCACATGATAACCACCCTCTTCAGTCGATAGAGCCTCACCAATCATGGATCCCATCATATTTGTAGACCACCACTAGCCATCAGGAGCCATGACCACATACTCTTGTTTAGAAACCATCTCATTTCTATGCATTAATTATCAACATAATTCTGCTTTACTGATCACATATCCAAGCCCCACTTGTGGGCCACCACTAATTGTTTTATAGTAGATGAGAAAAAACACATTACCGCGTTTCACATTTGGCCTATCACACCCTCACAAATATAACCCATTTTTGTCATTTCATCTTCCTCATCACCCCCATACCAAGAACAACCAATGGGGCCCTCACCCTTATCAAACACTCTCCTTGCATCATCATGTAGGATCACACATGTTATTGGGGCATTCGTCTCCATGTTTTTACATCTAAGCCACTTTTACATTCTTTTGGCAAGTATACAAAGATTTTTTAGGAGAAAGACTTCCACCCATATTTTTACGTTTCATACATGGCAGTAGTCCCTAGTCACGCTTTTTTTGAGCTCACACATTCTTTACCATACCCAATCATGTTAGTGAGAGCATACTTACACCCACCCTAGATGTCCTACTGACTCGAGGGCTACCCTTGTCAGAAATTGTTTTGACTGTCGACACTCACATTAAAAACTCTGACCTTTGGATAGATATCCATCACCATCAGTTTTAGCTAGCTCTAGTCAGAATTTCTTATTAACTCACTGTAATACACCCCGCTTCACCAGAAAGCCTAATCCCTTGTGTCAATACTTGTTTCAAACTGTTTATGCTTCCTTCCTTTTGACTTAAAAAAACATTTTCCAGGATGGAGGTAGTATCTTGGATAGTTCCCCACCACTTCGAGATCATCCTTGGATGGCACAATGGGAATTAAAATTTCTCATTGATGTCATCGATCCCACTGACATTCGACATCAACACCAGTTTTCATGTCAAGGTGGTATCATACTTCATAATCGATGCACTCTGCCAGTTAGTGGAAGACCAGAGTATTAATAAGCATATTTTTCAGTAATGATTAGACCATTATACATGGGTGGTTCCAAAAAGTCAAAGGCCCATGCATATATTTAGCACCTCAGCAAAAAGTGCTTTAGCTAGACAATGCAAGTGGGTACCCATTAGGGGAATTTTGAGGTCTAAAATGGGCCTCCAAAGAAAATGTACAACAAAAATAAAATTTATAAGAACCAATAAGCTTCAAGATGATGATGTCAACCATGGGGGATGATTCACCATTTTTTGAGTAAAAGGGTAAAAATATTAAAAAATAATAAAATAATAAAACTACTTTTTCAACTCGTAGTTTCAACTTTTCTCCCAAAGTTTTTACTCAAATTTCAGTGAGCACATTGTTGATGCAAATTTAATTTGTAATTTTCCCAAATTAGGAACAGATACACTATTGGGAATGTCTCAACATATTACCAATGTGGAGATCAGCAATACATAAACATGAGCTAGAAAATAGCTGTGAATGCATTAAAACCAAAATGGAAAAAGATCCACATAACCATTACATTAGATGATAGCAACAAAAAAATGTATACAAGTTCTTGAGGGAATGATCTCTCAAGCTAAGCAATGCAAATTAATGAAACATGTATGAAATATGGAGAAATACTACTATATAAAAGAGGCCCTATTATGATCGCGCAATTCATGAGGTAGAACCGCCGCAAAATGTCAATAATATATAGATATGACATTAGTAAGTCAAATAAGAAGGGGGAGCAAGACCAACCCCCCGAAAACACATAATACATATATGCACAAAATGGAAAATAAGTGGAAATGTCTGAGTTGCCGGGTAGCAGCCCGCAACTCAAAAGTGGAAATGGATGTAGATAGCCGATGATGCTGCAATATATGGTTCAATCTCATCCAAAGGATCTCTATAATGAAGGCTGATCCTCTCACCTAAGATCTAACCCTCCAAATATGTGGAGTAATTCTCCACCGTAAAATGCACTAAGAAATAACGCAGCCTAGAGAAGGGTTCCGTGCTAGGAAAAGAAGAGGAATGCTTAAATGATGCCAATTATCTACAATAGTTTCGGACTTTCCCTCACTAACCTCCCGTAGGAATAGAAGCCTTCCCTCTCGACAGATGAGCCAAGGAAATGGTATATGTTGTCCTCCACTACAACACCCCAGCAACAATGTGTTATACTTGAGCATAAATAACGCAAGAATCGAAAGGAGAAGCTGGCCTTGAGCCAAGAGAGGCGGAGAATGAAGAAAAATCCTTCAAGAGATACTCAATAAGGAGAAGGAATCCTAAACAACACTCCCTCGGAAATTCTTAAGTAACATCAGAGAATGCACAATTGTCCGAATAGAATAATGAGATCAATAATCATAGCATGAGAAACAATGGTTGCCTTGCCCTCCTTTTAAAAAAGTGAAAGCTCTCTCTCCATGGGCCCCATCCATTAGGGTTTCCTCCACCAAATATCCTCTTCCTCATTCACACTGCGCTGTCTTCTAAAGTAAGCCACTCCTCCTATGGCAACGCTGTCGACTTGGTCAAACCTGACCTTGTCTTCATGCATTTGCCCCTTTTCACACTTGTGGGTGCAAAATAAAGTTCTTATGTCTATCCCTTTCCACATGTGAGGGACTTTATTCATGTTTTAAATAAACATGGGCCTCCTTACCCATTTATTTAGCTACAATATGATAAAAGCAAAATTTTAATGTTCCATTTAGCCATGTGCTAAAATGGGAACATTACAATCCTCCCCTCCCAAATGTTGCTTGTCCTCAAGAAACTGCAAGGATAGAAATGAAGACCTCCACCCAAGGCATGGAGTCAGAAATATGTTGAGGAACATCTCCTTCATGTAGATCCTCCATCCCCCAAGCAATCATCCATAAAAAATGAGTTACCCCCCAACATGGCAACTCCTGACAATCATCTTCCACCTTTGGCTCCTGCAATGTAGGTGGGCTGAAAATATGATCTTGGTAGACAAAATAGCCTACAACATGCTATCCTTCTCTCCACTTAGGATAATTTCAGAGTATATGTTGATATTGGGCTGCAACAATGTTTCCCTTAAGTGCCAAAATGAATACTAGACCTCCAAGGATCTCTTCTCTAGCGTTATGAAACATGTTGTCCCAATCCATCTTATATGTGATGAGTTGGAAGTCATCATCATATGGCATCCAATCAAGCATATTGCGCACCTCAAATGGAAACAAGTGTTTTTTTGTAGTGGACACATGTCCTCTCATGCTCCCATTAGAACATGTAATGCAAATAATGTGGGAGATCTCTCCCCTAAGGGACACATCCAACCGATGTGTCATTCCCCCAATCATGCTCTCAACAAATACAAAGACAACAGCAGCATAATGAACCATAATGAGAACCATGCTTGTTGTCATGTGTGGCAAGGGAGAAGGACAATGGTCCCTCAATTGTAACCAATGCAGTTTGACCCTCAACTGCAAAAGAGTATGATAAAAAGTGTGGCCTCTCAACCACTTGCTTGCTGTCCTACTCTCCTCAAATGTATGGAGGAAGTGAATGATATATGGTGCAAGGTGAGTAGGTCCTAAAAGATACATTTCCTCCCCAAGTCCTCCTAGGGAGTGGTCACCAATAGCGCTCATGGCCTCAAGTAGACCATGGGGTATAGAAAGAAGAATTCTCCTCCTTGGAGCAACATCCTATACAAATATGGTTAAGGGATGAATATACAAATCATCATGCAAATAAACTATACCCTCACCATAAGCTTTTCTCATGCAAATGGAGTGGCTCAAATATGAGTCTCCTCTCATCCTCAAAGAGAAAAGAGGTGGCTATGCTAAATCCTCCAAAGAGTTATGTATCTCCTCCATTTGCACATGATCTATGCATCTCTTCATATGTTGATTTGTCAATATCATGCAAGCAAGATGATCTTGGGAATACTCCATCAACAACCCAAAGTTCCAACATGGATCTATCTTCCATAGTGATAGCATTGATGGTTCCTCATGAAGGATATATGTCTTATGGTCATCTCCTTATTTGACATCTCACATGCCAAAGATGCAAGTTGGAAGGCTGCTATCCTTCCCCTACTGTTTCTGCCACAAAGCAAAATATAAAATGAGAGTGGGTACAAATGATGTTGAGAGAAAGGTTCTATCCTCCTTGAGTCTTCTCAAGACTCTCAGTGCTGTGAAGCTATCCCCCAAGGTCTCCACTCCTCTGAAATCAATGAATGGTGCCTCAAAATGTGAAGCATCTCTCATCATCTACTGATCCAGTGGTCTCCTCGGCAAAATGTCTCCATGCAGTGAGACATCATCATCAAGTGGTGACTACATATATGAATGAAAAAATCTGTCCATGCTTCCACTGCGCAATCCAATCACCTCCCTAGGTGCATCAACCTCTAGAACTGAATAGGGATGTGTACTCCTCATCTCATGATGCTGGGTCTTCTCCCTACTTCCTCCTTGTGTCTCCCTGGTTTTACACCTCCTCAACAAGGGCACAGATAGAACATGAATTGTGCCTTGATCTCCATCCATGAGATCCTGGGGACTTCCTTGCAAAGATGCAAGAATCCCTCTATCCGGAGCAACAGCTCCTCCTTCCTCTGCATGAGGCACTAGATAATCTCTAGGTAGCACAGTGATGTTGCCCTCAGCTTCCTTAATACAGATGGGAAACCCTCCAACAATGTTGCTACAAAGATGGAATCTCTCCCAAGGTGGAAGTAATTCCTGATCATCAAAGGTCAAGGATTATCCCCTTTGCACCATGATAGTGTCATCTCCTACTCCTGCAACATCATACAAGAAATGATAGAAAATCTGCCCTTGCTCTCCAAAGAATGACCCCAGCAACAATTGTCTTTGCTGCTTCCTCATGCTCTCATCATGCAATATATGTGATGAAGACATAGTGAATGATATGAATGTTGCATCATCACTATGCACCCATACTCTTTGTTGCTCCATGATGCCAGCATCCTTCCACATCTTCTCCATCATCATACCCTTGGAAATAATGTATGCCAATTGATGGCCAAACTCCTTCAAGAATAACCAGCGCAGCCAAGCCTCCAGCTGCCCAGTATCATAAATCTGCAAGTAGCTCACCTGCTCCTTGCTCACCATCCACATCCACTCAACCAATTGTGGATGCCTTCTTCCATCCTTCATCTAGGTACTCCTCCCATGAGGGCTACCATCGTCCCAAATTAGATTGTTGCATTTCATGGGATCTTGAAATGAAATCTTCCCGAGGATCAATTTGATCCTATGAGAATCCAAATAGGTGGTAGGAAAAAACCTCCCATCATGATGTGCATGGCTCAAGGAATTTCCAACATATTCAGGAGAGATGTTATCCATCTGAAGATGTCCTCCATCTACTATCTGTTCCTGAGAGAAGGGAAGAACCTCCTCAAACTGATGAAGAATATTGCACTCCATGAAGTGTGGGAGTGCACCTCTATTGAAATATCTCCGAGAGATCTCCTCCTCATGCATGTCCTTCCAAAACCAAAGAGTCCTTGGATCTACTGCAAGTAGAAGTCTCTCTTTGAGCTGTGGCATGCTCATTGAGAGAGTGTCATCTAGAGAGGAGAAAGAGTTTCTTATCTCCAGATGTCTACCCCTTCTCACTGCTTCCTTCATGGCTTCCTGAATGAAGCTACTTTCTGAATGCTCACATGAGGAATGATTCCTCCTTTCTCCATCATTTCTCAGCACAGTGCTATTCTTCTACTCTAGATCAACTACATGCAATGATATAGACCCATCCAAAGTTTTTGCTGAAATTACAAGAGATGGATTTTCAATCATACCTTGGTGAAAATTGGAAGCTCCTTGCAAGGCTGCAAGAGTTTCCTCTTCATAAGTGTTGGCCTTCCAAATTGCTAAAGATGAGGGCTACTCCTCCATGGTCTCAATAACTGGTGGTGAGGACTCCTCCCTCCTTTTTCCAAACCTCTTGATCATTCTTTGATAAAACTCAACAAGAGTAGAAACTGTTGTATGGCTTAGATGGCTGATCCACCAATTCTTTTCGTTTTCTTCAATTCTCAAGATGTGTCACCGTAATTTCTACAACTCCCCTATCTACCACAATATGTAGTAGGAAGAAAGCCTTCAGTTTCTTCTTATGCACTCCAAAACTCGCCGCGTCATGTGAGTGATCCATCAAATGTGGACAATAGAAATATATTGCCTCCTCACTTCATCTCGAAGTTTGTAGTCTTTTCTTCACCTAATAAATTGTGGCAAAGCTAGAGTTCTAGGGTTCTGCTTGGTATTCGCCCAGATACTACTTATAATTTCGACTCCAAGTTTTATTCATGCTTCATGCCTTCTTCTCGTGAGAGAATAGGAAGGAATGGGTCCTTCCACTTCTCCTTCTTCATTCTTCTCGACCTCCTTGGAGTAAGCCCGGATCTCGAAAATAAATGAGAGTAAACCTATCTTTTTCATCATATTGATCTTATTTGGCTAAGACTCATAGGCTAAGATAGAGATCATGCTTTTGATACCACCGTAATGTTCCCAAATTAAGAACATCTGCACTATTGGGAATATCTCAAGATATTACCAATGTGGAGGTCAGAAATTCATAAAAATGAGTTGGAAATAGCAGTGAATGCATTAAAACCAAAATGTCGGAAGATCCACATAACTATCACATTAGATTATAGCAGAAAAAAATGTATACAAGATCTTGAGGAAATTATCTCTCAAGCTAGGCAATGCAGCCTCATTGAAACATGTACATGAAATATGGAGAAATACTGCTATATAAAATAGGCCCTAGCTATGACTACGCAATCCATGAGGCAAAACTGCTGAAAAATGTCAATAATATATAGATATGACAATGAATAGCTCAAATAAGAAGGGGGAGCAAGATCTCAACCCCTGAAAACATACAATACACAATCCTCAAAGGGATTGGCTGAAATATGCACAAAATGGAAAATCTGTAGAAATGTCGGAGTTGCTAGGCAGCAGCTCCAACTCAAAACTGGAAATGGATGTAGATAGCTGATGATACTATAATATCTGGCTGAATCTCACCCAAAGGATCTCTAGAATGAAAGGTTGATCCTCTTACCTAAGATCTAACCCTCCAAATATGTGGAGCAAGTCTCCACTACAAATGCACTTAGAAATAACGCAGTCTAGAGAAGGGACTGCATTGTTGGTGAAGAGGAATGCTTGGCCTCATGCCAATGATCTATAATATGCTCCTAGATCTCCCTTGATAACCTCCTATAGGAATAGAAGCTTCCTCCTCAAACAGATGAGCCAAGTAAATGGTATATGGTGTCCTCCACTACAACACCCTAACAATGACCGCGTTATACTTGAGAAGAAATAATGCAGAAATGAAAGGAGAAGCTTGGCCCTCGAGCCAAGAGATATGGAGAATGAAGAAAAAATCTTCAAGAGCTACTCGTGAATCTTCAAGCAGGCTAAACAGGAATTCCTCCTAGCAATTCTTGCTAAACAGCAGAGAATACACAATTGTCTGAATAGACAATGGAATGAATAATACAAGCCTAAGAAACAATGGTTGCCTTGCCCTCCTTTTAAACAAGTGAAATATCTCTCTCCATGGGCCCCATCCATTAGGGTTTCCTCCACCAAATATCCCTTTCCTCATTCACACTGCGTTGTCTCATAAATTGATCCACTTCTCCTATGGCGGCACTATTGACTTGGTCAAACATGAACTTGTCTTCATGCATTTGACCCTTTTCACACTTGAGGGTGCAAAATCAAGTTCTTATGTCTATCCCCTTTCACATGTGAGGGATTTTATTCAAGTTTTCAATAAACATGGGCCTCCTTACCCAATTATTTAGCTGCTAGGTGATAAAAGAAAAATTTTAATATTCCATTTAGCTATGTGCTAAAATGGGAATATTACATACTTCCTCATCCAAAGAGTACCCATGCTTCATACTTTCAATGGACCCTACTACACGAAAATTGAGAAATACATAAGAAAATGTGATTACAATCGCGTTTTCATGTATTTCTCATTTTTCATGTAGCAGGATCCATTGAAAGTATGCAACATGGGTACTCCTTGGATGAGGAATTAAATTTTTCATCCAACGAGTACTCCCGCTCAATATTTGAGTAAACACTTTGGGAGATAAGTTGAAAATATGAGTTCAAAAAGTACTTTTTTTTCCCTCTACAATTTGATGATGTAATCAAATCTTATTTTATTATTTCCACTATTATTTTATAATTTCCTTAGGAGGCCCATTTTAGGCCTCAAAATTCCCCTAATGACATTCAACATATTTGTTCAAAGAAAAAAGTCCCTTGAGGGCATCAACAGTTTTCATCATCAACCAGTAGCAGGTTACCTACCATAATGTGACTTGAGAGAACCAATATCTATCAAATTGTATTAACTAGTCATCATAACAAGCATGGGACATGTCCAAATCATAGAAACATTTCTTATTTTATCACTTAGAGGTTTCCTACAGAGCATGGTTACTTTTTTACTTCAGTTAAGGGGTTCCCCTACTTATCTCCGCAGCAAGTTACTCTCTCTCTCTCTCTCTCAAAAGGTTTATATTGAGTCTCAGTTAGAAAAAAAAACGTGATCTATTTTGGCTATACATTTCCTCTTAGACCTCATACATCAGGGGGAAACTATTTACACCAAAAAATTGTACAACAAAATAAACTAGAAAAATTTCAAGAAAAAGGTACAAATGAAGATTTTCCAGCAGAAATACATCACAAAGGAAAAAAGTTTAAAAATTCCTAAGCTTATGTGAGAAATTTTCATACTGCGTGCCAGTAATAAAGGTTTTTAGTGCAGATCATGCGCCTATTTATTTTATAGGTGCGCGGTCTTGGGGATGGTGAAAAGCCATTATTCGGGACCACTTATCACACTTAGGTAGTTGATTCTTGTTACACAACATTTTGTCACATTCGTTATTCCCTATCCAAAGTGTCGTCCATTGTGTCACTCATGCCAAAAATTTCACAAAGCGACAAAAGTTATGGAAACATGTTCACCATGAATAACATCATCAAAACATCCCTGAAGAAATGGAGAATCAATGCATTGCAACAATTCTGGAGAAATCTAGTAAAAAACCCTAATTTTCAACCCCAACGTGGGTCTATCCTGTCTTCCCTCATGCTTGTCACCCTATGTGTAACTGGTAAATAGAATTGGCAACACGAGAATAAAAGTGAAAAGCCACGTTGGTCCTCTTCAAGCAGTTTCTCCAAAAATGGAGCAAAATCTTCGTTCTCTAGAAGTCTTGAGAATAGAAGTCTGGTACTTGTTGGTTGAGGATATGGTCACAGTTCTCTCTTTTTTGAAGCTTTGATCCTATATTTAAGAAACCTCGTCTTTGAGATAAGTACTTTCTTCCCTCATTTGAGGATCCATAACCTCTCCAGCTTCACTATAAATGAGTGCCATGCCTTCCCCAAACAGTGGGTCATTGTTGGTTGCCTTTCTATGTGCTCGAATGCACTTAAACACTGTCAAAATTCCAAGGAGGAGTGTTTGAAGTCTTTGGATTTTACTTGGAAACTCGTCCTGAAGGAGGGATCCAACATCAAGGCACTAGTTGTATGCTTCCCTCTTTTATTCATTAATAATACAAAGCATGTTTTACTTTCCATGAGCTTGTTAATGATCACCTGCTTATTACGATACTCCTTGATCTATCATATGGCTTTTATTGGAATACATTTTCTATGTCTCTTTTGTTTTTCGTTTTTTGATCTCTCTTGCAGGTATTCGTGTGTAAAGGAATAGTGAGGAGCGAGGTTAGAAGTGAAGAGATTGGGATCGACATTGAAAATAGATTGCATAAGAGTGAGGTAGGCCATCTCCCTATCTCATGTTATTACGATATTAGAGTAGGAAAGTTTGCATTCTTTATCTCGGTTGTTACTAGACCCACTCATTGGGCTAGAGGGAATGCTTCTATCAGTAGAAGAAATTTCCTGGATAACAAAATGGAAAATCCATTGGGGAGCCTATAGCCTTTTTTAGTCCTTCTTTTGTATTTTTCCTTCTTGTTTATTTTGTCCAACCATTGAACGTGCCTTTGTTTGGATTGATTTTTAGTCTTTACTCTGTTTTGAAGGTGTCCTAGTGTATCAGATCTAGAGTTTACCCTTGAGATTTGCATGCTTTTCCCTATTTTCCTCCATCATCACGCTTTTGATTAGTTAGAATCGCATTGCTAGCGTACATTTTATTTGAAACAATCACGTTGCCAACACACATTTTATCTGTAATAGTCGCGCTGCAGACCTTTGGTGTCAACTGGAAGTCCATGCTAGTCTTTGAATGTGGAAATTTTTTGAGTCTCTGCTGGAAACTTTAGTTTGTTATGATCCTTAAGGTTCTTCTTCTATTTTTTTTGTGTCAAGTTTTGATTGTTTTCTTTCATTTTCTTGGTGGAATGAAAAAAGTTGTCTCATATTTAAAGTGGTAAATTGATGTTTTTGATTGAGTCTTTCACATTTTGGATCAATTGAAAGTTGTGTTTACTTCTTGTATGATTTGAAAATTGCTGAATTTCTAACAATGGAATAGTAGTGTTTCTTTTTCATTCATAAGAAATTTATTTTTTTCATTTAGTTAGTTTCCATTCCAAAGTTTGATTTTCATTAAGTGCATCATGTTACTCGCATGAACAGTTATTTTTTGGAATTCATGTTTGAAAATAGATCACATTTTTTGGTAAATGAAAACTAAATAAGTGCATTTAAGTGCATTAGATCATTCAAAATGAAAAGAAAGTAAAAAATCATATAAGTGCATCTTTGTAAAAGTGAAAATATTTTTATTTTTTAAAAGTTTCATTTGGGATAGTGAAAGTAGAAATTGTCTTTTTACTTTTTAGAATTGATTTTTTTTTTTAAAGTGAAAAGAGAAAATTCTAGTCAAGGGCATTGTATTTGATGCATTATTTTTTTGCTGCATCATTCTTCAAAATCTCTTCCCTTATTAATTTAGCTTTCATAAAAAGGAAAAACAATATTTTTCTCATGTAGTTGCATCTTAGGAATTTAGGTGAAATCGCTTTTGAGCCCCAAAATCGAAACTTAATTTTAGATCAATATTAAAATTAACCTCAATTAACCTAAGGCACATTTGGAATTAATGCAAAAATTTAGAGGTCTAGGTTAGAGATGTATTCCAGCGTCATAAAGCATAATAGCTATCACTATCCACCTGTGTTGCATCTGGGGGTGATATCCCATCCCACGTATGGAAGTATATAGGACTATGATCCATGTATGCTAAGTATATGGTGACACTCTCATTGAATGGTTCACATTAGACAACGCTACTAAGGAATCATCTCCCACATACCATCGCATATATTTTGAAACACCCCACTAGGTTGCTATTCTTCCATAGGTAATAGAGTCGACCACCTTGTAAACCATGATACACCGAACACAACATTCAGGGAGATTGGTTGTTGTACATCAATTCCTTAGTTAACCAAGGTGTATATTGCAATTCATGGTTTCTTGGTAATCCTTTTGTCTAGATTACCCATTTTTTATTTATTTTTTATTGTTAAATTCTAAAATTTACTGCCCACGATATAACATCCTACTCGAAGCATTTCTCCTCGACCTCATTATGATTGGTTAAATGGAAATTTTTTAAAGCCAAAAATTATTCACTTGTATCCTTTGTTATTTTGTGAAAACGACATCATGGGAGAGACTTCGAGTCCTTGGTCGTGCCACACGAAGAATTTACTTCCCACTTCCCCTTCACTTTCTGAACTCGACAGGTCTCCTCAAAGAGCCCAAATTGAGGTTCCTCATATCGCGTCTGAACCTCTTGAGAACCAGGGTGTTGAACTTGGTATTGTTCTGAGTATTTAACCCATCTCATCCCTACCACCTCCATCTGAGTCGGTTAATTTGTCCCAGACCGCTCTTCTGGATAATCTTGAGCTTACTTCCAAGTTCTTACTTTTTCCTGAGAATCCACTCTTTGATCTCGAAGATGGCCCCATATACTTGTGACCTATGCACCAGTACAATTCTTTCAATTATCCCAACATTCCGTTGGTCCCTTCTCCTAGTGCATCTCGGGTTCCCGCTTGAGAATTGTTTACGTACACCATGAAAAATAATGGTGATGATGTTCCATTTGAGGATAATCCTAAGAGTACTCCTTTGGAGACATCTACAACTCACATCCTAGAAGTTAGCCATGAAGCACAATTCCCTCTCGAGGGTTGTCCTTATGTCTCCTATGATATGGGAAATGTTTCCACTATATCCACTGGTCATAGTGAAACTTTGGTTCCACCAAGTTACACTTCCCTCGGTGACCTTGTCTCGAGCACTTCTGGCATGACTTCACTATTTCACAATCACAACCCTATATGGTCAACTAGTGTCACTCCTACAACTGGTTCTTTCAGTCCAAATGTGTCAATGCTAACTACCCTGCCTACACTGACTATAGGTGGAATGCAGGTTACTATTGGATCATCTGCTTCGCTGACCCTATCTATGGTAGCTGCAATTCCTCCCCTCAGTTATTCTGTAGTATGGGGGACAACCCTATATGCCTATTTGTTCCATTGGGAACTATGTGAACTATGGACCCACATCGGGGGTAGCCAAGCCCACTAGTGCTATCCCTAGCATGGGTGGAATGGTAGTTTCATTTGTAGCCAGTTATGTTGTATGGGAACATTTTCAAGGTCCTCAAGTCCTTTCCAATCAAAAACCCTATGTTCAACATGAATATGTTGAAAAACCTCATGTTCAATACTTGTATGTTCAACAACCTCTAGTTCGACAACCGTATGTTCAAAATCCATACGTTCACCACTCACAAATCCCGTTGTTCGAAGTTTTGACCAATCCGCAAGGAGGTCCTCAACTACAATATGGTCCCAATCCCTTGTTGGGACAACCTCGAACTTATCCTCTCACTCTCGGTATTCCTTACCAACAGCTCCAACAGGGACCTAATCCTTAGTTTCAACCAAGGAATAACCCTCGATTGCAGCAAGGACCATATCAACAGCTCAAACATGGACCTAACCATCAGTTTTAACAAAGGACTAACCTTGAGCTGCAACAAGGAAAATTCCAACGCCTACAGTAGGGGCATAATCCACCATTGCAGCAGGGGCTAATAAACCATTGCAACATGGGCCTTATTGACCACTGCAGCGGGGGCTTTACCAACAACTACAGTAGGGGCCTAACTAACCATTGCAATAGGGGCCTTGTCAGTAAATGCAACAAGGTCATTACTAGCAACTGTGGAAAACACTCTTTTACCAATAGTATGGCCAATTTGGTCCATATGGTCAAAACCAACCCTAATGGGGGTAGAACCAATTCTAGCCAGGTTGGAATAATTAGTTTGGTGCGTATGAGAGACCATATATCCCGTACAACTCTCAGTTGTCATTTTTGGAAACATTGGAATTACTGATGTGTCAAGGGTTACAAATGAACCAATACTCCATTGTCCATATTGGCCTCTAGTCCCAAAAAAAATTCATGGATGTTATCCTAAGTTTGAAGCACAAGCTCGAGAAGACCCCCAAGCACACGTCATGACTTACCACCTTTGGTGTTGGCTTGAGGGGTCCTGACCCAGGTTCAGAGGTTAAGGTTTTCCAACAAACCAATATAATATTGGCCCTTTTGGCAATGACCTACTTTCTCAGGCAAAGGTCTCACCCGAAGTAGTATGGGAGGGTGCTGGAACTAGGTTTCCGCACCCTGGGAGAGACTAGGTAATTAAAGTAGATTGTCTTTGCCACTTATCAGATCCACAGGGAGCAAGTCTATTAGCAGGTTTTTAACAGTACAAACAGAAAATAACCATAACAGAGCTATTATAATTCACAGGTCTAATAAATACCTTTGCATCCACATGTGTATCAGCAATTGTTATCACATAACATTATAAACGCAGCTAATTCACAGATCATAGTTACATTCGCAGCTAATTCTTAGATTGCAGACACATTCAAGACTTAAATCAATAACACAGATGTATTTTAGTCATATATACGATCAATATAGATATCAGAAAGGTACTTCAAATATATTTCACAGTCATTAGTATCAAAAACCCACTTACAACCCAAAACACAGCCTGCGCACACAGCCAGCAGGGTCCGCACACAACAGGACTAGGGATCTCCGTGCACACATCTAGCAGGGAGTCCTTCCCAACAAAACCCAAACCAAATCTCAACAATTCACACATAGCACCAATTCTAATTCAAGCCTACCTTTTGACTCAAAATATCCATATATTTATATCAACTTAGCCTATGCTATCCTGTGGTCCACAAACCGTTGTTTGCGGACTCTAGGTCTACTTTTTGACCCATTACAACATGTTTGGGGGCTTGACCCACCCCAAACCCCTATATTAGACTAATTAATACAAAAATATACAAAATTCGAAGCTTAGGGAGCCCCATTCCACCAGGCCCCCAACACAATCTTGTGACTTGTCCCGATTCATAGCAGTCGTGGGGTTTCCATCCTCGTCTGAAGTTGCTTGACTGCATCGACCAGCGGGGGAAGCACTCCTTCACTCTGCGCGGCAGCATTCTGAGTAATCTCAACCAAATTATACAAATTTAGACCTTCTGTAGCAGCAGTGATGCTCTCCAAAGTATGATTGAGTTGCTTAACTGTGATATCGACGTCTTGAGATAGCTTGTGGGCCTCATCAGCCCATGATTTGAGGTGGTCACTCTGAAATTTCTTTTGTTGCCAAAGATATTCTAGGTCATCTTTGAGCGCATGGCTGGTGGGTAGTCAGGCCAACCACTAAGTAGCAACCAGAGTGGGTAGGGTAGCCTCCATTTGTTCGAACTCTTCCTCCTTCTGGTGTAGTTCTTGGTTGATTTCATGCAGGAGAGGGTCGCACTGCACCTTGGTCCACAACTGCATAGCTATTTCCAAAAGTTTAGTACCCTGAGAAATCTGAACTGTAATGGTATTGGTGGCCTCTATAACCAGCGTGGCTCGCTGGGCTCTGACCTCAAGTGGGGTTTCCGGCTGCAACTTAGCTTGTAAGGAAACAATCTATTGTTCCATTTCTGTCTTAACCGCCTGAATCTCAGTCCTGGATGCCTTTAGGGTTGCGACGAGCCCCTCAATATTTCCCTGGGGGGTAGCAGAAGCTGGGATACCTTCAGTCACATCTGCGCAAACCCTTCTGATTAGGCATTCCAACTATGTCTGTTGTGTGGCAGCTAGAGTTGCAGGCAGCCTGCACTTGGGAGACCTCGGTAGTTTTCTCCACAATCATCTGCTCAGCTGTATTGAGCTGCTGGTGCGCCCGGAGGTCTCTATGTTGAATCTCCTTGAACAAGGAGGCGTGGAGAGCTTTTAGTGTGAAAAATAGGCTAATTCCAATTGTACCTCTGCACAGGCCTAGACTTGCACTCCTAAGGTAGGTGGGCTCAAGACGAACGTTGTGCCTGGCAGGGGGTAGAGGCGTCTATCCATTGTAATGAATATTTCGTTGCTTGACTTTGGGGCTGACTTTTCTTGAATCATACTTGTCTATAGTGTATTAGCTTTGAGTTTCAGAGCTTGGATCTCAGACTATAGTGTCCCGACAGCAGCCTTTTGCTGCTCTTCTAGAGCCAACCATTTATCCTATAAGGTGAGGGTGGCTACATCTGCGACCTGCTCTAGGTATTCCTTGGTAAGAGTAATCCCAACATTTTGATCTGGTCTTGTAGCTTGATGCTTCTTCCTTTGGCCTTTAATAGGGTCACCAGTCTGTTTCATACCCCGAGGGGAGTCAACACCTCCCGCATCCAGACCCTCTGTGCCCAAATCCTACTGTGAATCCTTTTGTGATTCAGGCTCCACTTCCTTCTCAGCATTCTTGCCCTGTATAATGATCTCTTTGGTGGTGTCAGGTAGGTTGGTTTTCGGGATGATACTTGTACCAAAAATGTTTCATTCAGTGGATCTGAAGCCCTACTTCCAGTGTGGCGACCAAGTGGTGATGAGTCAATCAATTTATTCGTCAGCTACCATGTAGGGCAACGACACCCAAGCGGGATCCTTGCGGCCCCGAATCTGCACATTGTGCATCGTGACCTGGAATGATACAATCTGCTTATATTTGTCATAGATTTCTAGTGACAAGTACGACCGTGGGTGAATAGTTGCTGCGAGGCTGCTCTGACAGAGTACCCGAAAGAGCTTATTGTCCTTAATTTTCTGCTCATTCTTGGAGTCCCAGAGATTTTCATAGCATACCCCCTCGCACATGCCTGGCTCGAGCTTGGGGAGGATCGAATCTTCAGGGGCTTTCCATATAATCAAGGCGATGAGAAGCAACATCCACGAGTAGCAAAATTCCCTTCCATGATCTTGGGCTTCGTGCACATTCTCCAAAAAATCCTTACAAAGGAACTCATACCAGTTGCAGTAAACCCCCTTTTCATAGCGGCCCGCCAGCTGAATTACATATGCGCGAACCGTGGCAACTTGTAATTTGTGCATCATCTTGCCTGCTAACAACAAGGTGCCCATGCGCACACCGGGGTTGCTGATAGTGTTGGTCATGAATCCCCTAGTGTTCCGCTCCACGTGGTAGTCCTCGCGCACATTTTCAGCAATTTTCTGCTCATACTTTTTTCCGACGTGCAGCAAGGGTCTGGCCCCTCCATGGGGAGACCAGTGATGTGGTGAGTCAGTGCAGCATCAATGGGAATGTGACCTTGTATCCAAAAGCTGCCATCATGGACTAGGGCAAGTAGCTATCGCCCAGTCGGTCAGTGACAATGTAGTGGCCAAAGTGAGGCATTCGTAGCAAGTTTAATAACTCAGAACCCTCCAACCCGCTTGCCCAAGGCATGGGAACTACTTTCAGCACATCATCCTACAAAACCCTCTCTAGGTATAGCTCAGGTGCTAATTCCAGAAAGGCCTCCAAGTTGGCCAAGTCATGATTGTCGAATTTGATTGAGTGGAGCTTGACAAAATATTCACCAATTATGGGGACCTCGCCTACAATCAGAGGCATTTGTAAATAGGCACGTATACCATCAAGGTTCTTAGGCGCAAGCTTTGAGGACCTGCGGGGCCGAACATAGGGCGGTAGCCAGTTGATGGGTTCAGCGATCTGGGCCTCTTCTTGAGCTGACAAAGGTCTCTTTGATAGGTTAGGTGAACGTGCCTGGGGCACCGTTCACAAGGATTTCACATTTTGAGGGGAGATGTGCGGCTTTACCTAAGCCCACTTCGTAGGCTTTCCCGACCCTTGCTCCTGGCCTTTGCCCTTCCCCTTCTTCTTCTCTACCTGCTTTCCCTTACTTGGGGTGGACATAGCCTCCTCAACTTCAGGGTTGACTTCCCGTAATTCCTCAGATTCTCTCTCCATCAAGGCCACAATCTGAGAAGATTCATCAATATTAGTCATCATCATTCTTGCGCAGAAGATAAATTCGGGATTGCTACTATCAGAAGGAGAAGCTCACACAGACATTAACAAAGCACAATAATCACATAGTTTCACAAAGCACCAATTATTCAAGATGCACAGAACCCCCTTTTGATTTACCCTTATGCTTTTATATCCTTGGAGATTACCCAATGGTTGAATGAGGCTTATCAAAAACTTACCATCAAGTAAACGGTAAAAAATCTTTGAAAATTACCTCATTAATGGCCGACCGCCCGCTCCTTTCAACAGTAAAATTTAACTTTTACCTCGTTTTATTGTTCCAACGGCTCCCTGCACTCCTAGCACACCTCTTGTGCTCTGAGTGCACCCATGCGCTCCTAGTGCACCTCCTGCATTCTGAGCATACACCTGTGCATCTCTTTGAGCGTCCAGACCTGTGATCGACCCCTATAAGTACCATGGTCCCACCTACATTTGTCCCTCTTCCTGCACATATCCCGTCCCATACGGCTACTCCAACCATATATTCATTTGATCTGGTATGGTTTGAGCCAACTTCCATTGACATATCCTGGTACCATATCATCGTGCAAGGTGGCTAGCGAAACCGATCCTCCATCAGTAATTTACTTTACCATATAGGGACCTAGCCAGTGTTGATGGAACTTCCCTGGATGTTTTGCAAACTAGCTATTGTATAGCAGGACCAATTCTCCCTCCGCAAATGTATTTTTCTGAATATGTCGATCATGCCTTATCTGGGGCCTTCTGAACCTGTTGATGGAAGTTAGCAATGAAACGATCTTCCTCCAAGGCCACAAGTTGCGCTAACCATTCCTCCATGATATCAGGCTCCGCCATGTTGGTAAACACTGTGATGCGCAGGCTAGGAACAATATAATCCATTGGAATAATGGCCTCCTTGCCATAAACCATCCGAAACGGTGTTTTCCCAGTCAGCTTCTTACAGGAGGTTCGATAGCCCCAAAGGATTGACGGGATGCATATGTCCTAGTCACTGTGATTGACGTTACAGACCTTAGTCAGTGTCTTCTCCAAGATTTTATTAAAATCTTCTATAGCTCCATTTTCCTGTGGATGATACGGGGTGATTTTCACGTGGTGGATCCGAAATTCTTCAGTCAAAGCCTATATTGTTTCATTAACAAAATGCATACCTCTGTCGCTCATCAAGATCTTTACACAACCAAACCTAGTTAGAATATGTTCAAAGATAAAGTGCACAACAGTGTTTGTAGTGAAATCCTTCATAACTTGTGCTTCAGCCATTCTAGTCACATAATCAGTCACAATGATGATATAGTGCGCACTTATCTTCTTCCCTGGTGGGTTGATGGGCCCAACAAAATCTATGGCCCATTTCTCAAACGCCTGCAGGGAAATTTCATCTCTACGTGATGTTCTACCCATCCTTTGTCAAGTGTCACAGGCTTTGCAATAATTGTGAGAGTCGCTATGCAGTGTGGGCCACCATAGCCTGGCTCTCAGGTTCTTTTGCATCATCGCCTTCCCTGCGTAGTGACCTCCTGCTATGCCCCTATGGGATTCTGCTAAGATGGTGTGTCTTTCGTGCTCCAAAACATATCTTCACAACACCTCATCAAGTCCCAGCTTATATAGATAGCCCACGATGATGGTAAAATCCATGACGCGGGTTACCAACTCTTTCTTCTGCTGTATCGAATACTTTGTAGGCACCATCCCCATAGTCAAGAAATGAATGATGTCAATAAAGTTCACATCAACTACCTTAATAGCGAACAACTGTGCATCAGGCAGTCCTTCTTCTAGGTTGGTCATCTCTTCGCCACTTTCGATTCAAGATAAGTGGTCTGGCCCAACATTCAACTTCCCTGGCTTTACGATGATCTCGAAGTCATATTATTGAAACAACAGTAGCCATCGACAGATTCCCCCCCCCCAAAAAAAAAGGCTTATTCACTAGGTACTTCAAAGCCAAGTGATCTGTAAACATCTTGAAGTGTCCCCCTAATAGATAATGCTAGTATTTTTGCAGGGAGTATACCATGGCCAACCCCTCACACTCAGTGGTGGAGTAGTTGCGCTTCGCACCAGAGAGTTTCCTAATAGCAAATGAAACTGGATGGTCAATGTCTCTATCTCCAGGCTTCATAAGGACTACTCCCAGGGTGATCCTTGACGCATCTATGTGAACATGGAAAACCTTCACCTAGTCAGGAAATATGAGAATAGGTGCAGAGACCATCTTATTTTTGAGTAGTTTGAAGCTCTTCTGGCACTCCTCGTCCCAAAAAAATGAAACATCCTTCTTCAGCAACTTTTCCATCAGATCTATGATCAACGTGTACCCTTGAATGAACTTCCTGTAGTAGCCTGTATGTCCAAGGATAGAGCGCAGCTGTTTCTCAGTCATAAGTATTACCAGTTTTATGATAACTGCTATCTTGGTAGGGTCAACCATCAATCCTTGTCGAAAAACTATGTGACCTAGCAAGATCCCAAAGGGTACGCAAAATATGCACTTCTTGATGTTTAGGGAAATCTGGTGCTGTCTACAGGCGTCCAACATCATGCGCAAGTTTGATACATGCTTCTTTACCAACCTAAAGACGATCCATTCATCAAAATATACCTTCAAAAACTTGTGGATGAATTCCTTGAATACTGCGACCACCACCCGCGAGAAGATGGCAGGGGCATTCTTGATCCCAAATGACCTAACAGTGTACTGGAAAGATCCCCATTGAGTGGCGAACGTAGTCTTGCTGCGATATTTAGGTGTGATCCTGATCTGATGGTAGCCCAAGAACCCATCCGTAAATGAGTATGCTTCCTGCCCCCCACGCTATCGAGAATTTCATCTGAGGATGGTGTAGGAAAGGGATCATTTATGTAGGCATCATTCAACTTGCGCAGGTTAACACAGATCCGTATCTCTCCTTTAGTATTTTTCTCTTGAACCACCATAGGACTTACCCAATCTGACTGTTCCACTGGTTCGATGATACCTACGGCTATCATTTTGTCAAGTTCCTCCCTAACTTTCTTCTTATACTTGGGGTTCAATCGATAAGGGTGCTGCTTCACAGGGCGCACATCTAGTTTTAGAGTGATGCACATGACCCCTAGGTCCCCTGTAATTCCTTTGAGTTTCGAGAATTTCTTTGGAAACAGGTCCTGGTATTTGGTGAGGAGTTCTTTGATTCTTCCAACAGTATCATCATCCCAGTAGTCCCCTATTTTAGCTAGCTTAGGTTGGTTCTCCGTCCCAATGTTTACTTCTCACAGCTTCAGAGGCTTAGTGACATCGACAGTCTGCAGTGGGGGTCTAGCAACTACACGCTCTCCCTCCGACTCCAGGATAGAGATATTTCATGGGTCTTCATGTTAAGTCCATATATTAATAGTGTAGTCCCTTATTATGTTAGTGTAGCCCCCCTTATTTTTATTGTTGTACCCCTATAACCCCCATATTGTTATTATTGTTCCCTTACATTATTATTGTTAGGTTGGCTAGGATTACATTGTGGCCCCATGGATTCCTATATATAGAAAGGAGGTTTTTTCATTTGTATCATCCAAGAATTGTTCATTCATGTAATGTATTGGAGGTTTCCCCCTCGAAGTGGCTTATTTATAAGGTGTTGATATCTCTTTTATTTTATTTTTGGAGCTGGTTTCACAACATTTGGTATCAGAGCTTTGGATTCTAGGGTTTGGCTGCTCCAAACAAGTCATCATGGAGTTTTCGCTATAAAATTTTTTATACAAAGGTTCAAAAGCTGAATTTTTTAGAGTACGAAGCCAAAATCCTGAGGAACATTTTCGCAAAATTTCAGATCTTGGTTCGCAATATTTTCTGGGATATGATCTGTGGAAGTTAGGGCTTTTTGTAGGCTCCTGAATTTCACTTAAAAAGGTCATCGCGGAATTTTCGCTATACCATTTTTTATACGAAGGTTTAGAAGCTGTAATTTTTAGAGCGTGAAGCCAAAATCTGAGGAACATCATAAAAACATTTCAGAGCTTGGTTCACAATATTTTAGGAGATATGATCTGTGGAAGTTAGGTCTTTTTCAGGCTCCCAAATTTCATCTCAAAGAGGTGATCATGAGAAAATATTCATAACTATCTCTCTGAGCATCGGATTGGAGTTCTGTAAAAAGTGATTGGCAGTACACAGACTTTAGTTTCCTATCTATCAATTTTAGAGCCAGAGGAGCAAAAAGTGACACGTGGAAAGCCGTACAAGTTCACTCTACTGAACCTGTCCATAATTAGGTCATCGTAGGAGATTGGGCACAACTTTGCCTTGAAGAATCCAAATCAGGTCAGACCTGTGGCATTACAAATAGGATTTAGAGGGCTACTTCAGGGCCAAATTTTAGATATTGAAGATCCAAAATCACAGATATAATTAAGTTTCAATATCGAGCTCCTGAAAAGCAAGAAAAAGGTGTGTATTGTTTTCGAATTACATAAGTCTCATTTGAAAAAAAAATTAGTTTGAATTTATTGCAAGGCATATTTTAGAATTTTATCAGTATTGGGTTCTATAATGCCTCCAAAAAATAATTCCATACCCATTAAGCCCTCAAAAACCTATACTATGACGCATGAAGAGGAAGAATTGTAGTATGAGATATTAAAATTACGGTACCAAGTGCAACAAATTTTGATCTTACGAAGAGCAACCGAAGATGACATAGATGGTTTAAAAGTAGAAATGGAGGCTAAGTTGGATGGTTTGAAGGATAAAATAATAGCTAATATGGATGATAAATTAGTGGAATATCACATCGAGCATCAACAACAAGTTCTCCAACTCTCAAAGGATAACCTAACTTTGGTGCAGAATCTAATGAAACAACAGGAAGATCAACATCACATCAAAAGAAGTTCTGAAGCAGTCACAGAAACAAGAACTCGACAAGTACGATCAATTTCAGAGTATCTCAGCAAGTGGAAGAACTTTCCTGTAGAAGATTCCACATGGGAGGATGAGAATTTTATACAGAAGCATCAAGAAATAATCAAGCATTGAAGACAACACTTGTTTGAAGGAGAGGGGCATGTTAAGTCCCTATATTAATAGTGTAGTCCCTTATTATGTTAGTGTAGCCCCCCTTATTGTTATTTTTGTACCCCTGTAACCCCCATATTGTTATTATTTTTCCCTTACATTATTATTGTTAGGTCGGCTAGGATTACATTGTGGCCCCACTAGGATTACATTGTGGCCCCATGGACCCCTATATATAGAAAGGAGGTTTTGTCATTTGTATCATCCAAGAATTGTTCATTCATGTAATGTATTGGAGGTTTCCCCCTCGAAGTGGCTTATTTCTAAGGCATTGATATCTCTTTTCTTCTATTTTTAAGCTAGCTTGACAAATCACATTCCTCCATTGACAGATTGCGATAGTTGAAAATGTCCTGCATATGTGTTTCCCATGTTGGCGCCCCATATGCTGCTCGAGGGCGTGATTCATCAAATACTAAGGCATCTATATCCTACAAAGCTTCTTTGAGTGCCTCTGTTCTGCCTCCCAAACCGAATTTCCCTACAAACTTGTCCTTTAGGGTGTCCGAGTGGCGGGTGCGTTGGTGTAGTTTTGCATCTAAATACCATGTGGTGGGGATTGGCCCCAGGGCATGAATGAACATGTGGAACCATTCGCTCATAGTTCTCTTACACCATTCCTCTATCCATGCGGATAAGTGCTCGCACGAATCTCCTGGGCCAAGGAAAGTCTTCGTGCGCAGGTGAACTGGATGTTTGAACCATTGGATCATCATCTCACGACATTCCTCCCAATCCTGGAACGTCCCCTTATGAGTCTCCCACCATCGTGAAGGGGTTGTGCGCATGGAAAGGTTAAGTGCCCACATTCTTCGTTCCCTTGGGACCTCTTCTTCAAAATCTCTTTAAAAATCCCTTATACTACCAGAACCATCAAATTAAGGCAAGTCTCTTACCTTTGAGGAGATACATCGGAAGCTCTTCGTGATCCCAAGACATTGCAACACAGATACATCATGTAACTTGTTTTGCCAATTTTCAATGTCCCCATCGGAGTCAGAGACGCATTCACTGTCCTTCTCCTAGCAAAGCATACCATCAGCCGTAGGATTTATCCAATCCTCATCCTGAGCAGTTAATTTATAAATGTGATCCACATCATCTTCTTCGCACATCAGTTCTATATATCACTCTCCTTCCGTAGGGTCTAGTGGGACTATCACCCTCTTACCCTCATTTTCAAAACCATGCTTCTTTTCTTTAGGTTGATAATGCCTCCCATATCTATAGCCCAATCTAGTCCTAGGAGTGTAGGATAAGGGTCCGCATCTTCCACAATCTGAGTTACTTCAAAGTTGGTGTGAACCTTAACTCCTGCGATATCTACCAGAATCTTAGACAACTTCTCCATTGGTATGATCTTCTGCTAGTTATCCATGTGCAACTGTATAGTATACTATTCTGGCTTAGGCTCTCCCATCCGCTGCCAAGTTTTCCTGGGAAGTACGTTGCATCTGACCCCAAGTTCAAGATAACCTGATCCATTTCATAGTAGCCAATCTGCACTGTTAGCCGCATTTCCCGACCAATCCATTTCTTATGCTTGTAAATTTTGTGTACATCCTTAACTTCCATGAGAGGGTTAGTTGTTTCTGCGCATCTGTCTATTAAATCTTGAAGATTTTCTACCGCCTTCTGGTTGCATAACAGCTTCATACATGCCTGTAGAAATGGTTTAACTTCATTGTCCGTTCTTAGGTTTGCTAGAGCCTTGGAAGCATGTACCTCATCCTTAGTAAATTCGTTGCGAGATGTGACGAAGGTTTCCTTCTCCTTTTGTAGGTCTAATATTTCCTTCTTGATAGCTGCTTTCATGATAAAAGATTTAGCCATGACTTTCTCCTAAGCTCCCCCAGTATCCATGCCAATGTGCGTAATGACATTAATACTTGGTCCTTCATCATGTGGTTCCACCTTAACCCTCTGCACGTTCTGAATAGGTGTTTGTTGTTTTTCCTGCATTTTTTCTATCAGGATTGGACAGTCTTCAATCACATGGTTCAGTTGTCGAAAATATCGACAAGATTGTTTCGCAGTGTTCGAACAGTCCCTCACGAAGTGCCCTATTTCTCCACAGTTGTAACAGATCAATTATCCTCTTCCCCGACCCACACCTCCACCCCTTCCCCCTCCCCCGCCCCTTGCTAGAGAGCCTCCTCTACTTGAGGGAGATAGTGGTGAAGAAGGGTCAGCCTGTACCCTGTATAAGTTTCCTCGATCTATAATCAAGTCATAGGTTTGACAGTTATGCTCATCATGTCCCACAGAGGAGCAGAATCGACACCATTGCTGATTCAATTATGGAACATAAGCACCAATATAGGGACAGTGGTTAGTGTCATGTAGCCCAGCAACACGAAAATCATCGCACCATAACGTTGGACAGCTCAGCCCCGCAGCCTCCTTAGGCCACAATGGGCTGGGTCCCTTAGCTTGCATGTAATGTGTTAGTAGAGGACACTGGTCCTTGGTATGACCGAACACCCTAAATCTTATGCACCATATATCAGGGCTAGCCTCTTTCGCCCATTATTTTAGCAGATTCAGTATTTCAAGGTGAATTTCCTCCAGCTGCCCCTGGATCTGTTGCACCCCAAACTGGGCATCATCTCTTGGTGCAGCCTCTAATTTCATAGCAATCTCCAATGCCTTCTCTTGCGTTGCAATCACTTGCTGACCTAGAGGTCCGCGCAGGTGAGGCATCAGCATAGCGATAAACCATTCCTTCTACTGCCTATCATCATACTAAAATTCCCCATCTCTGATAACATTCTTTAACCATTGATAAACTTCCCATACAGATTTAGTGGGTCCTTGTTTAAAGTATTTCAATTCAACCACTATTTGAGAATAGGATTTAGGCTTCTGAAACTGTTTCTTTAAAGCTGTCTTAATCTCTTGAATGGACGGATCTGCATGCTGTCCTACATACCCCATATATGAGTCTAAAGCCCTTCCTTCAAAGGCGAGTGATAGTTGTGCTCTCTTTACAGCGTTGGAAGCCACATTCCGCGCAGTCCATACTGATTCCACTACAAACCAAAATCGATCCATATCTTCATCCCCTACACCCTTGAAGGTGGGTAGCTTCATGTGGGTGGCCATATCTCCTTCTGGTGGTGGTGAAGGTGTGGGTGAGTTCTTACCTTTATGTTGACTTGAATTTGGTGTAGCTAGAGTACTATCTCTTGCGTGCGCAACCGACTCCCTTAGTGGAATCTAGATGGATCTATCCCCTTCTCAATTGGTTCAGTAATACTTACCACTTTGAGTTGTACTCTCGCTCTGATCAAGGTTCATTCACTCGGTGTGGCTACACATAACGTCTTTTCTGCACAATAATATTTTGATTAACAATGGAAATGTTTTCAAGAACTTACCCTGGAACCCTTTGAAGAACCTCCATTCTACTTCAGAATAAGATACAAATTGATCGACTATGAGTTCTGCCACAAATCCTCCCAGCACGCTATCCACCCAGTGATCTATCGTTCGGGTGATTGTATTGTCAGACTTCTCCAAATGTTGAATCAATTCTGGTGTCCACTGCATAACCTGATCGTCCTTCCAACATGTCTGGAACACTACAAGCCTTACCAAGCACTCCTGAAGCTCATGTGTAAAGGTTAAATTTTTTTTTTCTTAGACTTCAGTGAAGATGTACTTGTTCTTCCACTTCTCAGCTGTCAGCTTCGTGCTGCAATTCTCCATTACAAAAAATTCCTGAATCTGCCTTTCAAACCAGTCTTCAATTTCCACCCTCTCAGGGCTCCACTGACCTTATGGAATTACCCGATCTCTCTCTCAAAATTCTCCCAGTCTCGTAAACGGAACCATTTGTTGGCCTGAGGGGTTGTGACCCAAATTCAGAGGTTAAGTTTTTCCAACAAACCCCTATACTACTAGCCCTTTCGGAAATGAACTACTTTCGCAGGCCAAGGTCTCACCCGAAGTAGTATGGGAGGGTGCTGGAACTAGGTTTTTGCACCCTGGGAGAGAGTAGGTAATTAAAAAATATTGTCTTTTCCACTTATCAGATCCGAAGGGAGCAAGTCTATTTGTAGTTTTTTAATATTAAAACCAACAAATAACCATAACAGAGCTATTATCATTCACAGATCTAATAAGTACCTTCACATCCACGTGCATATCAGCAATTTTTATCATAGAACATTATAAACGCATATAATTCACATATCATGCTTACAGTCACAGCTAATTCATAGATTGAAAACACATTCACGACTTAAATAAATAACACAGATGTATTTCAGTCATAAATATGATCAATCCAAATATCAGAAAGGTACTTCAAATATATTTCGTAGTCATTAGTATCAAAAACCCACTTACAACCCAAAACACAGCCTGCACACACAACCAACAGGGTCCGCACACAATAGGATTGGGGATCTTCATGCACACAGCCATCAGGATTCCTTCCCAAAACAACCCAAACCAGATCTCAACAATTCGCACGTAGCACCAGTTCTAATTCAAGCCTACCTTTTGAATCAAACTATCCATCTATTTATATCAGCTTAGCCTACGCTATCCTGTGGTCCGCAAATCGTGGTTTGCAGACTCTAGGTCTACTCTTTGACCCATTACAACACGTTTGGGGGCTTTGACCCACCCCAATCCCCTGCGTTAGACTAATTAATACAAAATTATACAAAATTCGCAGCTTAGGGAGCCCCATTCCAACATTTGTTGTTCGTCCAACTCTTGGGTCGACGATTGTATTCGAATGCATCTTTTCTAGCGTACTTTCACGAGTGCTTCCATGAAGTGGTACATCAAGCTTCCTCAAGGTGACTTCCAAGAATTTAACACTTTAGACATGGATTTTATTACCCACTTTCAATTGCTTGTCTGGTATGAGACTGGAACTCATCTTCTAACATCATTGGAACACTCTACATCCACTCATATATCTGATCACATTCATTAATGGAGGCTTCGAAGTCGTCTCATTAAATTAGAACTCCTGGACCATCTATTGATTGTATGGTTTAATAAATCATTCATTCCTAAAATCTCTAAGGACATAGCCATGAGACCATTGTGTTATGGAAGAACAAGCTATCACTCGTGCCCAGTGTTTAGACTTAGTATATTCACAATTTGAAACTTTGTATGAGTTACTTCTCGACACCCCACGGCCTTCAATAGAACCCACATATTCTAAACCTACTGATTCAAAGCCCATTGATGGTGTTATTGGATTTGTTACTAAGCAACCTAGTGGTGCCCCTGCTAAGTCTGCCAAATCCAGATCAAATCCCACTGCAACATCTAACATTGCAACCAGTTAGAAGAATCCTGGTAAAACCTTAGAGGTAAATGTTGTGCAATCTATTGCAACAAACAAATCCTCGAAAGGTAAGAAAAAGGGAAAAGTGAAAGCCAAAACAAACACCCCTAAAAATGATTCACCCAAGTCATCTGTTGACGATTCGTCAAAAAGAAAGCCGAAGTTTCCTTTTCTTATCTGTGATGAGTATCATTATACCAAAGAATTCCCCCAATGTGCTGAAGTAAGTCATCTTCTGAAAGGAACCTCTTGGATGCCAACAATATTGAAGGAACCTTTTCCATCATAGTAGACACAAGTCGTAGATCAATCTATGGGAAAAACCTCTGATAGTTCCCAATTATTTATGAGTAGTATAGAACTTATCAATGTGGCCACTAGATCTAAATATTACCCAACTTCTGAGAAATATGTGGCAAATAAAGATGTTGCTGACATACCTTCTTCCTCCACTCCACCCAATTGCATTACTCTCCATATTGAGATACCTAGCATTGAATCCACGATCTGACCACCCCCAAAAGGTGTTCTTCGGAAATCGGCTTATAATCTGAATGCCTGAGCTGCTCATCATTACAATATTTTAGAAGACTTAACTAAGGCCCCTTAGGCGATGTCGGCATTGGAAGTCCTTCAGACATGCCCATCACATAAGAAGGCTTTGATATCTGTTATAGGGGTAATTGATCCCACAAATTCCAATTTGATTACCTTTGATCTGGAAAACCATGTTCCTCACTTGCCACCTCAACTTTCTTTTATGATTCAAGTTGTGGTTCTGGGTAAGACCATTCATCGGACTATTTTTGATGAAGGTTCTTCCACTTGTATTATGCCTATCACATGTTGGAAAACCCTCTAATATCCTCCTCTCAACTAGTACCCCAATATTTGGAAGCTTTTGATGGTAAAGGTGTTCGCCCGTATGGTATTCTCAACACCCTACCAATTCATTTGGAAGGAAAAACTGTTAATATGGAGGTCGAAATTGTCGACCTACCTCTCAATTACAACCTCCTTATTGGTAGAATTTGGAAAAATGAAATGGTTTGTGTAGTCTCTACTTTGTTCCATGTGCTTATATTTCCCCATCAAGGAAAGATTGTCACGGTCAACCAATTAGCTTTCTTTTCGGGCAATTCTTCGACTGGAAATTGTTGGGTGTGGAGCCTGATTAGCTTGTTTACTTTGTATCATAGCATTGGACCCCTGTACCTTAAATGGGGCGGCAACGCTGCCTGTAAATTAATCACTGCCGTGGGGGGTCCAGGGGGGGCGACAATGACTTTATGGAGCCCCCCCCTGGCGGGGGGTTTCGGGGGCAGCGCCCCCGAAGCTAAAAACAAATGTAAAATTTCCTTGTAAAAGTATAGTAATTTATATTCAATCTGGGCCGTTCATTAGGCAAATGATCTGACAGTAGAAGTTATGTTTAGTTTAGGGTTTTTTTCCCTAGAAGGCAACCCCTCACTTTTATGAGGGTATTGTATTGCGGCTGTGTAGCATATGTGTATTCTTGGAGCGAGACACAGAAAGGGAGACTGTGAGAGAGAATAGAGGATATTACAGCGGATCTGCTGTAGGTTTTGTCTCTTCATTTTTCTGGATAATAGAAAGGAAGGACTGGCTGTTCGGGGTGGACGTAGCCCAAACTGGGTGAACCACGTATATCTGTGTCTCTATGGTTTTATGTGTTTTGTGTGCTTGTATTTTCTGCATATTTTATGTGTTGCATTGCTCCGTAATATATAATTTTCTAACAGAAATGTGCCTTACATTAGGAAGTCAACCATACCTTATGAAAGTGTTGAAGCGGGTATTTTCAAAGATTCCACTTTGATGGGAAAATTTTCCTTTCCTCCTTCCTCCAATATCGCTTCGATTAATATGATCACATCTCATCAGGACCCTTGGATCATACCCAATCTTGATCATATTGAAATATTTGGCGACACTATGCTGCTTAGCCCTATTGAACAAGCATATCAAGTTGTTGTTTCGTCTTTTGTGGTTGCATCTCAAACTTATGATCGTTTGAATACTGTCTTAGAATCGTAGTCACAATCTTCTTGGCTTGGTTGTCTTATTATGATGATCCTTGGGAAAAGACTTTTTTGATTGATGAAAGAATTTCCTAAGTCATGTTTCTTCATGAAACTCCTTGGAATGATACTCATCATTCTTCCTTGTTTCTTCCAAGCCTTTTTGATATTCGTACATGTCCAAAGACTTTCATTTCTCCTGTAACAATTGATCCCCTTTAGGTACCCATCTCAATTCATGAGGAATTTTTGGAAGGAAACATGGGAAACATTTCCACAACCATAACCATCGACATATCTATGAAGGTAGTGGTTATCAAAAATATTCATATTGGGTACTTTTGTTCTCCCGACGAGATTGAGATTTATACGACCCTCTTCAAATAATTGTGTGATGTCTTTGCTTGGTCATATGAGGAAATTCCTCACATTAATCCCAGTATTGTGGAGCATGAGATCCCTACTTATCTAGATGGAAGACCTCTTCAACAACGTATTCGTCTGGTTCACCCATGAAAGGACACTTCCATAAAAGGCGAAGTTGAAAAAATTCTCAAAGCTGACTTTATTTATCCCATCTCGTTGACATATTGGGTTTCCAATATCATTCTTTAACTAAGAAACAAGGAACAAGTCACGTTTGTGTTGATTGTTGAGACATTAATCATGCCTTTCCTAAAGATAACTATCCAACTCCTTTTATCGACCAAATTATCAATAATTTTGCTCGGAGTGAGATTTTTTCCTTTATGGACAACTTATCTGGATATAACCAGATCAATATCCTTCCTATCGATAAACACAGAACCGCTTTTATCTGTACTTGGGGGACCTTAACTTATAAATGGCTTCCATTTGGTCTAAAAAATGATGGCGCTACCTTCCAACGAGTGATGTCTTATGATTTTCATGACATCAAGCATATCGTCTAACCCTATCATGATGAATTTCCTACACACTCTACTAATCGTGCTCATCACCTGGCTCATCTTCAAGCGATTTTTGTTGGATTTCGACACTATAATATCTGGTTGAATCCCCATATGTGTGTATTTTTCGTCTCTTAGGATTCTTGGTATCCAAGTAGGGAATCCGGATCAACCCTCTCAAAGTGGAGGCTAATGTTAATTTGCCTCCTCCATCCTTGTTACATCAACTTCAGAGTTTGCAAGGGAAGGAAAACTTCCTCCGCCACTTCGTCCTGAATTCTACTGATATTGCCAAAGGTTTTACTCACTTATTGAAGAAAGGGGTCCCATTTATTTTGGATGATGTTGCCCAACATGCTTTCAATGCCTTAAATATCGCCCTTATGAACACTCCTTTACTACATCCCCCAAATTATCACCACGATTACCTCCTATACATTAGGGGAATTTTGAGGTCTAAAATGGGCCTCACAAGAAAAATGTACAACAAAAATAAACTTTATAACAACCAATAGGATTCAAGATGATGATGTCAACCATGGGGGATGATTCACCATTTTTTAAATAAAAGGGTAAAAATATTAAAAAATAATAAAATAATAAAACTACTTTTTCAACTCGTATTTTTAACTTATCTCCCAAAATTTTTACTCAAATTTCGAGCGGGAGTACTCGTTGGATGCGAAATTTAATTCCTCATCCAAGGAGTACCCATGTTGCATACTTTCGATGGGTCCTACTACATGAAAAATGAGAAATACATGGATATCATCGGGGTTCTAGAATACATGGCACAAAGGCCGAGTATTGTTTTTGAGGTCTAAAATGGGCCTCCTAAGGAAATTATAAATAATAGTGGAAAAAATCAAATAAGATTTGATGACATCATCAAATTTTAGAGGGAAAAATGAAAAAACTACTTTTTCAACTCATATTTTCAACTTATCTCCCAATTTTTTTACTCAAATTTCGAGCGGGAGTACTCGTTGGATGCGAAATTTAATTCCTCATCCAAGGAGTACCCATGTTGCATACTTTCGATGGGTCCTACTACACGAAAAATGAGAAATACATAAAAACGTGATTGTAATCACGTTTTTTTATGTATTTCTCATTTTTCGTGTAGTAGGACCCATCGAAAGTATGCAACATGGGTACTCCTTGGATGGGGAATTAAATTTCGCATCCAACAAGTACTCCCGCTCAAAATTTGAGTAAAAACTTTGGGAGATAAGTTGAAAATATGAGTTGAAAAAGTAGTTTTTCCATTTTTCCCTCTAAAATTTGATGATGTCATCAAATCTTATTTGATTTTTTCCACTATTATTTTATAATTTCCTTAGGAGGCCCATTTTAGACCTCAAAATTCCCCTAATGCTTGGCCACTGTCGATGGTACCATTGCCATGGTTCTCGTCTAGGACGATGATAATGATAATGAACATGTGATATACTACTTAAGTAGAAATATTTTTGATGTTGAGACTCGGTATTGTCATGTCGAGAAGTTGGCTTTGGCAGTATTCCTTCTTCTCCAACACTTCTGCCACTATATCCTTCTGTGAAAAACTAAAGTGATATTTGAATGCAACCCCATGACTTATATTTTGTCTTGTCAGTTGCTTGGGGGAAAATACTAAAAATGGATCGTTATCCTGAGTTTCTCTACCCCATTCACTCTACAAAAATTATTGTTTTTTCTGATGAGCTAATTCTTGACGAATCTCTCTTATTGGCACTCGTGGTCTGTGTTATGGAGATATCATCATCTATCTCCAAAATCAAACCTTTCGACCAGAGATGTATCGCTTAGAAAAATGACGAGTTTGATACCAATCCCAACCATATCGCATTTTTGGGGATGATTTATAATGCTTTGGTCTCGATTGCATTCTTTGATGGTGTTTAACTCATGAGGAAGTTGAGAAAGATTTAAATTATTGCCATTTTGGAGCCTGTGGTGGTCATATGTTAGGTTATGCAACAACTCAAAATATCCTTGGCGCTCACTTCTTCAATTTCCAATTTTGCATCCAAAAATATCATGCTTGCCAGATTTTTAACTGGAAAATGTGATCTCCACCCACTCCCCTATATCTAGTAATCACCATTGGCCCATTTTCTAAATGGGTCATTGAATTCATGACATGTAACCCTCACTCGGCCGGGAGGCATGGCTACATCATCGTTGCTGTGGACTATTTCACTAAATGGGCTCAGGAAATGCCTACATATAATGTTGACGATGAAATTGAAACTCAATTCCTATCTAATCATGTTATCGCTCGGTTTGGTGTTCCCCAAGCCATTGTCACCAACCATGTCTCCCATTTCTGAAATTATATGATGATAGAACTTACTGCTAAGTTAGGGATATACCATGATATCTTTACTCCCAGTTATCCATAGACCAATGGCCAAGTTGAAGTAGTTAACAAGGTTTTAGTTACTGTGCTTCAAAAAACCATTGGAATTCAAAAAAATAACTGGCATCTCATGCTCTTTTAAGCTTTATGGGCATACTGAACTGCTGCCAAGACAATGAATAGATTCACACCTTTTCAATTAGTGTATGGTCTGTAAGACACTATACCGATTGAATGTCAAATTACTTCATTGAAACAAGCCATTGAATTACTCCTTGGTACTTCACCTGAAGAGGAACGATTGATTTATCTAGATCGTCTTGATGAGACTTGCCAAATTCCCACTTTGGTCATTGAGGCTCAAAAAAGACATGTTAAAGTGTAATATGAAAAATCTGTATCCCCTCATGTATATGTTGAAGGCGACTTGGTCCTTTTATATGATTAAGCTCATGATAAATTGGGTGCAAGGAAACTCAAACCTATGTGGCACGAGCCCTATATTTCTAAATGAGTATTACAAAAGGGTTCCTATGAGTTAGTAAAATTTGAAGCGGATTAGCCAGATAAGCCCCGCAACAAGATCTATCTCAAGAAGTATTATGCTTAATTTTGCATCAATACTTTGCAAATTAGTGTGTGTTTCATTAGTGTGGAACATTTTGGTGTGTTTTTTTTTTTCCTTTTTTGCAAAAATGTTTTCCCCTTCTTTCCATGTTCTACTTGGTTTGCATATGTCGACAAAACTTCTTCCTCATGTCCGTTTTTCTGATGGCGCTTTTCGTAGTACACAGAATCTGTTTTCCGCTACGTGGGCACTTTATGCTCCCAATGGTGAGTTAGTGAGTTTACAGGGAATATGTCTAGGTTGAAAAAATAATAATATTGCTGAATATAGTCTTGTTAACTAACTATTGTCAGAATCAATTTCCCTTGGAATTAGGGCGTTCGTTGTCAAATTCGATTTACAACTCATTGTATTGAAATTGAAAAAGGAATTATTCTGTAAGAAACCCTAAGAGTTTACGTATGTATTTGCATGTTCGATTATTGGAACAAAATTTTGATTATATTAATTATCATCACATTCCAAGAAATATTAATACAGTAACAGATACATTGGAAAATTACATTTTAAATAGAAATATGTGTAACATGTGAAAGAAACCATGGCATAAATGAACATCAAATAGCATTCAAAAACATGTGTATATATATATATATATATATAGCGAGAGAGAGAGAGAGTGAGAGTTTGCAAAAAGTATGATACATCAAAAATAAAAATATGTGTTCTGAGACACATGGCTTCTCAAGCCTACATAAGTGCAGAAATAAAACTAGAGAGACATGTATATCCTCTCACATGATGCTCAAGATAACATGTAACTACCCTACCGACTCGACCTAAGAGTCAACGTAGTCTGGGAAATACCCCCATGGTATGTCTTTGATATCACAATGGGATATCATCGACATAAGCATAATCCAATATGCCTCTTGTCAGAGCTGACAGGTTGTGCTCCACCTCAACTATAGGGTTGGCACCCTCATCATAAACAACAAACTCTATCTGGAAAACAACCCTTTGCACTATCTGAGAAAACCCTGGAGGTCTCACTGGTCCAAAATCTGAAAAATAATCATAAGTTAAACTCACGTTACACTTAATAAATAAAATAAAATATTAAAAAATCTTTAAAAAAAATTCTTACCTAAGTCGTCCCACTACACCCCCAGTGGTAGAGGAAGATCAGGATCTCCTCTAAAGTCAGCCCCTGCATATGGCCAGTCATTGATCATGATCAAATGCTATCATATCCATCCAAATAAGAGATGAAAAATCTGCTAGGTCAATAACTCATCTTCAATAACATGAAAACATAAGTTTGCATCACAAGTCTCGAGATAGAGACTTCAACCCTTTAAAATCAATATGCAATAACCTGGAAGGATTAATTTCATAATTTTTGTGCTCTTTGGAATACCTAGACATGATAAAGGGAACACAAGAGCATGCCAACACTATGTTCCTTAAAACCATGTGCTCATTTACCTTTAGTCTTGCCAGATGCATGAAAACATTAGAGTTGAGAACCAGAACCCAATTGTCGGAACATGAACTAAAATCCAGAACAGGAACAGGACTGATGGTTCAAAAACATAATTCCATCCTTAGCTACGCTTATGGGTTGTCAACTGCCCTCATATGCTATCTCGCCTGCTTGCGATAATTGTGTGATCGTTATGGTCTTTTTCAGCTTTGTATTGATGTAGCTACGCTAGTATTCAAGTTTGTAGCCGCTTCTTATCAACGCAACTTTGAAGTTGCAGACACTACTTTATAATTACTCTGCCTCTCTTCCATGCAAATTCCTCCTGAAGTTTAATCTAGATCCCCATACCTTCAGTTACCTTCGACAGAGCTCCAATCCACTTGGATTGATTAGAATTTGGATCAGGGCCTAAAATTAGCAAAATTTCAAAGTGATCAATTTTTTTTCAAGCCTAAATGACCGGATAGAGTTCGTCGCTAGGATTGTAATGTTCCAAAATGGAAATCAACAGCTTTTACACCACTGACATGTTACCTTGTCGGAAATATGAACAAGGCTATGTCAGAGATGGACTGAGAGGGCTTTTACAAGTTATGTCACCTCTAAAGAGAGGATGAGAACCGAAGGCTATCTGGCCCTTTCTCAGGCTTTGCCTATAGCTATGCAAATATTTCTTCCTTAGGAAGATCTTGCTCAAAGGAATGAGCTACAACAACATCTGAACTTTAACAATGAACAACAGTGAAATAATGCATCATAATGTATAAGAAGAGTGCATGGCTGATATATATAAGTAGCAACAATAGATAATATACAAATCTTGAGGAAGAAACCTCTCAAGATAGCCTCAATCAAGAATGTACATGTAAACTCACGACTACACTGCTATATATTGCTGCCCTAGACATGACTGCGTAGTTACATGAGGAGACTGCAACATATAATATGAAAATATGATGATATATCATTATCAGCTCAAGAAATGAGGGGGAGCAAGCTCTCAACCCCTGAAAATAACTAACTAACAATCCTTAGAAGGATTGGCTGCAATACATGTACAAAATGATAAATTACAAAAATGTCGGAGTTTCAGTGTAGCTGCTGCAACTCAATAAGAATACATGAATGGAGAAGGGAAAGAATGCTACAAATAATATAGCAACCTCCTCCAATTATCTTCTAAGTGAAAGTCTGCCCCTTTCACTGAAGATTGCAGCCTCTAATCCCCACGATGAATCCTCCTGCAGATGCCCTCAGAAAATAACGCTATAAGAGGGAGTGACTGCGCTGGGGCTGAGATGAAACACTTGGCCCTATTCCAAAATCTGCAATGAAGCTCTGGAAATTTCCTTTACTTATTTCTTAGAGAAAGAGGAACTCCTCCTCTTCAAAAATAGCTTAGGAAATGGTGGGATGATGATCCCTCACTGCTACCTCCAGCATCTCCAATGAATCTTCCCAACAGAAACGTTGTAGCTAAAAGAGATGGCTTTGGCCTTAAGGCTGGATGTGAGGAAGATGAAAAAAAGCTCCTCCAAGGCTTTCCAATGAAGGAGGGAAGACTTCTAAATAGAAATCTCCCTTGTGCTAAGCAACACAAGCTATCTTAGTTGAACAACTGAAGAGAGCTACAAATCGAAATTCTCAAGCATGAAATGAAAAATGGCTCTCCTTCACCTTTTTATGCAAGGAATGCTTCCTTGCCATGGACCCCACCCATTAGGGTTTCTCTCATCCTCTAATTTCCCTCCTTTCCAAACTGCGCAGTCTTCATGAGCAAGCTTCTCCTCTTAGCCACGTTGTTGACTTGGTCAACCATGGTCTAGTTAACTTGCTTTTGGCCCTTTTCACACTAGGGAATGCCAAATTTAGCCACTTAAGTGACTCTTTGCACCTTAGAAGAGTTTATTTTTCTGCTACATGGGCTCCCTTACCCATTTTATTCCTTTTATTATCATAAAAGAAAAATTAATGTTCCAATTACCTTATTGCAAAATTTGGAACATTACAGTCCTCCCCTCCAAAAACTTGCTTTTCCTCAAGTAAGAGCAAGGATGAATTGAAAAAAAAAGTCCTCCACTCAAGGCATGGAGTCTGAAATATCCTCATGTAGATCCTCCATCCCCCAAGCAATCAACCAAGCAAAATGAGTCACCCTTCAACTAGGCAACTCCTGAAAGTACTCCTCCACCTTGTGCTCATGAGAAATAGGTGGCTGAATTTATGAACTTGGTAAGCTTCATAGCCTACCCCACGCTGTCCTCTTCTCCACTTATGATAAGTGTGGAGTCAAAGCTGAACTTGGGCTGCAATAGTATTGCCTTCAAGAGGCAAGATGAAGTCTAGATCCCCTAGGATCTCTCCTCCAACGATGCAAATCAAGCTGTCCCAAATCATCTCATATGTGATGAGTTGGAATTCATCATCATATGGCATCCAACCAATCAGATGGCTCACCTCCAAGAGAAACCAATGTCTAAACATGGTGACCATATCATCTCCCATACTCTCCTTGGAGCATGTGCTGCAAAAAGAATGGAGGTCTCTCCTCCCAAAGGGCACATCTACCCTATGAGTTCCTCCCTTCTCATGATACACATGGGGATGCTGCTATTATATGGCTGATGTGAAATGGTCTTCAAGAGAGACCCAAGCCACCCCATCAAACATGTAAACCATGAAATGCCTCCTCCAAAAATTCAGACTCTCTAAATAGATCCTCCCACATGAAGGAAAGAGGTGAAGCCTGTAAATCATGGGTTGCCCATTGTTTCCCCTGAAACACACACCATGAAAAGCAGGGAGAATCATACTCCCAACGGGCATCTTCAGTTCATTTCCTCCCTTCAAAATAATGCTTCCTTTGAACAACGTTCTACTAGCAAAGTATGGAAGCATAAACTTATGAGAGCAAGGAGGTGAAATATAGTTCTATGTAAGGAACCAGCGCAAGGCATAATTTTCCTACCTCAATATATGATGCAAAAAGTGTCTTTTAAGCCACTTGTTTGCAGCCACATTCATCCTACAAGATGTGATCATGAAAACATATTTTGGTGCCAAAGGTGCACACCAAAACCCATGTGGCTTTCCCCCACAATCCATTGCTAGAATAGCCATCATATCTGCTACAATAGACCATGAGCATAACAAAAAATAGTGTGCAAGAAGGAAAGAACCTCCTTGATATAATATGCTACTCATAAAAATAAGAGAGTTCCAAATATAAAGCAAATGATTACCTCCCTCATCATGTACTTTTGCCTTTAAGCTAAAATGGCTCAAGTGAAAAGTCCCGCTCACTACAACATAGTAGGGGAGTGGTTGTGCCAACCCTCTCATCATCTCTTGGGCTATGCATCTAGCCATATCCCAGATACATCCATTAGGAAGCCCTCCCATGTGGACTCCTCCATCAATGAAGAATATGCATGAAAATGCATGAAAGAAGAACCCATAAACATTGCATGTAGATCCCTCTTCTTGTGCTTGTGCAACCAAGCCAAGAAAGTCAAAATGTAGTAAGGAGTGTTGTCCTCCATTAATCCTTCATGCTCATCACCTACATGCCTCCAAAGTACATCAGTTGTGAAGTGGCTTTGAGAGCACTCCAACAAGTAATCCAAGCCTTCAAGTGACAACGTTGCTGGCCTTTGGAGTAGGGCCACTGCCATCTCAAAGCTCCCCTCTTTGCCATGAATCTTGCCAAAGAATCCTCCCATCATGTTGCTGCAAATGTAGATCCCCTCCCATGAAGAAGGTGTTGCATGGGCATCAAATTTCAAAGAGAAATCCCCTTGCACTATTCTAGTGCCTCCTCTTGCTCCTGCAACAACATAAAACTTGAGCATCAAAAGTATTTGTTGCTCCTCCATACTTCCACCATACCCAATCTGAAATGGGAAAATAATGAGTGGTAAGATAAATTCCATCCCATCATGATGCGCCCATGCTCTCCTTTGCTCCATGGTGTAAGTATCCTGCCATCTCCTCTCCCCTTTCAAATCCCATGAAAAGGAATAGGTCACATGTTGGCCAAACTCCCTCAAGAGCAACCAATGCAGCATGGCTTCTTGCTACCCTGTATCATAGATATGCAAGAGGCTCACCATCCTCTTGCCTCCCATCCACATCCACTCAGCTCCTAGTGGATGCTCTTCATATTTTTGTAACTTGGTACCTCTCCAACAAGAGCTACCATCATCCTAAAATAGATTTTCCCTTTTGCATTTCATGGGACATTGAAATGCAATCCTCTCTATGGTCCATTGCTCAAACCCCAGACTCATGTGTAGTGCATGACTCGTCAAGGGTGTATGAGAATGATGGAACAGCGTAGTGAGAATCCCCTTCTCAAGACAAAAAGCATGCAATAATATACAATCCTCCATGATAGATAAAATCTTAGGCATACCTTGGAGAGATTTGGAAGAATCTTGTGTTGCTGCAAAAGTCTCTTCCTCAAGTGTGCTGGCTGCCTCAATAGTTGAATATGGAGGCTGCTCCTCCATGAGTGTGACAACGCTGGCATGTGCCCTCTCTTCTGGTGGTGAGGTCTCCTCCCTCCTTTGGCCAAATCTTCTGATCAAGATCTGAGAAAAATCAGCAAGAGTAGAAACCCTTGCATGCCTCTCATGGCTGACCCACCAACTCTTTGCTTCTCCCCCAAGATGCAGCGTTGCAATTGCTATAGTCTCTCTGTCTACTACAGGATGTAGCAGGAAGAAAGCCTCTAGCTTCTTCACCCAAGCCTCTGCTGCACATGTGGGTGACCCATCAAAAGTAAACAATAGGAATCTATTGCCTTTCACCCTGCCATGATTGTGGGGCCTTCTTTCCTCTTTCTGCTGAAAAAAGTGTGAAAAAAATAGAGTCTCGTGGAAGAATCTATGGTTTTCTCTATATTCAACAAAATATTCACTTAGAATTTAAAATTCCAAGTGTTCTCCATGCTTCTTCTCTGCTTCTCTGTGAGAATAGGAAGTGCATGGTCCTTCCTCTTCTCCTTTCTATGTCTCCTCAACCTCCTTGGAGAGGTTGTTGCTGGACCTAAAAATTGATGAGATTAATTTCATCCTTTGCATCATTCTGGACTCTTCTTCTCTGAAATTCAAAATTCACAGGTTGAGCCAAGTTCGAAGCTCCGATACAACTGTAATGTTCCGAAATGGAAATCAACATCTTTTACACCACTGAAATGTTCCCTTGTCAGAAATATGAACAAGGCTATGTCAGAGATGGAATGAGAGGGATTTTACCAGTTATGTCACCTCTAAAGAGAGGAAGAGAACCGAAGGCTATCTGGCCATTTCTCAAGCTCTGCCTATAGCTATGAAAATATTTCTTCCTTAGGAAGATCTTGCTCAAAGGAATGAGCTACAACAACATATGAACTTTAACAATGAACAACAGTGAAATAATGCATCATAATGTATAAGAAGAGTGCATGGCTGATATATATAAGTAGCAACAACAGATAATATACAAATCTTGAGGAAGAAACCTCTCAAGATAGCCTCAATCAAGAATGTACATGTAAACTCAAGACTACACTGCTATATATTGCTGGCCTAGCCATGACTGCGCAGTTACATGAGGAGACTGCAACATATAATATGAAAATATGATGATATATCATTATCAGCTCAAGAAATGAGGGGGAGAAAGCTCTCAACCCCTGAAAATAACTAACTAACAATCCTTAGAAGGATTGGCTACAATACATGTACAAAATGATAAATTACAAAAATGTTGGAGTTGTAGTGTAGCTGCTGCAACTCAATAATAATACATGAATGGAGAAGGGAAAGAATGCTTCAAAAAATATATCAACCTACTCCAATGATATTCTAAGTGAAAGGCTGCCCTTTTCATTGAAGATTGCAGTCTCTAATCCCCACGATGAATCCTCCTGCAGATGCCCTCAGAAAATAACGCTGTAAGAGGGAGTGACTGTGCTGGGGCTGAGATGAAACACTTGGCCCTATGCCAAAATCTACAATTAAGCTCTGGAAATGTCCTTTACTGATTTCATAGAGAAAGAGGAACTCCTCGTCTTCAAAACTAGCTACGGAAATGGTGGGATGATGATCCCTCACTGCTACCTCCAACAACTCCAATGAATCTGCCCAACAGAAACGCTGTAGCTGAAAGAGATGGCTTTGGCCTCAAGCCTGGATGTGAGGAAGATGAAGAACAGCTCCTCCAAGGCTTCCCAATGAAGGAGGGAAGACTTATAAACAGAAATATCCCTTGTGCTAAGTAGCACAAGCTATCTTAGTTGAACAACTGAAGAGTGCTGCAAATCGAAATTCTCAAGCATGAAATGAACAATGGCTCTCCTTCACCTTTTTATGCAAGGATTGCTTCCTTGCCACGGACCCCACAAATTAGGGTTTCTCTCATCTTCTAATTTCCCTCCTTTCCAAACTGTGCAGTCTTCATGAGCAAGCTTATCCTCTTAGCCACGTTGTTGACTTGGTCAACCATGGTCTAGTTAACTTGCTTTTGGCCTTTTTCACACTAGGGAATGCCAAATTTAGCCACTTAACTGACTCTTTTCACCTTCAGAGAGTTTATTTTGCTGCTACATGGGCTCCCTTACCCATTTTATTCCTTTTATTATCATAAAATCAAAATTAATGTTCCAATTACCCAATGACCTCCAAATTCTTCCTAAGTTGGAATTTGAAATTTTTTTAAGGGTTGGAGTGAAACCCAACCAGAGGGTGCCACATGTCCTCTTTGGTGTGCCACCTCCTAACCTATAGGGGTCGAATTATGTGGTTTGAACCTTAGTCTTATGGTGAAATTATATATATATATATATATATATATATATATATATATATATATATATATATATATTAGTTTCTAACCTACATTACAGCGGACATTACCAAGTTTGGTGGAACCACTATACAAATCTGGAGCAGAGTTGGCTGAACTGACATATATAGTAGAGGAATTCTTTATGATTTGGCGCAAATATTATGGTAGAGCAGGGGCTCGAACCCCTGACCTCCTGCCTACAAACCAATAGCCATACTGTCTCATCTACCATGTAGTTCTTACCCCATATGATCGCTGCATCTATTTGAATTTACATTTCCTACCGTTTGGGGGTTAGATGGGCCCATCCCCCTCCCCATGTGACCAGAAGTGCATGATCGAGAGCCACTTCAAACAAACTGGTGGAAAATTAACACGGATTAATTAATGACTAAGACGTGGTTAACCCACGATAAGACGTCATTAGCATGTAAAACTATGCTTATCATTAAAATTTTCTTATCCACCCATAATATGCACTTAGCATTAATTAACCCAGATTTAAGTTGACAGAGTTTTATAGGAGCATGCTAGATTCAGCGGAGTCCCACTTTTAGTGGACTTAACTGGTAGTCCACCAAATTTAGTGGCAGTTAGTTAGGCCTGGAGTAAATGAGGCCTATCTTGGGCAATATTTGACCAAAATGAGCTCACTAAAATTCATTCTTAGCATTTTTTCATGCTGGGAATCCATTGGAATAGGTTGCAGAGGCAGAAAAGGCCATATTCAGGTGTTTCTTTGCGTTTGAAGTTTTTTGAAGGCCAGGGCCATTAGGTGTTGGGGCCATTGCCAGAGCATCCAGAGTCCAATTTCACCAAATGAATAGTCATTTTTGACTATCTTGGACATTATGAAGCCAATGGTGTAGGTTTTAGAGGCATTTAGAGATTTCTAAGTGTGATATTTACATAGATAAGTTTCATGGCACCCAAAGCCACCAAGTTTTGGAGACATAGCCAGGGAAGCCAATGGTCATTCTAAGTGAATGAATAGTGTATTTTCTATGTTTGAGATGTTATGGAAACAATGAGATAGTTTTTAGGAGTAGATGAGGAATTATAAGGGTTCTTTTTCCACATAATAGCTCAAGGAAGCTCAAGGCCACCAACAGAATAGGTCACGCCCAAGAGAGCCATGTCCATTTTCGATGATTGAACAATCAATATAGGGGTAATTTGGTATTCTGAGCCCATTGGTACAGTCTAAAAAGCCAATGGAGTTGCATAGCAACTTGTAAAATAATTTGACCATATTAATCCTAGAGAGCCTAGTCCATTGATGGAGGCTCAAGGAGACGTAGCCCAAGTGTTGAGGGTGAACTCCTTTATTATTTTGCTGTTGTGAGTAGCTGGTTATTTATATGTAATTTATGTTTGTTTTTCATGAATTTAATTAGCTAAAACAAATTTTTAATTTCTCACACATAAAGCATTAAAAAAAACACATAAACTTGACACAAGAATTCAATTGCACAAATGGATGTATGAGCACGATCCTTAGTTTGTTTAAATGGAATAGAAGGTGCTTTCATGGCTAAACAAGTCAGCCACCTATTTCAGATCATGGATTCTCTCTGTTCTCAACAACAGATTTATAACTTCACAATGAAAAATGAATGCAATTCACATCATGTTCCACACAGAAATTACCAAATCCATGCACACATGGAAAACACATAATGAAGGGTTATGATAAGGAACACGGTGTTCCAGGATTCAACACGTGATATCCTAGAAAAAAGGTTCAATACACATACTCTTCTAATTGTTCGGTCTCTTGAAATGATGGACGACGGGATGAAGGATGCCTACCTCCATCTTAAAATGCTGCAATCTTGAAACACTGCAAATTTACACCAGTCATAACTCAACAACGAGCTTGATTTAATTACACAGGCTCGGGCACAACGGATCTTTCAAAGCATAATTGAACTCTGTCGTTATACATATTAATTCCACAATCCAACAACAAACCCATCAAAATCTAGAGTAAACATTATTTCAAAATCACATTTAGAAGGCAAAACTAGTTCATTCCTTGTATTTCTTACATAGACATAACATATGCAACATAATTCATGCTCTAAAAAAAATGAAAAACCCACTATGAACCTGTAGCTTTTCCTCCTCTGTAACAATAGATCTTCAACATCAGACCTCACATGTATTTCCACACATTCTGAGGACAAATTCAAACTACAATTGAGCTCGAAATTACAACGTATTCTAATAATTAACAATCCTTTATTGCCAGAAGATCAATTCTACTCTCATTCTTGGATAATGTATGAATTTGGCAATGCATAAATAGATATATCATGCAGAAGTAAATTACAATTCACAAGGGGGATAATTTCTAGAGATGAAAATCGATGCTCTTTATAAATCACATTCAAACATAAATTACTCGATATACAATATATGGATAGAACGAATCCTGGTCTATTTATCACCCTTGCACTCTCATTGGCCTAATATTATTCATTTAAAATGGCCTCTCCTAATGCCTTTGAGGCTTAAAAATATATACAAATATATACAGAATTATTCTGCAATCAATTCTGGTTCAGATCCGTAATTTTCTCAACCAAATCCTCTAAATCCACTTTTGACTCAACTAATTCCCTATTCTAGGATCTCTTAATCCCTAAGATCTTTATGAGATCATCATAAGGCTAATATCTCTCGTATTCTCAATTATGTGAGAATATTTACATTAAAACCTTGCACACATTCCTCAATTAAATCATTTAAAAACATACGAAATTCCTATTAATAAATTAAATTTCTCATGAAACATTAGAACCCATAAGTCAACCAAAATAAATGATTTTTTTTTAGCCGGATGCTCCTGCATCAAACTCCAAAAGTTGGAAACATTCAGAATCTCCTGATCATGTGTTTCATATGTTGATAGAAACCCCTAGGGTCCAAAACCTTAATTTGTAGTTGTCCAAATGCTCTGCACCTTTGCTGCTGCTACATGTTTGCTATCTTCCGGTTCTTTTTCCTTTCTTCAATCAAATTCAAATTCTGATTGATCATCCCTTCTGCTGTCAGTCTTCTCCATCTGAACTAGTTCATCATTAACTTCCACAGTTCTTCAATCCGAGAATCAATTTCTGTTGTTCCCTGATTGCTTTCATTAACATCTTCCTCTACAATTTCCATTTGTTGCTTCTTCTCTTCAAATTTACTTTCAAGAAGTAAATTGTCCGTCATCTTTCTGACTGCATACTCATCCACCTTTTCTTCTCTATCATCCAATACATCAGAAAATTGGCAACTAACACACATCTCTGTCCCAATAAAATCTTGAGACACTCCTTCATTTATGACTACATTCACACTCATACTTTGGTTCTTTCAACAAATACTCTAGCAACTCAATTTCTCTTTGAAACCTCACAAGTACTTCTTCATGATGCTATTTATAGTCTTCAATATGTTCTTATTATTTCTTAACATATTTTAGTAGAAGTCCTTCCTCTTCATTCAGTCCCATCACTGTCTTCTCTTTGTCCCAAGACAAATATTCCTCGCCTCCTTCTTCAACACCCTTTGCATTATTGTCTTTCTGTAAGCCCTCTTCAAGAGCTATTCTTGCCTTGTTTTCTACATTATCATTCTCCTGCAATTTTTCTTCATCAATAACATTAGTCAAATTCATTGGATTACCTCTCTGAGACAATGTTCCTTCACTCTTTATCAGAAAACGATTTTGATCTTCCATTTCCATGACAACTTCAGATGACTATCTTCTCCCATTAAGTAACTCATTAATGAACTTCTTCTATTGTAACCATTCAAAAAATTCCTCATCTGAGAGGTTTTCCTCATCATATTTTACTCCAAGATATTCATCCATTCTCAAGATATCTTTAAAAGGTTGTCTATCTCCTGCAATACCTACAATCATACACAAATTATTAGTTTCAAAAACATAAGACCTTGCGGTCTCACTTGATTCTTCAGCCATCAGGTCTTATTGATTCTCTAAATTCTTCATACAATTTAGAAGATCCTCTGTATATCTTTCCACTGTATCTTCATTTCTTTCAAAAAAACAATGGGCCATTTTTAGGTCTACATACCAAAGCTTCCTCCTCATACTCATTTACTTTAAGTAACTCTTCCTTCAGTTAAGCATTCAATCTATGCTTCCACTTCACTTGCAATCTATGCCATTTGAATTTTCTTCTCGTAATCCAACCACAACTCTGGTCTCCCTTATTCCTCTGTAACATCTCCATCAATAACTCAAGATGTAATTTTATTTGAGCTTTATCTCTGTCAATCTCCTCTTGACTCATTCTCATTCCATTTTCCTTGGCATCTTCCTTCTCCTTCCTGTGGCTTCTCCCCGAACCTCTGCAATGAATATCAATAATCATCTCCTCCTCCTTTGTGAACTTCATCTATTCACTTGTGGACTACACCTAAGCCTCCCTTTTTTAGAAATCCTTCATACCTACCTTTGATATTTCATTAAGCTTTTCTCCTTAAGTTTGATATATGGTTCTCTACCTCTGGAATCATCTTCTGAGCAACTCTCTTGCTCTTATTTTCTTCTGTAGCTTCCACTTCCTTTGAGAAAACTCTTTTCCTCTCTGTCAAACCTTCAAACACAATCCTCAAACCCAGAATGAAAAATAAAAACATACCATCTCACCTTCAAGATCTCTGCATGATCTTGTTCCACCATTCATCTGGAATTTGAATAGACAATTCCCTTTCTTTTTACCTCTGCAAGTTATCCTTAAGAGTATCAGCTACTACCCATATTCTACCATACTTTATCTCTATGTGTCTGTTTCTTGCCAAGATTTAAAATATGATCTCCTCTTTCTACAATCACAATTATATTCTGCATATATAATTTCAAGAACATAACTATTCTTTAATTTCCTCTCAAAGAGCTTTTACTAGCTTTGATACCAAATGATGCAAAATCTGCCAAGTCAATAACTCATCTTCAGTAACTTGAAAACATAAGGTTACATCACAAGTCTCGAGACCGAGACTCCAACCCTTCCTATCCCCATTTATTTGGTAAAAACTACCTTTAAAATCAATATGAAATAACCTGGAAGGATTAATTTCATAATTTTTGCGATCTCTAGAATACCTGGACGTGATCAAGGGAACAAAAGAGCATGTCAACACTATGTTCCTTAAACCCATGTGCTCATTTACCTTCATTCTTGTTGGATGTGTGAAAATGAGAACCCAATTGTCAGAACAAGAACTAAACTCAAGAACAGGAACATGACTACTGGCTCAAAAACATAACTCCCTCCTTAGCTACGTTTGTGGGTTGTCAACTTCCCTTCATCTGCTATCTATTCTTCTTACCATAATTGTGTCATCGTTACAGTGATGTTAAACTTTATATTGATTTAGCTACAATGGTATTCCAGTTTGCAGCCGCTTCCTATCAATGCAACATTGAAGTTGCAGACATTGCTTTATAATTACTTTTCCTCTCTTCCACACAGAGTCCTTCTGAATTTGAATTCAGATCCTCATACCTTCAGTTACCTTCGACGCAACTCCAATCCAATTGGATGATCTCTGCTCTCCACAACAGATTTATAACTTCATAATGCAACACGAATGAAATTGACATCATGTTCCACATTGAAATTACCAAATCCATGCACGCATGGAAAACAAAGAATGGAGGGTTACGATAAGAAACACTATGTTCCAAGATTCAACACGTGATATCCAAGTAACAAGCTTCAATACACAAACTCTTCTAATCATTCGGTCTCTTGAAATGATGGACGATGGGTTGAAGGATGACTACCTCGATCTTAAAATGTTGCAATCTTGAAACGCTGTAACTTTACACCAGTCATAACTCAACAACGACCTTGATTTAATTGCATAGGCTCGTGCACAACGACTCCTTCAATGCATAATTGAACTTTGTCGTTATACATATTAATTCCACAATCCATCAACAAACCCTTCAAAACCCAGAGTAAGCATTATTTCAGAATCACATTTAGAAGGAAACACTGGTTCATTGCTTGTATTTCTTACATAGACACAACATATGCAACATAAACCATGCTATAAAAAAAATGAAAAACACACTACGGACCTGTAGTGTTTCCTCCTCTCTAAAAATAGATCTTCAACATCGGACCTCACATGTATTTCCACACATTTTGAGGATAGATTCAAACTACAATTGAGCTCGAAATTACATCATATTCTAATAATTCACTATCCTTTATAGTAGGAAGATCAATTCCACTCCCATTCTTAGATAATGTATGAATTTGACAGCGCACCCATAGATTTTTCAAACAGAAGTAAATTACAATTCACAATAGGGATAATTTCGAGAGATGCGAATTGATGCTCTCTATAAATCATATTCAAACATAAATTACTTGATATAAAATCTATGGATAGACCGAGTCCTGGTCTATTTCTCACCCTTACACTCTCATTGGCTTGTTATTCTTCATTTCAAATGGCCTCTCCTAATGCCTTTGAGGCTTAAAAATATATACAAAAGGATTCTACAACCAATTCTGGTTCAGATCCATAATTTTCTCAACCAAATCTCATAAATCCACTTTTGACTCAACTAATTCCATATTCTAGGATCTCCTAATCCCTAATATCTTTATGAGATCTTCATAAGGCAAATATCCTTCGTATTCTCAATTATGTGAGAATATTTACATTAAAACCTCACACACATTCCTCACTTAAATCATTTAAAAATATAGAAAATTCCTAATAATAAATTAAATTCCTCATGAAACATTAAACCCCTTAAGTCAACAAAAATAAATGATTTTTTTGAGCCGGATGCTCATGCATCAATAAGGCAGGGAGGAAAGGAATTTGTTGACCGTTTCTACGGGGAGGCATCAACTCACTCCATCTCATGAGTCATGGATCCCTTGGTGCAGGAGGTCCCACCTCTATCCACTAGCATCAGAATAATGACACCTTCTCTAAGAAGAGAGTCACTGGGATCGAACCATAACAAAAACATTTAAAATTCACAATTTTGCATTTTTTAAGTTGGTATTTCATGTTATTTAGCAACCCCTCATACTATTTGAACATTGTTGGACTCATATAGTCCACTACATACTAAAAGTGGGATTTTCTTGCCTCATGCAAGGCCTTCACTCCTACCACTCGTGCAATAATATAAATGACAACTCTAAGAGAAATATCATTGAAAATTTTGATGTCAATTTTTATTCTCTTGTTCTTCTGAGAGCCTTGGCTATAGTGTCTAGCAATGAGCATCTCTATGCTCTTGCCACCTGGTCTGGCACCTGATAACTGGATCGATAGTCCCCTCTTGGAAATGTTGGTGATAAAATAAATTTTGTACACATAAATTTCCATATCCCGACCACTTATCACAGGCATTTGGTGGTCAACGTTCCACCATCTCACAAGATACTGTAATAGATCTACTTGGGATCGAATCCTGGGTGTATGGAAGAATCTGAGCAAACCACAATTTCGCAGTGCTCATATCTAGTTTGGGTTTTGAGTTGCTTCTCGATATTATTTTTCATTAACTCTTTCTTTCCACTCTATTTCCATGATCCTCTTGCAAAACATCAATTAACCAAGATTAATCATCTTTCACAGAAGAAATTTGGCAAAAAACGGAGTGAAAATTGAGCATTCATCAAAATAAATTAGCTTGTAGCGCAAACGTGTCTACCCTTGATTTTTATGCATTGGAATCATGCTGGTACTTTAAGGGCCAGGGATATCAATAAATACCCAACAGGTGAAACCCACACTATTACTTTAAGGGCTAGGGTAATCATCACGAACGCGACGGGTGAAACCCGCGCTGGTCATGCACGTGCCATAGTTTTTCAAGGGCTACCTAAGATCATAAAAATGGATGAAAATGCTTAACAAATATGGGCAAAATGCAGGCAGAAGAAAGGGTTCTTACTTGCAATAGATGTATCAATAAATGGTGTCCCAGATCAATCAAATGGTGCACCTAAAGTTTGAGAAAAACATGGGTAAAAGTGCTCTGCAAAGTTTACAATGGTAAAAGTGATTTTTTTTATTTTACTTTTTTACTGTTAAAAGTATTTTTACCTATATTTATACTTTTCTCAATCAAAATCATGTTTGTTTACATGTGTAGTGGCAGGTCATTTATGAATCAAATTTGATAATTGGTGAATGAAAAGTTGTCTTTTATCAATTTTTCAAACTCTCAAAACAAATGAAAAAGAGAGACCCCCCTTGGAGTCAACTTTAGGTTATTTTCTGACTCTCAAAAAATGAAATTATTGCTAAGAACTTGTCCTTTTGAGCTCGTTAAAATAAATGAATTCACATCGTCTCAGTATATGTTTACCCCTTTTTTAGAATGAGGTTGACTAATTACAAAAAATGAATTCCTTAATCAAACATGACTAAGTGGCTCTCTCGAACATTGTTTTCTACCTATTCTGGTTCGAGGGACTATCTACGAAAAGGGACCCTTTGGATTTTTAGTTTTTGCCTCTTTTTCAAACTCCCTATATATGAAAAAGATACTGAGTTCCCCCTCCATCAGACTTGTAAAACTTATATGACAAAGAAATTTTCACCATTAGAAGCTCTAGTTACTCCTTCCTAGGACTCATTAAATTTACTAGGATCGATTCATTTTAAGGGTGAACTGATACTCTAATCATATCATATGCTCTTCAAGATTCCTATAAAAATAAATAGGTACTCGCTAGAAATAGTGGGTGGAAATTGAAGTAAAATATGTTTTTTATTTTGTGTTGAAGGAAGCATGTCACTCTTGAATATGAAACTCATCTACATTTCATTTCGGTTTGGGTTATCCTCTCTTCGTCACTTGCCTTCCCGGGTTTGGGAAATCCATTTGCCTCTGATTTGATCATATCCTACTGTCACCATGACTATTGATCCCATTTTTTGACTCAAATGTTGCCAACATCCGGAGTCGTGTCACCGATATGTTCAAGAGAAGTCCTATCTCAAAAATTCAAACCTTTCATACTTATCTAAACCTCTCTACAATAATCTTGAATCATTCCTATCTACCTTGAGAAATCCTACATTTCATTTCAATGATGTGGGAAACTTTATGTCTGTCCTTCAGCGGATCACTTCATTTTGACATTAGCTCATTATCTAGGAAGTTGATCTAGAAACTCCTTTTCAGTACCTTGGAGCTTTCATTCCTCAATGGAAAGTTCTTCACATTCGACGAGAGGTTCACATCATTTTCCTTCGATTGGACGATTTTGCAAGCATCCGAATTCAACTCCTTTAGTCATGTTGATTGTGTTGTCGTACCTTGATGACCATTTTCATTATTGGTGGTTCATCTTGTGCATGTTAACGAATTACCTTACCGACTGGTAATCAGGTGGTTTCTATCATGTTTGAAATCAACATGTCTATGCACATGGTTAGATTTGTAAGTTGGATGGATCGAGACAGAGACGAAGACCCTAGATCACTTCCGTTCGAATCCAGGCTGCGTGGAGTATTCAAGATTGTACTCATGATCCTTTCTATAGGGATGGTTGTGACCATGTCGTGGATCCATTCATATGATCTTGTCTAGTTGGATAGATGTGTCCATGTCGTGGATTCATGTGTTATTTGATGCCTATTCAGCAGTGTCCTATTAGGAATATTTATGTCAGAGATTTCATATATTGTATCATGTTTGACTTGCAGTTCTCGTAACAGTGGTTTTCCAAAGTCTTTGCCTTGAATGATAAAGCACTTCAACCATCACTTCTCATTCTTCTTTCATGCTTTATGGGGCATATGTTACACAAAATTTTCTCGCACTCCCTATTCCCTATCCAAAGTGTCATCCTTTGTGTCACTCAGGCCACAAATTTCACAAAGCAACAAAATATATGGAAACATGTTCACCATGAATGGCATGCTCAAAACATCCTTGAAGAAAGGGAGAATCACTACATTGTAGCAATTATGGAGAAAGCCTATTAAAAACCCTAATTTATAGCCCAACATAGGTCTAGCATGTCTTCCCTCGCACTTGTCACCATGTTTGTAACTATTAAACATCGTTGGTAGTGTGAGAATTAAAGTGAAAATATGTGATGGTCTTCTTCAGGCAGTTTCTCCAATAATGGAGCATAAGCTTCGTCCTCTAGAAGTCTCGAGAACGAAAGTATGGTACTTGTTTGTTTAGGATATGTCAAAGTTCTCCCATTTTTGAACCTTTGATCCTATCTTTAAGAAACCTACTCTTTGAGATAAGGAATTTCCTCCCTCATTTGTGGATCCATACCCTCTATAAAAGAGTGCCATGCCTTCCCGAAATGGTGGGTTGTTGCTGGTTTCCTTTCTAAGTGCTTAGATGCACCTAAACACTGTCAAAATTCGAAGGAGGAGGAGTGCTTGAAGTATTTGTCTTGGACTTTGAAACCCGTCCTAAAGTAGGTATCCAACATCAAGGCATCGGTTGTATGCTTCCCTATTTTATTCATTAATAATAGAAAACATGTTTTTACTTTCCATGAGCTTGTTAATGATCACCTGCTTATTATGTTACTCATTGACCTGTCATATGGTTTATATTGGAATAAATTTTCTATGTATCTTTTGTTTTTCATTTTTTGATCTCTCTTGCAGGTATTTGTGCGTAATGGAATAACGAGGAGCGAGGTTGGAAGTGAAGAGATCGAGATCAACATCGAAAAGTGATTTCATAGGAGTGAGGTAGGCCATCTCCCTCTTTCATGTTATTTCGATATTAGACTAGGAAAGTTTGCATTTTTTTCTTAGTTGATACGAGGCCGACTCATTGGGATAGACGGATCCCTTCTATCCATAGAAGGGATTTCCTGGATAAAAATTCTATGTCATTGACAGTAAGGACAACCGACTTGAGGTCACCCTAAAGATATGCAGCCCTCAAAGGGATATCTTGTCCTACTCTTGGGAAAAAATAAGGAAGAGGAGTTCAAAAATTTCTATATAAACAGGCCATGGGAAGAGAAAAGATATGATACATTGTTATGCTGGCCAAATTGCTACCATAGCAACACCAACTTTAAATTATTGAAGCAAGAGGAGTTAAAGCACTAGCATGTTGTCCATATTTCTTCTAAGCAATCCAACATCCTGGTGAAGGAAGAGGACACCACCATTGGAGAGTCTTCACATTCCATTTGAGAGAGGGAGGATAAACTTGGAAGGAAACCAAGGAAGGAGACCCCCCCTGCTAAGAGCAAGGAAAGTTTTAAGGATGGAATTTTATTTTAAAGTTTAGAAACCTTGGCGAATATCACTAGTACATAACATACAATTTGTTAAATGTTTGGAATTTTTTTTGTAAAATTATTCAAATTTATAATAATTTTATATAGTCCTTATATAAAATTTTGGTGAATTTTAAGGTAAGACAATTTTATATTATAAAATTTAGGCGAATAATTTTTAGAAAAACTAGAAATTAACGAATCTCTTTTTTTGAATAAGCATGGAAAATTAGCCCACTTGCGAATATTAGCCCCTAAAAGTTTCCCTGGCTGAGAGTATATAATATCCATAGCTCAAAGGACTCACTAAAAGTGTGTTTGAATTGTATTCCTCTACTACGAATAACCAATAGAGGGATTTTTTCTCCATTTTCGTATTGGCTTGTTTGGTCCATTAAACCTATTGTCTTGTTTGTTTATTTTTGAGCTTATGTTTTTATATGCATTACTTCCACTATTAGTTTTTATTTGTTTTTTTTTCAATATGTTCATTAACAACACCATAATATTCTCTGTGATCTTTATAGGAAACAACCTACTGCTAAAGAAATGTCATTTGGTAGACTAGTGTGACAAAGACACTACCACAGTCCCCCTAGATGCTTACATTATAGTTTCACCTCATGACAATACAAAATATGGAACCAAAAAATCATCCATGTCATTCTTCGGATTCGGCCAATGATAAAACTTCTTCACTGCTATCAGTGTCTTTTGGTACGTTGGGTGACATGAATATGATTTTGCATGAAACTCTCACAAGATAGTCTCCTTGAGCTCATTGTTGTCTCACACATATATCCTCTCCGTAAATATGATAAAACCATCTACTGTAAGATGATAGTCCACATCCTGATCACCTATATTCTTTTCTAACATGTGCCTAAGCTATTTATACCTGTCATCCTGTTGTCTTGCCTGTAGGATCCGATCCTATAAGTATGTCCCATAAGAACTCATAAATCCTATACGGTTCACCTATATCCTCCTTCTAAGAGCATCTACAACCATGTTCTCTTTAACCTTAATGTACTTGATTTCAAATTCAAACTCACCAATTGTGTCCAACCATATCTCTTTCTTGGCATTCAAATTCAGCTAGTAAAAAAATTATCTCAACCCACTGTGATAACTCATCAATACAAACTTCTTGTCAAGAAGATATTTCCTCCACATCTTCAATACACAAATTGAAGATCATGTGTTAGACAATTTTCTCATGGTCATTCATTTTCCATGATTCCTAACATAATTCTTGTTCTTCCTACATAAGGACTCCATCATCTCCTCTCTTACAAGAATTTTTACACACCAAAAACTCTTTTTCCAAATTTGTAATCTTTAACATTGGAGTGTTTGTCAAAAAATGCTTCAAGTGATAAAAAAATTGTTTCACATTCCTATGTCCATTCAAATTTATTACCTTTCCTTTGCAACAATGTAATAGGTTATGAAATCCAAGAGAAGTTCATTATGAACCTCCTATAATAACTTGCTAGTCCCATGAAAGATCTTACCTCATCCACATTCCTAAGAGTTTCCCATTCCATGATAGATTTTATCTTTTCTGGGTCCATTTCTATGTCTTCCTTGGAGACAACATGCCCCAAGTAATGTAACTCTGTATGAAAGAAACTACATTTACTAAGCTTAGCATATAACTGATGCTCTCTTAGAAACCTAAAAATTGTTGCTAAATGTTTGGCATGTTCCTCCTCATTCTTAGAATATATCAATATGTCAACAATGAATACAATAAAAAAATTGTCTAGATAAGGACACAACACACTATTCATCAATCACATAAAGGTAGTTGGAGCATTACTCAAACCAAATGTACTACAAAAAATTCATAATGCCTGTACCTGGTGTGGAAAGATGTCTTGTAAATATCCTCTTCTTTGATGCATACCTGATGATATCTGAATCTTAGATCATTCTTCGAGAACACCGCTTCTCCCTTCAATTGATCAAACAAGTCATCAATCCTCAGTAACAAATGCATATTCTTAATGGTTACCTTGTTCAACTACTTGTAATCAATGTATAATTTGAGAGTACCATCCTTCTTATTCACAAAAAACACTAGTGCACCCCATGGTGATACACTTGTCCTAATGTATCCACTGTCAAACATTTCCTTCAACTGTAACTTTAACTCTACTAAATTTGGAGTGATCATCCTGTACGATTCCTTTGATGTTGGTGTTACCCCTAGTACTAACTTAATATAAAAGTATACTTCCTTATGAGGTGAAACGTCTAAAATATTTGTCGGAAACACATCCTGAAACTACTATAAGATTGGGTACCTAATTAATATCTCCACATCCTCATCCTCCTTACCTTTATCACTAGAAATATGCACTAAAATAACACACATCCTTTTCTACACCTGTGATTTTCCTGCATATCTGTCACCATTCTAATTGATGTTGCTTTCTTCTTGCCTTGAATCATCCTTTCTTCTCCATTTTCATCCAAACAACTAATAGCTCTGTCATTAAAATCCACCTTAGTCCTGTGAATATATAACCAATCCATACCCAAAATCATATTATATGTTCCCAACGACAATACATTCAAATGCGCTAATGTAGGCGTACCATTCAATTCGTTTGCACAAGCTCTTACCCAATGATGAAATATTTTCTTCATACCTGTAGCCAATTTCACTAAGCAAGATTATGCATGCACTTCTTTATTCAAACCACACTTATCCACCAAGTTAGGGTTAACATAACTATATTTATATCCAAGGTCAATGAAAATAGAAAAAACTTGATCACAAAGCTTACCGTCCATATCAATGATATAAGCCTGATGATATTATTGCTTATTATCCAACCTACATATATACGAGGAATTCTATGCCCAACATCCCCAACTTTTTGTGCTTCTTGTGCATTGTAGATAAGAGGCCCACCACCCTGTGTAATATTCCCAAATATGGAATGCAACAATTTATAAAAGATGTGCAGGTAAAATAATGTAGATCATGAAAGTAAGAGCAGGAGACCAATATGGAGACCCTTATTTAACATTTAAAACAACAAATTAGATGTACAATGAGGCCCATAAAATGTACAATAGAAAATAGAAGTCTCCAATGGAATAAAATCCTTAAAAGAGGTGCTGCAATCACATGTATAGACTGAAAAACGATTGACATCGTTATTTTATTGAGCTGCAGAAGCTATTGATTACACTTCAGATCTAGGGAAAATCAATGCATGAAAAGGAAAATCTGAAATAGATCCATACACTGGATAGGCTCTTCTTCAAATTCCCCTTGGGGTTTTCAGAAAAAGATCATGTACAAGGAGTAGATATGATATCTAAATCTGCATATTTGCAAAAATATTCAGATATTCAGGAATATTCAGATCTGATTTGATATATACAATATAATGATCCTATTCAATGGATCTCAAAGGTGAAGGGAAGATCCCCAACACATGAAAATCACTCCTCCAAAAGATGTGCCAAAATACCCTGGTCTCCACTTGCTGTAGCTTTCAAAGACAACTGAACCCTCAATAGGATCTATGTCGTAGTTGGAAGAAGAAGCTTGGCCTCAAGCCAAATAGTGGACTATGCAATACAAGACACTCCCAAGAGCTACTCAATGGGAAGAGGTGGGATTCTCGATCAGGAACACCTAATGCTAAACAACATTTGCAATCTAGGCTAAACAATCAAATAAAGCTTGTATGTCTAAATACACAATACTTCAGAAATCTGATATCATTCAACAACCTTTTCATGATGCCATCCTCTTCGTTTTATAAGTTAAGAGCTTGTAAACCCTAAACCACCTTCAATGAAATATCTTCTTTCACACAAGCCATCTCCATATAAAACTGCGTTGTGCCTCATTGATGGCCACTCCTCCAAGACAACGTTGTAGATTTGGTCATGGTTAACCCAGTCAAAACATCCAGCCCCTTTCACACCTAAGGGTGCTTGTTTACATAGCCAAGATATAGCCTTTTTCACATTTGGCATTGATTTATTTACTGTTTAGGAGTTTTATGATCCTCCTTTACATTTGTATTCATGAAACAGAAAAATAAAACAAAAATGAGTATTCCCATTAGGTTAGGACTAATTTGGAATATTACAGTCCTCCCCTCCCAAATGTTGCTTGTCCTCAAGCAACTGATAAGGTGAGTACTGTAACTCTTTTCCTCCTACATTGGTGACACCATAATGAGATAAGATTCCTCCACAAGCTAAGTGTTCACCAATTCATCCCTCCATGAATTTCTACTCCAAGGTTCTCATGAGATGAAAATAGTCCATCCCATAAGGAGACAATAGCTCAAATGAAACAAACATGGCTGGCCCAATGCTCTCCCTGAAACATGTAGAATGAGACACATAGAGAGTCTCCATCCCATAAGGTACATACATACCTCCCATACTCCCTCCATATATTTCCATAAAAATTACAAGTATATCATCAATGTATGGGAGCAAAACAATGTACAAACAAACATAAATTTGTGCATATGGAGGTGGGTCATAGTCCCACATGTGGAACCAGAGCACTGCATCTCCTGCCTACATCAGATCTAGATGTGGTAAGTGGTTTCCCCACCACTTAATTGCTGCAAATGTTATCTCGCTATGGCTGAAAGTTTGAGATATATTTGGTGCCTTAGGAAAGCACCCATCATGATGAAAAATCTCCCTTTTTCCACCAAGGGAGTGGCCAAGTTCAGAAATTTTTGTGGCCCCATGTTGGCCATGAAGTTTAAAAGATATAATACTCCTCCTTGGAGTCATGGCCTGCATAAACATGATGAAATAATTCATACAATCAGAAAATAAAACATGTTTCACATGAGCATGTTTGTCACCAAAAATCCTCCTCATACAAATGGAGTGGTGCATAGATTCATCTCCTCTCTCAAAGGAAGGAAGAGATGGTTGAAACAACTATTTCATAGAGTCATATTTCTGTCCCAACTCCACATGGTTCATGCATTCTTGAAAATGCTGATGTAGTTCTCCTCCAAAGCCTTCCCCTTCAAAGCTCCTCATGATAATTTTGTAGATCTTCATGGAATAGGTGTGACTGAAACATAAATCTTTGTAGGCCCTTTGTAGAAAATTCTCCTTGAGCTTGGAGGCTCTAGAAAAGAATATCCTACCATGATGATAGATGACTTCTCCTTGGACTAAATAGACCTCTTCATGCAGTTCGTCATCAAGTATCATACAAGTGTGAAGATCTTTGGAATAATCCACTAACAGTTGGGATTTCCAATATGGAGCTAAACTGCCCAACAATGAAAGCGCTGATGACGTATCAACAGAAATTTCTATCATGTTGCTGCTCTCCTCCTTGACATATCCCATGCCAAAGGTATATGTTGGAAGGCCATTCCTTCCATTCTTCTCCTTCCACAACACAGAATAAAAAATGAGAGTGGGTGATGATGATAAGGGAAGAAGATCTCCCTCCTCCTTGAGCCTCCCCAAGCCTCCCAGCACTATATCATTGTCTTTCAATGCTCCCATCACTCCTAGATCTGAATTTGGAGCACCATGTTGTGATATATCTCCCACAAAAACTGAATCAGGTGGCCTCCCAGGTGGTTTGCCACTAGATAAGAGTGTCCCATGCAACAATATCATTAGCATGATAGATGGGACTGTAAGGTCCTTGCTTCCACTGTGCAAATCCATCTCCGTCCTTTGTGTGGAAGTGGTATGTCAGGGATATGTATGCATGACTTTTATCATTTGAGTTTCACCACTCTTCTTGTCTCACTAGAAAATTTGGCGGAATTTTCGACGGCCAATTCATTGCTATTCCGACACATAGTCGTCGCAAGAGCGATAGTTAGAGGACGAGAAAAATGTGGTTTGCCATCTCGTCGCAATTCCGACGCAGTTAAAAAGTGTTGCACTACCGACACTTTTTCCGTTGCTTCCAAACAGGCGTCTCTCTTCCGACGTTTCCCAAACCGTCGTGCTTCCGACTTTGTAAACTGTCACACTTCTGACGAAATGTGGTCCGAAATTTTGGACGTCGCTCTTCCGACGTTTGTAAACTGTCGCAATTCTGACAAAATGTGGTCCGACGTTTTGAACGTCACTCTTCCGACTTTTGTAAATTGTCGCAATTCCGACGATATGTGGTCCAACGTTTTGAACGTCGCTCTTCTGATGTTTGTAAACTGTCGCAATTTCGACGAAATGTGGTCTGACGTTTTTATACTGTCGCTCTTCCGAAGTTTTTAAGCTGTCGCAATTCTGACGCTTACAAGGTGTCAGTATACCGACGACAGGTTCAAATTTTTTTTTTTTAAATGAAACTTTAAAACAGGACAGTAAATCTCCAATATTTGTTATGGATTGTGGGCGTTCCAATGACCGTGAAATATTAATATAATAAACCACCCCGCAACGCTTCGACTATAAACAATCCTTTTTTTTCACAAGAGAAAAAATGTTGTTTTGAATATATTATATGAAGTAAACAGTCCATGAAATCATTACATTTTCACATCTGAAGATTGGAACCCAAATATCCATCCAGAAAAGTGGAAGTCCCACCCCAGACAGTGATAGAAAAATACCCCATGTCACATACAGGGACTTGACATAAAACCCAGTAACGGTCCACATGGATATTATCAACAAATCTGAGAAAGCATCCAAATATGCCCGAGGCATCTATAAGAAAGTGAAATAGCGATATGTAGAATAGTAAAACAACAGATAGAGTACCGACGTCCATTGTTCCAAATACAAATTAAAGTACCCAAAATCCTTGAACAGAGAAAAACGCTAATCATGTGAGGAGTGTGATATGTCCAAAATATAAAAAGGCCATCAGACCATATCAATAAACCAGCAACATAGACCAGCATCGCTAGTTTTGAAGGCAGAGTGATAAACATTAATCATTTTTTTTTTCACAACAGAAAAAACGTTGTTTTGAATATATTATATGAAGTAAAACAATCCATGAAGTCATTACATTTTCACATCTGAAGATTGGAACCCAAATGTCCATCTAGAAAAGTGGAAGTCCCACCACAAACAATGATAGAAAAATACCCCATGTCACATACAGGGACTTGATATAAAACCCAGTAACGGTCCACATGGATATTATTGACAATTTGAGAAAGCATCCAAATATGCCCGAGGCATCTATAAGAAAGTGAAATAGCATTATGTAGAATAGTAAAGCAACAGATAGAGTACCGACGTCCATTGTTCCAAATACAAATTAAAGTACCCAAAATCCTTGAACAGAGAAAAACGCTAATCATGTGAGGAGTGTGATATGTCCCAAATATAAAAAGACCATGAGACCATATCAATAAACCATCAACATAGACCAGCATCTCTAGTTTTGAAGGCAGAGTGATAAACATTAATCATTTTTTTCACAAGAGAAAAAACGCTATTTTGAATATATTATATGAAGTAAAACAGTCCATGAAGTCATTACATTTTCACATCTGAAGATTGGAACCCAATATCCATCCAGAAATGTGGAAGTCCCACCCCAGACAGTGATAGAAAAATACCCCATGTCACATACAGGGACTTGATATAAAACCCAGTAACGGTCCACATGGAGATTATCGACAATCTGAGAAAGCATCCAAATATGCCTAAGGCATCTATAAGAAAGTGAAATAGCAGTATGTAGAATAGTAAAGCAACAGATAGAGTATCGACGTCCATTGTTCCAAATACAAATTAAAGTACCCAAAATCCTTGAATAGAGAAAAACGATAATCATGTGAGGAGTGTGATATGTCCAAAATATAAAAAGACCATCAGACCATATCAATAAACCAGCATCGCTAGTTTTGAAGGCAGAGTGATAACCTGTCAACACATAAAATAGTATCATAAAGCAGATACAGGAAATGTGCAGAGAAATATATTGTTGATATACGCCTCACACAAAAAGCATCCATGATAGAGAAAACAGGGCAACATTTTTTTTTTCCAATTGCTATGAACATAATTCGACCGTGAAATATTAATATAATAAACCACCCCGCAGTGCTTCGACTATAAACAATCATATAAACATGGCTCTGTATTTCAAAAAATAGGTTTAAAATAGAAACAGGGCAACGTTTTTTTTCTAAGTAAAGTTAATCTATTAACAGTGGGAATAAAATTACACCGAAGTCAAAAACATTGCCTAGACTCATGGCAAATTTGTCATCAAAAAATCAAAAAATTAAGAAGATTGCCCTCATACAGGGAAACCAGTCTTGAATGTTTACAGAATTAAAAAATATTACAGAGGTCCAGCACAGTAATATAATCTAAAATTAGCCCAATTAAGTGGGCCACGAAGCAAGAAAAACAAATTAACCAAACTACTCCTCCGACTCCTCGACGATTCGGCACCATCCTTCGGAAGGTCCAGGATCGCTAGGTGCTACCTCCACAGTCATGCCACCGCTCCCCTCCTGAAGGCCCGAATGCTGGCCGGCTTTTTCTGAGCTCAGACCGGCTAGACAGGTGCATTTTTCTTCCATTTGGGCCTCCTCATGGAAAACCACAGTAATTGAAGCTGTGATTCGTGGGCGGTTCAGAGATAAATTAAAGGAAAAAAGCGCAGTGCGCGTCGTGGGAGAAGGTGAAGCGCTGGGGAAATTAGGAGCAGGGGAGCCCATACGGTGGCCAGATCCTAGAACCCGACCTCGCCCACTTCTAGTATCTGGATAGTGACCTGCGTGATAGTCACTGGACTGGGAAGACGACTCGGTTGAGGGGCTGGAGGGAGTGCGCAGGGGTTGACCTCTAGTGCTCCCCCTGCGGCAATGCATCCTTTGACGCAGGAAAGGCATGGGTGTAGTCTCAGCAGTGGGCACAAGAGGAGACGGAGAAGCAGAATTCCAAGAAACAGAGGAAGACAGACAAGGACCAGACCGAGAGAAATGCAGATATGTAGCAAGGTCTAAGCAGCAGTTCAGCTGGCCACTTCTCCTTCTCGTCACAGTGAGCAGGTAGTGTAACCCAGCAACTGGCTCATCTGAAAAACCATAGCGAAATGCCATTTTATCGACCTGACTGCAATGCAATCGAAGGACGCCCGTCATAATTAATCTCTGATCATTAATGAGAGCCGAAGGCCGGATCATATTGGAGCATGCGGAATCGCTAACAGGAGTGGAGCTCCGATCTTCAACAGTGTTAAAACTTAATGTGATTTGATGTGAAAACCTTGGAATTTAATTGAACAATGTTAAAACTTAATGCGATTGATATGAAATCGCCACATCCATGTCCCATCGCCTTAAACGCCATCGAATGCACCCGCATCCGGGAACAGGGCAACATTTGATTGAGGACACATGACAGAAATTGATTGGAGCAGATCTTTGTTTGGGCCACTCACGCAGTGGAAATTCAGACCCGAAAAATATTAGGGCGAATTTGATAAGAAATTCGCGTCACAACTCTCCCTCCGTACGCCAGCCCAACTTTGGACCCGAAAAAGATTAGGGCGGAATTCAATTGGTTTTCGCGTCACAAAATTGGCCGACGTTAGCAGGCTATTTTGGAACGCGAATTTGGTTTGAATTATGGTTTATCGTTGTTTGAAGTCCGGCGGGCTCGACTTAAGAACAATTTTGTTTGATCCCATCTTATTAAATTTGTGTTGGTTTTCTTTGATAATACACATATTTATAATAAATCATGGGAATACCACACTAAACATGTGGAAAACATATTTATAATAAATCATGGGAATACCATACTAGTAAACATGTGGAAAAGTTATATAAATTATTGAGAACAATCATTTTTATGTAAAAATATCGAAATGTGCTTTTGGGAAATAAGAATTCGAGTATTTGGTTCATATTGTTTTAAAGGAAGGAGTGAAGTTGGAGCCTCAAAAGATGCAAGCTATTACAAAATGACCTATTCCTAAGAAAATCAAGGTTCTTAAAATATTTTTTAGACTTACATGATATTATTGATAATTTGTTAAGAATTATGCATGCATTTCAAGTCCACTCACATATCTCTTGAAGAAAATATCATTTATATGGAATGATGAGGCTACTTTAGCATTCTCTCTTTTAATGGATGCCATGTCTTCTACACCAACATCGGTTGCACCTACTTTTGGTAAAACATTCATAGTAGAGTGTGAGGCACTAGGACAAGGAATTTACGTAACAGTAACACAATAAGGGATATCATTGGCTTTTAAAAGCAAGGAATTCAAAGAAAATATTTGGTGAAATCTACGTATGAAAAATAAATGGAAGCAATATTACATGCAATAAAAAATGGGGATAGTATATCATTTGGAGGTACTTTAAAGTCAAGATATACCATGATAGCATAAAGTATTTTTTGAAGCTATGGATTTCATTGGAAGATTAACAAAAATGAGGAGAAAAAATCCAAAGTTTTAATTTTGAGATAATCTGCAAAAAGGGTAAGGAAAATTTAGTACATGATGCTCTTTCTAAAATAGAAGAGGCCTCAAATTTATATCCAAGTACATTTTCTATTCCTAGGTGGCTAGAAGAAGCTTCCCATAATGGAAAAATGACAATAGTACTAAACAAAAACTAAAATTTATAAAGGATGGGATGAACTCTATGGAGCATTGGGAGTGAAAGAGAGATATACTTTGGTGCAAATGTAGAATATTTTTATGCATGAAAGCATATTTGAATAAACAAATATTAAGGGAGTCCCATGTCTCTCTGATGGTAGGACGCAGGGTTCCTTAAAACATCTCAAAGGATCAAAAAATATATTTTTGGAAGGAATGAAGAAAGATATTCAGAATTTTGTAAGAGAAGGTCAGGTTTGCATAATAAATAAAAGAGAGATAGTAAAATCTCTAGGGTTACTTCAACCATTCCACATACATATTCAAAGAATAGAAGATATATCAATAGACTTTATTACAGGGTTACTGAAATATAAAGGTAAGTATTACATTTTTGTGGTCATTTATGTAGACAAATTTTGTAGATTTTTTTGGTAGAGCTCAAAGTACATAAAGAACAAGCCAAGTGGTAGAAGTGTCCGTGAAAGAAATTCATAGTCTTCATGGTTTTCCTAAAGTAATAGTAACAAGAAACTTTTTGAAATAATTATTTAATATGAGTGGAGAAACACTAGCTGCCATGAGTTCTACATATCAAACACAATCAAATGGTCAAACAAAAATAGTTAACAAATGTTTTTAAGGTTATCTACAATGTTACTCTTTAGAAAAAAAATCTTAATGGATGAAGTGGGTTCGTCAAGGAAGAATGGTAATATGATACTACCTATCACACATCTACTAAAATTTCCCCATTTAAGGCCCTTTATGGATATCCAACTCCTAGTATCTCATACTTTTTGCAAGATAAGTCCAAAGTATAGGAAAGAGAGTCACATATGGAAAATACTAAAGAAACTTTGAAAATTATTATGGAAAACCTTCAAATGACATGAAACATGATAAAACAACAAGGGGAACAACATTGAAGTGAAAGATAATTTGAGGAGGGTAATTGGGTATTTTTTATATTATAGCATTATAAGCAATCTTCATTCAAGAAAAAGAAGAATAAAGAATTAGCTAAAAAATGTTATGGCCCTAAATAGTTATTCATAGGATTGCACAAGTGGTATAGAAGTTATATTTTCCTTCTTCTTGCATTCATAAGGTTTTTCATGTATCTTTCCTAAAAAAGGTTTTGGGAAATAATATGCCAATGTAAATAGAACTTCCAAAATTAGATGAAGAATGAAAGTTGATTCTTGAACCAGAAAAAGTTATAGATAAACATTCTGTATCTCTTTGACATATAACCATTATGAAGTACCTAATCAAGTGGAAGAATATTCCTCTAGAAGAAGGTACATGGTAAAATGATCAATTCGTGATGAAATACCCACGGCTAACTTGGTTCGTTTGAAGTTTTGACAAAGGTTTTGTTATATGTTTTATATAACGCGCGGCAGAATAGTTTTATTGTTTGTTAAGGTCCCACACAATGATCAAATTTGAAGGGCAGGTCCGAATTTCAATTAGAAGGGCATATATCTATGTCGCCCTTCCATAATGAAAATCTTAAAAAAAAAACTTTTCAATTGACCACAATAAATTATTTTTACATTTCATTTTCAGAAAGACAAAACCATCAATATTTATATTAATAAAAGACTGTTACATATACAACAATGAAGAAGGCTCCATCTTTCATTACTTAAATATCTCATTGGAAATGTCAACATAAGTCTTGAAGACACTATTATAAGAATTTGGATACATACCACCGGGATATAGGAGATTCTTATGTGTCAGATTGTGTAATGCAATTTTGACTTTGTCTCACAAGGAGCAGCAGCATGGAGGTCTAGATTTTTCTTATATAACTTTTTTATTATTATTTGAAACATTGTTTATAGATATGAAGACAAAAATGAAATTATGAGCATGGTGGACAATTAGTCAAGCTCATGATGCCAAACCATGATGATGTAAGTTTGGAATTTAACATTTTTACATGTTAAAGACAAATAGTCAAAATCACTTACAACTTAGTATGCCATAATTAATAATCATTCCCTGTTCACTTTTGTTAATAGTTTTATGTCACACGATGATCTCTCTTCTCTGGCATTTACTTGTATTGAAGATCACTATTCTAGGAATAAGGGGTTATTTTCTCCAAAAATAACCCTAGCCAAACATTGACAATGCATCAAGGATATCTTTCTATGCTTCATAAGTACATATGTTCTACTTCTAAATCATGTCTTGGAAGTGGTTGTTTTGCTGGAAATTATTCACCAGTTGGTTTCATACCAAAGTCTTTTTCTCATTTTCAGCATCCAATACATGAAAAAAGATAATGGTTTAAAACAACATAAATATTTGAAATTTTGCAAGAATTGTCTGGCACACTTTGAATATTAATTTTGAAGTCAAGTGCATGATGCTATATAGGATCAAGTGTCATTTTGAATACCAAATTTTTCACAAGAAAATTCTCAACGTGCTACCCTGCAGTAAGGATTAAATGACAATATTGCATCAACTATTTCCATAATAAAAGTGCACCTCGGCCATAAGACTAAACAACTACAAATGTTGTAGATCTAACAAGACCACACAATCAAATGTATTCGACAAGGCCAATACTGTATGAAAAATGAAAAGGAGTTTGCAACCAAAAATACCTTAGGCAACTAATTCAATTAGATACACCAAACCATCAGCAAAAAGGAAAACCAGCCTACTCAAAAGGCAAGCGTTTACCTCCTTTGACAAAATTTTGAGTTCCGAAACAAGGGCCTTTATTGTCTTGTCAATACCCCTAGTAATTTGAACGAGGTTTGCACCTGCTGCAACAACCTAAAAAAAAAGGTTTCATTTCAAATTATTTTCCACAAATTTAAGATACAACCATTGTCAGTTTTGTATTTCCTAACAAGCCCATAAATTTTGACAAAAGAACCAAAATTTTTTAATACCTGATAGCAATTTTTTCACTCAAAAACTATCTTAGACTCAATAAGCCCAACCCAAAACTAAAAAACCAAACACCATAAGACCCTACAAAAATGAATAGATGATCTTAATCCAATACTATCGACAAAAAGTTACCTTTACACCCTCACTTATTAAACCCTGTGTTGTTGAATTTTAACTTCAACTGCTGTAGCAGAAGGACGGATGCAGCAGCAACATTTTTTTTTGGAGGTTGCTTGCATGCCATCTAGAAATTTAATTCAGCATTTAAAATTCCTGCAAGTTTTTTTTGTAGACGGCCACAACCATATTTCTGTACAGGATTGTATTTAAACACAACAGCCAGCATTAACGCAATTCACCAACCAAAAATTAAACAAACAGAAATTTACCCGACAGTTTTGTAAATTCAAAAGGAGGACACGTGAAGCATTAATATTGGATCGCATGAAATTGAAGGGAATCTGAAAACTTGAAAACCGGACCCGAATTTTTTATAGGGCACATTGGATTGAGAATTCGAGTTAAAATTAGGCAGACGTCAGCATCCCATTTTGGAACGCGAATTTGGTTTGAAATTCAATCTATTCAGACTTTTGAAGTCCGACAAAAAGGGTTCTTTAATGTTTTGATAATTTAATTTTATGTATGCTTTAATATATACATATGTTTTAAACATATGTTATATATATATCATATGTGAAATGAAAGGTGGGCCATAGACTTTAGTTTTAATTGTATTTTTTTTAAAAGAGGGTTTATTATAATATGTTTTATATGTTACGGCATATAAAAATAAAAAGGACAAAAAATCTTGGTAGTTTTTTTTATAGACAGTACGTAAATTTTTTATTACACAGCAGTGTGTAAAAAGTGAAAGATCGAGTGTAACTTTTAAGTGTGTATGCACAACAGTGCGAAAGTGAAAAACACAGCAGAGTGTTTTAGAGACATAGTATTTTGTTTTGAACAGACAGTGAGTTCGTTTTATGCACTGCGTTTTGTAGCAGTCATAATTTTGTAATCCCTCTCAGTGAGGAAGAAGTGTAATAGTTTTTTTTTGAGTTATTGAAGGGAATAGAAGTTTGTTTTCAAAGTATTGAAACTCTGTCTCCTGTCAAAGAAATTTTTATTTTCTCTGTGTTAGAGGAAGGGAGATTTATTCTCCATTAATTGTTCTGGAATTTTTCAATATTCCAACATGTGCAAGAACAACAGATGTTGTGGTTCCATCCCCAGCTAAATCATTTGTCTTTGCCGCAGCTTGCCTTACCAACTTGGCCCCAATATTTTCAACTTGGTCCTCTAATTCAACCAATAAAAAGGCCAAAACCATAACATTGAGATACATTTCATTACACTGTCAATAACAATAAAATTTGACTCAGCCATAACCCTTTCCTTTTATTGTTGTGAAAAGCTTTATGCATTACTCTAATGTGGCTAGTCCATAGGCCAAGTAGACCACTAGGTAACAAATATGTTTCCTTTCACCTTTGAGTTTTCAAATTATGCCTACCAAATCTAAGACATTTAAGAGGGGGAACTAATACAACGTTAAAAAGAAAAAAAGAGCACACATCTAAAAATTACCTCCTTAGCTACTATCACACCATCATTAACTATTTTCGAAGAACCATGCTTGCTCTCGAAGACAACATTTTTCCCCTCGCCCCAAGGGTGACTCCAACAAGATCATCAAGTTTGTTCACACCGCCTGCAAGACAAATTGACAATGCTTTCAGTAAGTGTGCAATTGAATGCCAGACCATATGCCAAAACAACCCTCCATGAAAAATTAAAATAACACATTAAAATCGAATATAAGTGGACAAGGAAAGATTCACTGCAGTGAAGTTTCACGTGTAGGTGACCTTCCTTTAAACATAATTTTTTCTCTGACCTGCAATTTTTTTGTCACTGAGCCATCCTTGTTGAAGTACAACTCCTTTTCCATAGCTCTTGTATTAACTACCTTCTCTCTGTTGCGTAATCTCAGAGTCCCTCTTCTTCTTGAGCGATTAAAGGAAATGGGTGAAAAAACTGAAAGAGAAGACAATTGTCTGCCATAATTATCAAACATTGCACCCAACTTCTTCCCCTTTCCATTGTTACCCAATGAGGTAGATGTGGCAATTGTTGTCATGCTGCCCAAAGCAGAGGCCATCTTCTCTTATCCTGAATATAGAATTACAAGATCTTCATATTAGTATGAACCTTAAAAAACATGACTCCCATTGCTAAAAATCACTTTTAAGTTGTAACAGGCAAACTAAACAACTATCACAACTTTTGGCAACTTCTGGAGAATTAAGAGAGAAACAACCAAAAAGAAATACAACCACAATCCTCATTTTAATGAGACTGGACTATATATTTGCATTAAGATAATAGAAAGAAATCACGACTATATTAAGGCCAGCACAAAACAATCTTTAACCAGTGTCTCTCGCGGCCTTCAGGTTGCCATGCTAGAGGTTGCATATTTTCAATTTAAATTCTTGACCTCTCGTGCCCATCTGTGAATGCATCCAATGGGATATCTACATCAAATGCTCCTTTATATCCCCAAAAACAAATTCCCTACTACAAGAGCACCAGTATTGATGGATAACCCCACACCATCCCACCCACTAGAAACGGTGAAAAAGGAAACCCGAGAAAACTTCTGAAATATCTCAAGATGACTATATGGGCGGTTCTTATGAATCAACCAACCATTCAGAACATGCTCATCAATCCAAACCATGAGTATTATGTGACGATATTCAAGCAGGCACTTAATCGTATTTCTGAAGCTATGTTAGAGAAACCCTAAACTCTCACTGAAAATAGGTGAAATGTGGCACCACTCAGAGATTGACATGTGCCAATTGGTATAAGTGGTAGACAATTGGCATGCTCAAACAACGAGGTGATGGAGGAATGACATGAGGAAGAAAATATCAGAAAAGCCCCAAATTTGGAGAACTAAAGCTCATCACCAACCTGAGATTGACAACTTTACATGATGTAACCTATGAAATCGTAAATGGAGAAATCATAGTAACAATAAAGTAACCTATGTAACAATAAAGTCGGATTCATCCTGGGAGTGGTAATGGGATAAATCATAGTGAACAACAGGAAACATGCATAGTTGCTTACAATCAAATAGATGAAAAAACACATACAAAAAACCTAGATAATAATCGTGCACAAGCTTAATATTGAATTATGAACCGTAAAGGAACTTACAAAATGTCAAGCGCACAAGCAAAAATATCCTGGACATGACCCTGGTTGACAAGTTGTATTGCTCATGATGCAAGAGGATTTGTACCTGCACTGCCAAGTCAATTAAAATCCATCATTATCTATACAATAAATACGAGTAATTGATGTAGTATTTTTTACTCTAAGATGCATTCTTATGATAATGTTAGAACATATGTTGAAAATGTCAAAACATACCTGAATAAGCTCCTCTTCGTTTCAAGAACAATTTATTGGAGTCGCATGAACTTGGAACAAGCCTCCCACGATCTGAAAGAGTAGCAACTAAATCAACAATGACTTTTTTGTTGCTACGCTAGATCGAGGGAGGTTTTCTCCAAGATTAAATCGCTCCAATAAATTATTCTCTACTAAACAGGGCCAACCATGTGAAGGTGGAGGCCCTTATGGCCTCTCCCCCCCCCCCTCCCCTCACATCACTCTCAATTCCCTAATACCCAATCTATATTTCATTTTTTACTTTCATGAGCATAAAAAAATATATTCAATAACTAATAAAAAAACAATTCAACAAAAAGTACGCAAGGAAACATTGCAATTAATGCTTGACATAAAAATAGTATGATAAATGATTTTTTTATATAACGCAAAAAACGTTCCAAGTATGGTAACGTTTGTCTTATAATAATACAATATTTTACATTATCAAATTTTCTTTTCCTTCTTCCTATTTCTAAAGCTCCTAATTACATCATCAATATCATCGTGCTCTGCTCCTGTTTCGTGCCTTTCGACCCGCACTGCTGACCTAGTTGCGTAGTCACGATGTCTGGTCTCATCCAGTGACAGGGCATCGCCTACAAAAACAGATAATATTAAATTTCAATTGTTAGTTTTTAAATATCATTGAACTAGTTCGGTAATATTAATAAAAAAAATTGCAATGCTATTATTTACCTGGTGCACCAATTGTCGCCGCTAACCTAGTTGCATAGTCACGATGTCTGGTCTCATCCAGTGACGGGGCATCGCCTACAAAAACAGATAATATTAAATTTTAATTGTCAGTTTTTAAATATCATTGAACTAGTTTGGTAATATTTTTTTTTTCTCAGTAAGTCTAATTCTATTAGTGAAACATAATATACAGCGATTACAAGGCCTTCATAGGCCAACAGTCAGCAAAATAGCAAGAAGTGAACCGCCCTAAAGGGGAAACCGGCTCTTAGATCGTTTGAATGTTGCCTCAACAGAGGAAACCAACCTTGACATGCAAAATTAGACAGGAACCGACTCGATAGAAGTTTTAAAGTTGTCTCGACAGAGTCATGCATCATGGACATATCAAAACTTGTAGTGACTAGAAACAGAAAAAATTCATGGAGATTGAGCAGAGTTACATGGACCAGGACGTTGACGCTAGAGACCATAGTCGCCGGAGGGCGATTCTTCCTCAATTCTGCACCATCCAAAATTTTCGTCGTCATGGCTCGGACCGCTTTGAGGTACCTGAACGTCCGCCTCACAACCAGCAACCTGCAAACCAGCTTCCTGAAGAACATTCGAGCAACTTTCTCCAGCATTGTGGGTGATGTTTTTGCCCATGGCTTGAGGGCCATACGAGGAAGATGGGAGTGCTTGCGGTTGAACAGGGAACAGCGCAGGGGGGGATCCGGGGGGGCTCCAGGAATTTCTTTAAACGACACAGTGATGGTAGAGATAACCAAGGGTCGATTGGACTCGCATCGGTAATGAAAAATAGCAGTGGAGGGGCTATGGAGAGTGGCGGAGATAGCTGGGCGGGGTGCCATAGGTGGCCTAGAGTCGGCAGAACCTCGCAAAGGGGAGGAGGTTGAGTGCCTACCACGACGAGAACGTGCAGGGGGAGAGCGTCTCCGTAAGCTGTCCGAGGGGGATGAAGGAGAGCTGGAGGAGGGAGAGCGGTGTCTGCTGGAGACTCGGCTCCGGGCACTGCCTCGGCGACTCTGCAGTGTATTCCGAAGACTTGGCATGGCGATGCAGCGGTGAGGAGGAGAAATCGGGCAGACAGGAGACAACAGGGGAAAGGAAGGGTCCAAGAAGCCAGGCGAAGAAATTGAGAGAAGTGGGAAAAATGGACTGTGAGACCAATGTAAATCAGGCAGTAAGTTGAAACAAAAACCCAAATGGCATCTTCGACCCACGGAGGTGCATCGGCTTGACAGGTCGGCATCCTGAGAGCACCGGGAAGCCACTGGCCTGAAGAGCATCGGCATGAACATGAAAACCTGCAAATTGCAAATAACCCGCACCAGGAACCCAAACACTGAATTGCGTAATGGGGACTATGAGCCAAGCCAAGTAAAGTTATGAAGCGGGTACTCATGGCCACCCCCCTGGCATAAATGCCGTGGAGTGTGACGGCGTTGGAAGGGGTGCTTGACAGTGTAACATAAATGAGGCATAAGTGCTGGCTGCAGGTGGCCAGGTGGGCAAGCCATGCGCTGCATTCCTTGGTTATTCCCATCAAATCGAAGTTAAACACCCGCATCCGGGTAACTAGTTTGGTAATATTAATATAAAAAAAATTGCAATGAGATTATTTACCTGGTGCACTAGTTTTCGTCGCTGACCTAGTTGCGTAGTCACGATGTTTGGTCTCATCTAGTGACGGGGCATCGCCTACAAAAACAGATAATATTAAATTTTAATTGTCAGTTTTTAAATATCATTGAACTAGTTCGGTAATATTAATAAAAAAATTGCAATGAGATTATTTACTTGGTGCACCAGTTGTCGCCGTTGGGACTGTTGCCCTGTCTTCCTCTCTGGTGGTAAGATCCTCAAGGGAAAAATTCTCTGTCATTTAAACAAAAAACGTTATAAGGACAACCATCAAGGTATAATTAAAAAAAATTATAAGTGGAAATTAATTACCGTCACGACCCTCACTGATAGTAGCATTGTCGGCCTGGTCCCCACTACAATGATCAGGTTGCACGTGAGGAACATCTACATCTGGCTCTAAAACTGGGTTATTTGCCTCGTCAGTAGTGCTACTCTCTTGATTTAAAAAAAGTTGTTAGACATTAAATTTATTTTCAATCCTAGCTTTGGTTGCCTTTGAGGTGTCAGGAAACCTAGCATCAAAATATTGAAGTCAGATATAACGTAGCACACTTTTATTTTAGACATAGAGAAAATTAAAGCTATTGAATTAAAGTTGTAATTTACCTTGCGGGTCCAGTTGGCATTTTTCCTTCTTTCTTTGCCCTTTTCTCTTTTCCGTCATGGATGAGTGCTCTCCACTCACTCTCTGGAACTGTGAGAGGACACTCGTATCTAGGGTTAAATTTCAATTGTGTCCTATAGGTGTCCCTAGTATATTTCAAATATTTGTCGGCTACCCGAGCCACCGCTATTCTGTCAAATGTGCCGACCCCAAAAAGGGCTTCTAGATAATCTAGAAGTTCTTTTTTCAGGTTGGAATTCTAGGAATTCCACCTTGTGCGTATGGTTGGGCCAAAAATTACCAACGCATGGCTCTCCAAAAACTTGTAGAACTCATTGTTTCCTACACAGAAAAAAAGAAGAAGATATTATCATTAATTTAAAAATAAAAATCATGATAAATATGTTTTAGATAGAGTACATGAAATAGTTAAAATATTAAAATTTACCTAGGAGTTGTACGTGCTTTATAGGGACACCTTCATCGTTCACCAACAACGTGCCATTAATGGTCCCTGTGGAGCTGACACGTGTAGCTCCAGGAAACGCAATAATGTAGTTGTCCATATCAGCCTCATCATTGCCAACACGTTCAGTGGTTGGCTGGGTGTCTGCTTGGGCAGGGTGTGTTTCTTGGCTGGCACCTAAAGGAGTAGAAGGTGTACGAGAGGGTTGCTGGGCAATCTCTTGCCCTTCTGTCCCACTACCACCAACACCGGGTTCAGCAAGTGCCAGAAAACACTACATACAAAAGAACTTTTTGTTAGTTTAGTCAATGTAAAAATTAAAAATCAAACTATCACAATTCATCTCATGCAGAACAAAAAAAATATCCTTTTGACTTTTTATTATTACCTGATATGTTTCTAGCTGGCTCATAAGTTTTTTTATCCTCTCTTCTATTTTAGGTGTTTGAGGCACGTCTATCAAAGTATTAAATTTCGACCTTGCATCTCATGCCTTTTTTCGCAACAAGAACACTAGAGATAGGGATGAAGAAAGCTCTTCCTCAAAGAGGGAATCATCAGGCGTACCATGGCTAGGTGTCTGCATATTTGAACAAAATTAATATTATTTCAATTATGTAAATAACTAAAATGCCTGAAGATAGAGCAATGCTGGCACTTTACATGTTCTTCTGCTGGCCTCTTTCCGCGATCATCCCGTCTCGGGGTTGTTCCTGTACTGCCCTGAGCAGTCTGCCACATTGCAATAAAATTATAAATGTAAGAACTTGAAAACAATATCTAACTTGAAAACACAAAATGAAAACTGAAATAATTTCTAATAAGACACCGGAAGACAGAGTTAGAGTTTCAAATATGCCTTGCATTGAATTCAGTCTTGGAAACATGTCATTGCACATTAAGGCACCCAAACAAGAGGCGAGTTGACAATGAAGACCTTATTGAATATATTGTTGGAGCAACTTCTAGTAAACTTGTTGTGAAGACCTTGAGGACATTTTTGGAGCAACATTGTTGAAGGTGATGGTATAGCATTGTTGGAGACGATCTTGAAGGGCCTTGAAGTGAAGCTTTTGGAGCAACTATTGAAAAATCCTTAGAGCATTTAAGTAAGGCACTTTCTATCTTCCATCACCTTTTTCCTTTCAATATCCTTTAAACTATTTTGTTGATATTTAATGTTTGAAACTATGTTGCCAGGAAACGTGAGTTCGGGGACAGGGACGACATTTTTTGAAATAGGGTGCATGGGTTCGTCTGGGTATTTTTATATTAATATATATTATAATTTATATATCATATATAATACTATATTTTATAAATTATAAATTTAATGACACTAATATAGTAATTTGTAAATTACTAATAATTTATAAACTTTAAACTTTAAAGATTTAAACATGCACATCATTCAACATTCACATGTGACATTTGTCATTGAAATTTCAAAATTTATAGTTTGATAATATCATGATTCATATATGATATCAAGTGAAAATTGGAGCTCAGTTTACATATTAATAACTTATAAGAAATTAGAATCATGATTCAAAATTTCAAAATATATGTCCATTGTCATACTAAATTCAAAATTTGCCTCAAGGCATCTCCAAATGGCAAACTGTAAACCTGAACTAGGAAATTTTGATATACTAAAATAAAAATAGCTAAAGCCTAATAGTGAGCAATGGCTTCCTCAAGCCATATCATCAGCATTAATGTCATCAGCATCACTTAGATCTTCACTTAGCATGCTCTCCAAGTAGGAATCACTCTCATCTTGAGGCTCTGGTTCATCCATAGCAATTTGAGGATGGATGTTTGTGGTAATTCTACGCTTTCGCTGGGTAAGTTATGAACTTATGATTCATGGATAGGTAGGTATGTTTTAAGGTTTAATTTTTTTTCTTTTTAAGTTTTAACTTCCCCCTTTATAATTGACTATAGCCTATGGGGTTGGATAGGCTACTTTGTCCTCTCTTGGGCAATTTAATTATAAGAGAACATTACAATTGGAATACTGTTCACTTCCACTGTTGTTTTGTATAATATTTCATAGTAGTCCCAAGGCAAAAAATTCATAGAATTAAGATCCAGGAAACCTCTGGTTAAGAGATTAAATTTCTATTACATTTAAATTCAAAGCCAGCAGAAATTTCTTCACCAGTAACTACTCTGTCTAAGCCATGCCTAGTATGATAGATATGTTATTTGTCTAGTTTTGCACCATAGTCATAGTAGCTACAGCACCTTTGGTGTGAACAAATAACCCCTCTTGGAAATTAGGCTGTGTATGTCCATATTGTATTCGATCAACCCCACGCCAATAAACCTGTAGGAAGCATTTTATACATCTACTATAACAGAGTTATAACTTTAATGTCTAAGACTTCTTTACCATTAAAAAATAGACATGTTTATTTCTGAGGTTTGATCTTTCTAAATATTCCAGACCAATTCATCCAAATAGCATACCAATTCATTTGAATCATTTAAGTTTTAACTCTTAAGTTTTAAAAATTAATTGTAATTTGTATATTTATAAAAAATAGATTAGAAACATTCATTTAAAACTAGGTTCTAGGTCCTTGGCATTCCTTCTGGGCCTAGGGGCACACTAGAATGGTACATAAACCATGCAAACTTAAAAAAGTAACCATAGATCCATAAGTAATAATAATGTAATTTCCTAATTTCCTGTTATCTGATCTTAATTTTAAATTATTCAAACATAGACGATGAAGACATGCGATGTACGAATTTCAAGATTGGTAAGACAATACAGAGTTAGAAACTACAACGCTGATTCAATATACATATAACTCCATGAAGGTCTGGTTGTAGTATAGAACTTGTACATCGTGTGTTATCAGTTCTTCAATTAAACAACAACTAAGGAACATCTACCTCATCAATTCCTTCCCATTTTGTGTTTTTATATTTATATTCCTTATAAAGTGTCTAAATTTCTCTCCAAAGTAAACAACCATGAATACGGAAATAAATAGTTTGGGATATGATTGAGAAATGGTCATTTGTTCTTGAAAGGATCTTGTGATTTCTTTGGTTGTTTTTCCATCTAAAGAAATAATAAATGACTGAAAACTATTCCACGATGTAATATAAGAAACAACACGGTGCAATGACATTTTCAAGCAAAATAGTGTCACGTGAGAGGACATGAAAACCTTTATTTGGTTCACCATTTCTGGGAGTTTCGAGGTAGAAATGGAAGACTTTGTTGTACCATTTTCCGGTGGTAAAAGGGAAAACCTTCAGCACTGCAAATAATTGCAGCACCAACAAGATAGTCTAAATCACAAAATATGAACTATCTCTGCACACATGTACATTTTGAACACTAATAGATTTTTGTAGTTGAAATGCAGTACTTGTTTTCATTTAAATGTAGGGTTTTTAAAGCGAGGAGAAATATTGGCTACCAAATTAATAAGTGTTATTGAGAAAAATTTAATCTTGTGTGGGTGGTAGAATAATGAGGGTATTGAATCTTGATTCTTGAAATCTAGAAAACCCTATGACCCTAACACCTGATCGTGGAATTGACACAAAACCCCAGTAGAGTCAACCTCTTATGGGAGGAAGGGCTGCGGTAAGAACTTACCATTTTGCAAGGGCGGCGGCTGTGCACGAGTTGGGCGAATGCGGGGTGAGTACCCCATTCTCTGAGAGCTCGGGCGAGCTCGCCGAGGTGAATTCCGTGCAGAGAGCTCGGGCGAATGCGAGGGCGAATGTTGTTGCGAGAGCTCGGGGCAAATGCGTAGATATTTCGTGCCAGAGGTAGGGGAAAATGATGAGCGAATGTTGTTGCGCAAGAGGGCGAGAAGCCGTCTTCGAAGTGTTCGCAGAGGGCGGGGCCGTGCGGGGGCAGATGCGTGCCCGAAGCGGGCGGTGTGGCGTGTCGGATATTTCGTGGCTGTTCGACAGGATGTAGTTTTGTCTTTTAATAATCATTTTTATGTGGCATATAAGTTTAATGTTTTTTGTGTAGCACGCATACGAGTGTCGTTGTACGAACGGTGGAAAAAGCGTCGCTATTCGACGGTTAACATACGAACGTACGCAATTGCGACACTTGAACATTGTCGCCACTTACTGAACGTTTGAACGTTGAGCACGTGCGCGCGCACGGGGCATAGTGTCGTAATTGCGACGTGTTCTCAAACGTAACGGTCGTTGTGTTGTCTAGTGAGGTATTTGCGACACTTTTCTACTTAAATGATGTATGACGATTTCGGGCGGGATTGAAAAAAATTTGGAAATTGTTTAATTCAAAAGCGTGAGAACCAAGTGTCAATTTCCCCAAATGTAGTAGTGTCCACGGGGACAAATACTTATTCTTCTTCGCTTTGTCCACAAGTGGGTTCTTCTCAGGTTCTTTCTCAATACCCTGCATATTTTTAAAGCTTCTTCTCATTGACTTTGTGACACATCTAAAATACATCGGTCTCACAATCTTGTGATCCTCTCACTTTGTTTGAAATTCACATGGTCAACTCAAGGTCTTCTCCATCCTGGAATATAAAATAATTTATTCTATTGACTCATATTATGGGCATTTGCATATAATTTCACACATTTAACCTCTAATTTGAAGTTCCTAGGCAAGTCTTTTGAAACTCACGTTTGTCTCTGGGAGCTACAACCTTTTTTGAGCGTCGTTACCCGGGGGAGACGATTTAGAAAACCTTTTCCTTGGGACACGCCGACATTCATATTTGCTTCAACTAGGGTGAGCATGAAGGGTTGGGGTTGCATATCCCTCACCTTGGCGACTCCACTATTGTTAAGTTTCAATTCGGGGTCATAATCCTGGCTTAAAAGACTCTTAACCGATTCTGAATACTTTCATAAAAACCCATACACGCGGTCTGAAAAATTATGTCCGGAAGTGGAACGGAAACGGCCCGACCAAGGTTGACCTTCTCGTTTATAAAAACTTCTGCATTACTCATCTCAAAAAGCGGTGACATCTATGGTCCTGGCACACGGCCGTGCGCAGTATTCCTGTCGCTTCTTGTTGCTTTGCTTCGGTTCAATCATAAGAAATAGGTTAGATCATGATATTTCTTTTCCTCCTTTTCCACTATACGAGGGGTGAAAAATTCGAGGAATTTGGGGGCCTCACAGCTTTTGTCACCAATATAGAAACCTTTATTCAGCACGCATTGCTCTTGAAGCCAATTCATCCTCAAAATATACCTCCACCTCATGGTTGTGGATTCCTCTCAATAATATGCCCAACGGCTCTACCTCAAGTATTGAATGACATGCCTCAGATTACTACCAAAACTCTGCCTAGGTTCAACGGGAAGATAGTACTTCTACGGGGCCTGTTGAAAAATTTTGCGTGTGAGAATGTAAATGTAGATCATCTAGTTGTGGGTATTGAGGTTTTTCGTCCAATCAGGATGGAGGGCTCGAAAGTGGTTCAAATATCTGATTGATCTACATAGTCACCCGAGTTGGGAATAAATAGAGAATTTATTCACACTAAAATGGGGAGAAATGCGGGATTATCGGATATGTTCTTACGGAGTTCAATGCTCTCAAGAAAGAGACACAATGAGGATGTAACAAAATTTATAAATACATTTCCTTCTGACTTTATAATAAATGTTACTGTTGAAATAAACTCCCACAATTAACCGCTAAGGTGGTTTCGCAGGAGATTGCCAGTTGAAATTTGGGTTCACCTAAAAGAAAGTCTTCATCTCTAGATCGGATCCAGATAATGCCTTTGAAGTGGCTCGCTTTGCTTCATAGGTGATTGAAAAGGAGGAGATAGAGAGCATGGAGCGAGGAGAAGGGTAGGGGGGGGGTTCTACCTCTAATCAAGAGAGGGAATCATAAGAGTATAGAATCTAAAGATGAATAAGATGATCTTAGCCGCCTCTCAAATAAGTTGGTGAAGCTTGAATTGGAGCGAAAATTCCCCCTCCTCATCAGGCAAATTATTCCAAGCGGGTTTAACCTAATGCAAATCTCTGCAGTTGTTGCAACGAAAAGAGAAGAAGCAAGGTCACATCCAACCTTCCTCTATACCTAGAAGGGGAAATGGAGGGACATACGAGGAAGTCACAAATAGTCAAGAATATCAGTTCCTCTCTCCACTGGAAGGATGAAGAAAGGTGAACACCCTGAGAAAGAGCAAAAGAGAAGGAATTCCCCCTAGAGGATCGAGAATGTTGATCCTGGACGGTTTATCGGATTTCACTGACCTCAGCTCCATAGGAGCGCGGTCTTGGGTCCTCCGAGAAGAGAACCCGAGTGTGGGACAAGATGAAGAGTACGACATCGAAGGCAGACCCCTTCTCGTTCTGCCGCGATAAGGAAAAACACTTTAGAAAAGTGCGCACATCATAAATACTTTGTGCCCACCTCTTCGAAAAACGGAAGGCTACGATCATCACCGTGCTGCCAAAAGCACAGGCGGGACGCTCTGAACGGGTTCAAAAGTTATCCTGAGAAAAAAATCTCCACGGCCTTTGAACTCTAGAAAAGGTCGAAAAAGAGTCGAGGTCAGTCCCCAGTCGAGCTCTTGGCGGCCTTCTTGGAGCCCAGGTCTCTGTGGGTACACACCCAGGTGTAGGCCCTCTCCTTGATAGCATAAATCTCAAAGAAGAAATACCCATGGTGCTTTTTGGACCTCATGTGAAAGGATAGATTCAGGTCCTCCTCACATTCTATGTGACTCTAGTTGTCATGACCTATTATTTCACAACTTCATACTGAATTCCGATGCTTCACATAATATGTTGCCGTGTTGGTCATAGAGCCGATTGCGATTGAATCACCCGAGGAGCCTAATAAAATCTTGCATTCTTTTCGACCTCGAAGGTGAAATTTTTGGGCATGATAAAAAAGATGTTGTCAAGTTGCTTGATTGGCGCGTGTACGCTAATGGACATTGTTGTGGCGATGTCGACTCAATTTGGAATGGTTAATTATCCATATCTGAAGTGCAAAATTGGAGGATCCATAAAACTTGACCTCACCAATGCTATATTATAGTATTCAATGGGGAGGAAAAGCGGGTCTCAGTGAGTCTAGATTAGGAGCGGTCACCAAAGTAATAGTTCTGAATTCTGAGTATATACCTAAGGAGGGTCGATTCTTTTGTCAACGCTGCTCGGGGAGGACGAAAATTTCTGTGAAAAGGAAGATATGTCCTCTGATACGGAAGAAATCTTATGAGCATAGAGAAAAATGAAATATGGACGCACGGTTTGATGGAGCTTACTCATGAAGGAAACGGGGCCGGGGTACTCTTGATATCACGGAAGGTGTGCTGGATTCCCATCTCTTTGTGGAATTCGGAAACCACAAATAACGTTCTGTACAGATCCGTATTTGATAGGGCTGCGAGCGAACGAAACATGAACATACAAAACCTCCAAGTGGCTGAGATTCATGGCTTGTGGTGAGGTGATTCAGAACGATGTCGACCTGAAAACATGGCTCCAAAGATTACGGGAGACGAGTGTGGGATTTAGTTGAGAACTTATTTTGTGCGCAACGTTTGGTTAATGCCCGAGGAAAAAGACGGAATAGTGGACTCACTAGCTATGGCTACTAGTAATTTCCTCTCCCCTACCCAGAATCCTATTTAACAAATGCTGAGGTTCAAGTCACAATCTACCTCCCCTTCATTCCGGACAACGTTAATAATTGGCAAGTCTTCGAAGATGAAAGCGGGTCCAACGTTTGTCGAACGGTGGAAGTCGGTTCTCAAATATGGTGATCAATTCGATCGAGGATGTGTGGTGAGAACCCACTTCTAGTGGCTGTGTTAAATTAAAGGGAAATATCGTATTTGGAAGTCTTGTTCCATTAGAAGGCATTGAATGAAATGATATCTGGTGAATCCCGGTAAACTTGCCCTCGACAAACACCATCTGGATATGAACATTCAGAGATGAGAAGAAAGGTCAGGTAAAATGGACATCGAAAAGGGGTCCCAAGAAGAATACGATTAGTACCTCGAAATTTTGTTTAATTCATATAGTGATGGCTCTTCGCCTGGTCATATGAATGTGAAGACTTTCGTGTCGTGTTATACGGCTGAGAATCTGCTCAAGAGGACGCTAAGTATCGCGGCAAAAGGCGAGACGAGATCAATCCCCTTCTTCTCCCAACCATTGAAAAGAAATAAATAAGTTGTTGCGAGCCAAGATCATTTTCCCTCTAAGGTGCTGAATGGTGGCGAACCTAATGTTGTCGGAAGAAAATGGGTGAAATCGTAACTGCGTGGACACCAATCTTAACAAAACCTGTCTAATATCAACATCACTTTGAAATATGGACCACATCTTGCAAAAGGTGGTGGGATCCTCTTACATGTCCATGATGGATGGCTTCTCGGGGATATAATCAAGTGGCGATTATCGGAAGACGAAGGCAATGCTACATGAGGACCTTGTGTACGCTTGAATGCCCTTTGGCCTAATAAGCAAAATGGTGCCACATTCAGGCGGAGTGATGGAAAGTGGCACCAACGGGAGGGCTTAATACAAGTTGGTGGTGATATACACAGGACGACATCAAGTGATACTCGGGGTGACGTCGAACATACGGAGGCATCTTGACAAAACCTTTGTCACATTCCCTTAGTGTTTTGTCTGGAATCCTCAAAAATCACATGTTTGCCTTAGAGGAAGAGGAAAGGTTCTTTGGGGAATATAGTAAAAAAGGAGGTGATCAACCTGATGGGTAGAGGTGATAAATGGCCGCTCCCCTACTAAAGAGCAAAATATAAATACGGTGTTAACAGGAAGAATAAATTTCCTCATAAGGTTCATTCCCAACTATCTGAAAGTTTTCTAAAAACATCTAGGGATATAAAAATAATAATGAGAATTGGACCTGGACCCACGAGTCCGGGGAATTTTTCAATAGGGTCAACGGACCGCTGCCGAAGCTGGGTGTTAGCGGGTCTGATTATAGGAATTCGTTCATGATTTTCTCCTTCGCCTCACTCACTGTAGTTGCGGTAATTTTACGGAAAAAGAATTAATGGACATGAAACATTGTTCGTTCTTCAGCGTAGTCTGCGAGGGATGTTGAACTAAAATGATATCCTGAAGCAAGCACACACTCTAGTAAAATCGTTGAGCGAATTAGGATGTAAATCGACCACAAATACGTATAATGACATGCCATTGTAAAAGTGAATAGTATTTTGGTATGGGGTGACAATAGAGAAGCGAGGGAAAATGGATAAGTAAGATCCGGGGGTATGAACTAGAGATAAAGCTTAATAAACTCTCATAAAAGGCCAAATGCTAGCAAAAATCCTCTCTGAAATCAGCTGACATCACGCTCCCGAGAATAAATCTTCCTATGGTGAGAGGCACGAAACCTCGAAGTGCACACTGACATAGATATTCACTCAAAAAACACATGTCAAGTACCTTATATCCTCATGAAGTATAAATATATGATGAATATGTTTGACATTGGGGTGTTCCCCTCACTATGATAAAATCAGTATCGCACTTTGAGGTGAAGTCTCAAAAAATACATTGTGGCAAATGGGCAACTATATTGGAGAGACCGACGATATTATTGTGTTGACAGACGAAGTTGACCACTTGATGACCAAGTTCCACGAAGGGATATAAATAAGCATTACGATTGGCCGATACGGTAGAAAATTATATGTGCAAACAATGGAACACATAAAATATGCGGAAACTCAAACACAAAAAAAACATATAAAACCACGAGAACACGAGATATCGTGGTTCTTGATTTGGGCTACATCAACAAACAATGGGTCCTTCCTTTCGGCTGTCAAATAGTGAAGACGCAACCTGCGTTAGATCATGCTTAATATCCTTTCTCTCACAATTGTCTATGTGTTCTCGCTTTTGAGAATACTGTAAAGCTATTTTAGTACCTCATCGAAAATGAGGGTTGCCCCTTCACAGGAAAAAAAACCTAAATCAAACGTAACTTCTACCATTAGATCATCCACCTTTAATGAATGACCGGATTGACTATAAATTATATAATTTTACAAAAGGAAATTTTACATTTGTTTTAGCTTTGGGTGCCTACCCTCCGACCCCCCGCCCCGGGGGGAGGGGGAAGGGCTCCATAAACTAGGCAACCCTCCTTGGGCCCAGGAAGTAGCATACGATTATGGGCGTTTAACTCTTGGGTGTAAACAGAGGTCCAATGTTGTGATACAAAATAAAGAAAATCATCTAGGGCTCCATAACAATCACTGAATCCTAAGGCATGGTTCTTTTGGCCTAAGATTTTTAGCGATGTGTGTCTGAATTAACCTAAAAGGAAGACCTGTGTGTTCGCCGAAAAACAAAGGTATGCACCTCTCCCATTAATTATGGTACATGTTGAGGAACCTTTTAGTGGGGGATTGACTTCATAGGAGATATTCACCACCGCCTCTAACGATACCATGGTGGGTCTCATATACGGTTACTTGCAGAGTGGTGAGGTTGTGCCCTAAGAAATGCTACATTTTCGGTGGTGATCGAGTACAGACGAACATGATATTCAGGTTTTGGATATATGACTACTGTCATTATAGGATAATGCCGAGTTTCAAGTACGATAAATTTGTTAATTTTATAATCGTTGCAACATCATGTTGGGCCACTATATATACCACTGGATGAATGGGTACAGCGGAAGTCATCTAATAAGACACTAGTGAGGATCTTGGAAAGGGCCATCGATAAAAATCAAAAGAATTAGGACCCCACTCAAGTTTACACTCTAGGAAAATTGCATCACGCGAAAAGGGTCCTGAGAAGGTCTCCCTTACGAGCTGATGTATGGTAGGGCCACATTTTTCCCTATTCATCACATGTTCTAGTGGCCGGGTTCTTCAAGAAAGAGAGGAGGAGCCAAATGACCTTGTCAGGGAAAATGAGATGGTTAGGTGAGTTATGGACAGAAACACGGGGAATAGGTAAGCCTCGGACTCATAATATCAAAAAAAATGAAGGCTTATTTGAACGATGATCTAAAGATAGAGAAAATCCCGGTGGGGTTGGTGTTGTGGAAGTGGATATGGAGAAATAGAACAAGGAAACATCGGAAGTTTTACCCCCTATGGTTTTGGTCCTTTAAAATTGATCAAATACGACAATACTTTTGCCATGGAGAACATAAGGAGATATACTTGGGCGCCCATGAATGGGCGACTCGATTCTATTTTAATATTTGACGAGAGCTAACGTACGCTCATTGTATATATCAGTCCCTTTCTATCTTTCTCCATTTTTTACATTCACTCCCATTTCATCTTCCACATTTTGTGCTTACTTACCTGTTGGTATAAAAATTTGTACAATCGGTATCTATTTGTGGTACTTACGAGCCCAATAAATCGGGCATTCGAGTGCTGGGGTCCTCCGCCCTTTTAACAGCATATTTGTCCCCCGGACTCGAAATAATCTTAAGCAAGCCCCATAACATGGAAAGTAGTACCTATAAAGGAAATCACTGAGCGAGTCCTGGTAAGTTGGGTCGATTAATTGCCGCGTTCGGTAAGTGCGTGAATGTCGCTCCAGTGCGGTAAGTGAACGTCGTTAAATATGAACAATAATAAGTTACCGGGCGCAACAAAAGACAAAGTCGAGAAAACACGACGATGGAGCGATGGGACCGAAAACGATCAAGACGTACGATGATAGCGATTAAATCGTGGAAATCGCGGTCTTCGAAGTGTTCGAATGAAAACAAAAAGAGATGTAACGATTAAGATGTGGTACAATGTGGGTATCACACCACCACACTCCCTTTCGTTCTGTTTCGCAGAACCAACAAATATACCTTTTTTGCCTCTACGGCACATTTCTCAGGATTTCGCACCTTTCTTGCTTTATATCATTGTTTTCTCCTCCGCTTTCCCATCTCCCCGGTCGTTCCGTGGGCCGGTCCCCCTTCACACGTTATCCTTCCCCCCCCCCATCGCATTTCTGCCAAACATTACAACTTATCATTTAGGCACTCGCAATGCTGTTTCTTTTAATTTCGATGTGGATTTTACTTCTATCCATGACTCCACCCCCCACTTTCCCTTCCCACTTTTCTTCTCTTTCAGTGCTTCGCACTTCGCATCCTTCATTTTACCTGGAGTGTTTCTGGTATTGGAAATTTGCAATCATCGGGCAGCCGGTCGGAAGGTCACTTTCCTTTGTCGGGGATTTTCTCCCCACTCCATCGCGGATACTTTGCTTCTTAACCTTTCACATTGCAACTAAAACTTGCTTTTAAGATTTTCATTTGTGATATATCACATTGCATTTGTTTTTATTTTACCTTTCAGTGCCTACAACTCTTTGTTAACTTGCAATACTATTCAAGTCCCACCTTCCTCCATGTACTTACTTCTCCCTATGCTTCGCACATACTTTTGTTCAGAAATTCTTTCTTTAATAGCAAATAAAGTTTGGTCTGTGGGCGGCCAGGTTTCGCCCCACCATAATACTCTCCCTCACGCCACTCCACCTTTCCTCCATCTCGATCACTCCTCCTCATATGAAAGTCCTTGTTTCATTTTTCACCCCATGTTTCGAACTTTAACCATGGTGGGGGGGGGGGGCAATGCAAATAGGCGGTATCCATTACCGCCCACTCCTCCACGTGTCATCCTCCTTGTCATTTCTCACCCCCTCTATACGATGCCACTTGCCACTTGAAACCCCTGCGAAATCCGGTTCATGTTCTTGCAATTCAAAATAAAACCTGTGTAGGTTTTCGGGGTTGAACATCTGAATTGTCGACATTTTGTGGGTCTGCTCTTGAGGAGATCTCCAGGTAAAGAACCGGTGCGCTCGGTGTGACGAGCCTCTCACTTAAGGATTAAATAGAATTCCTTTTAGCGGGGGCCGGAGGTTGGGGCAATAGATGGAGATGGTAAAATACGATTCTTGGCCTATCCTACAAGCATGTACTTTCATATTTCGTCTTGAGCTCCCATTATTGAGCACTCAATAGGCGACCATGTCCTTTTTTGTTGGGGTTTAGTGAATGATTTATTTTGGTGAAATCCAATTTCCCCTTCATTCTCTTTCTAATTCTCTTTATGGAAGTAATTACTCAATGTCGTTAAGGATGGTGGGGATGCTTTTATTTCATAGATATGGGTCGATCATAAATGATTAAATCTTAGTAGACCCTCGAGATATCTATATATAGTAATTTCTAAAATTTAAGAAAGTAGGGTTAGAATTTTGGAAGAATTTTGTTGTAGCTTTGTGTGATTGTAACTCCATGTATTCTCTAGATACATATTTGGGAGGATTGTTTGAACTTAATGAAGTACGGTGTTGTTATTTGATTCCAGAGATGGAGCGATGAGCGTGTCTGCCTCTTTTCCTCTTATTGTCAGTCATCTATTTGCGCATATAATCATCGTCGCAGTATGACACGAAGGTACGTATAATGTGTTCTTTGATGTGTGCAATTTTATTCATGAATTTGTGTTTGAATAACGCTCGGTGTTAACATTCATGTATTAAAATTGCTACATCATAATTACGCGCTCACGAACCTGTTGCTCCTGTCTCATTCATATATGTTCTGTGAGCTCACGAGGGGTGATTCTTAATCTTATTAAGCCTATCCTAAGTGGGTTCCTACTCGGTTCTTTCTCAATGACCCTACATATTTTTAGCTTATGCTCATTGTTTCTTGGCCTCTCAAAATCCATCGGTCTCCCCATTCTCTGGGCCTCTCCTTGTTTGAGAAATTCCATGAATTGACTCCAGAGTCATCTCATCCTGAAACCACTAAAAAAATTATTCTCTTATGACTCATATGTAACAAGGAAGCATTTATATAATTGTCTACATTTAACCTCTGATTTTAATATTTCCTAGGCAACTGGTCTTTTGCAACTCAAGGTTGTCTCTTAGGAGCTACAACATCTACAACCCTCAAACTATAGTTACCTCAATCAATATTACACTTGCGGCTACTTCCTATCTTAGAACCTAAATTCTGTTACAAGACATATCACATGTTTTTTGATCTTTATCACGACCTTCACCGACTCTGTTCACCACAAGATAGGGTCTCAACCCTCTTTACTATTCAAAATTTGTTGTGGCCTTCACACGGAAACACACTAAATCACATCCCCAAATTCTGCCAGAGCGCCTCTATTGAGCTTGGTCACCATAAAGACAACAATATATAATCTCTTCCTATCTCGAGCCCATTCCCAGGTGACATTCTTGTGGAAAAGCGTCTATGTGATTATGTTGCTCTTGGTGGATGATGGCAGCGCTCACTCTAACAACCTTTACTTAGCCTCTAACTCGACCTGCTTTATGCTACATCTAATACGAGCCTCCTTGATCGAATGATCCTGCTTCTCACTTGATGTTCTTTCCTTTCCACTAAGGCATGCTTAAATATTTTCCTAGTTAGGCCTCTTAAGAACCCTCTAGAACTTACCAAAATTTATCCATTAGACCTTGGGAAATATTATTTTTCCTTTTAAATTTGTATTTTAGATTTTAAACCCATGTTGGGTCCAAAACCCCATGTGGGTTCTTTGCGTATATCCTTCTGCAGTAAACTCAAACCCATCTCAATAGGCTTTGTCACAGTGCCTCCAAATACACGATTCAATAACATAGTCTAGTTGTAAATAATAAGTAACTTGGTAGGAATGTTGTTGTCGAAAGCGAGGACTTGGGTGGGTTCCCAGTTATAGAGAATGAGGTAGTTGTGAAGTCAGTAGCTAGAGAGGATTAGGGCATGCTGGGGAGGGCAATACGTACGCAAAACATGTCGTACAATGTCCATGCATGTCGAGGAGTGTGTCAGGGTGGCAGAGGGAATCGAGGAGAAATTAGGTCAAAATGCATGGAAATGAACAAATAAGAGTGTCTTTAGGGATGTACCAGTGAATTCAAGTGTTTCAAGACAGCATGTGTTGAAGAGTTCATAATAGGATTTTGAGAGCGAAGACTATGATTGCGATGAGGGCTCAAAAAGCAGTTTTAGACAAAGGGAAATTTTGTGGGGCACAACACTGTTATATCTAATGACTTTATCTGTTATCACTAGCACAATTTATTCAGATTCTCATCATTTTGCTTCTTTTAATTGATTTTATGTTGTACATTTTTGCATGTATAAGTTTTGGAGAACATACTTTTGTTCCAAATTATGTATTCTTTTGTGTCTTGTGTGTCTTGCTTTCTTGGCTTTTAGTTAATACTCTATTGTTTATATGAACTAGACATGCATGTAATCTTCATATATAAGCTATGTTGTTGCTTAGTTTGTTGCACTGGGCATGTAGATGTGATCCTTTTCGTGCATTTCTTAAGTCGGGATACAAGGTCCAACTTGGACATGGTGCTTTAAGATGAGGTATGGCCAGTTCTTGAGTGAACAGAACTTCAATCTATATAAATGAGCACAATTGGTGAAGTTTTTCTTGGGTTGAAGCAATACAATGCTACATGAAATGTAGTTGCTAAGGGCCAGGTTGGTTCCAAATGGTAAAGAAAAAAATGAGGCTAGTTGTGAGGACATGCATGCCAGGTGCATGCTAGGTAATGCTAACATGTGCCATATATTTTGGAAACATGTCAACTATGCTAAGTGTCGAGTGCTAAGACATGCAATACTGTGAAAATTGTGACAATATGTGGGGGACTATCAAGGCAACATAAAGGAGAAACAAGTTAAACTACAAGGGGAAATGAACACGAAGGTTAATAAGTCATAATTTACCTTTTCCGGGAGGCATCACTGAGCACACCAACACTAGGTGGCAATATGTGCCAAGTGCTGATGTTAGTGCATTCTAAGTGCAAAATCATCCTTTGTACTTCTCATCTGCACTGTCATTGATTTCAAATAAATTTAATATTAAACCATGCCCAAGCATACCGAAAGCATATTAATGAATTTTAGACATGCTAATGCTTTCAGGGTATACCAACACGTGCAAGTTCCCATACTACAAGGAAAAGACCCTCTAGGATGTTTTTGAGGAACCTGAGAAAAATACCCCATGCTTATTTCTAGCGGAGGTTACTAGGAGGTTGGCGGGCGGAGGGTTTTGCGAGATGTTTTTTAGCTCGGTGCGCTTGTCATTAAATGTCACCCGTTGCTACGGGATACAATCACTAGTGCCCACAAAACATTGGCACACCGGACAGAAATGTCCATTTACACACACGCAGGTACGTCGTGTTGTTATGTGCCAGTGTGTGTCACAACTCTTGCGTGATGGTGGTATAAAACACCACAAGCAAGCTCACAGGTGCGGTAGAAAGACACCGCACCGGTGGATCATAAAACAACCGCGCCAAAGCACAAGCCGGCGGTACGTTCGTAAGAAACGAAGCCGGTGCACCTATAAACCACGTGCACGGTAAAAATTAAATAATAAAAAATTAACGGCAAAAAGCATATATTTTCATTTTTTCCGGTCGCTCTGGCTCTCAGGTACGGTCTCGCTCTACGAGCGAACGCCAGTGCATACAAAACATTGGCACACACAAGCGGCTGTGCGTGACGTACCACCTTTGCACAGGGCATCTGTTCCCAATCGCGCACACCGTTGCTTCACTACTCTTAAATAACGGTGCATCATGAACACGCGCCAAAACATAAACGTGTCGGTGTATTCTTATCCGAGAAACCACCGTTGTGCCTATAAAAACACGCACCGAATAACGTTCGTAAAAAAAAAAATTAAGGCCAAAAAATCGATTGCTTTACGACTCGTGCCTTGTTCGCTACGAATATTTTGCTGATGCATCGTAAACATCTTCGCAGGCGACATCCCGTCCGATGTTGGGTAACCACTGGGTGCATCATAAACAATGGCAAAATCGACGCCGGTGGGCGATTGTAAGTAAGTGTACCAATGTGCCTGTAAAACCCGAGTACCAAACGGGTTAAACTAAAAAAAATTAAAAGCCAAAAAACAGTATTTTTTCACTTTCCTCGGTGCTCAAGCTCTAGAAACGCGGTGCCATTTCCCCTTCTCTAAGCACCCACGACATGGATGCTCTTGTTACACCCATTGCATGCCCTCTTGCTGTGCATTGTACCAATCTCAACTTTCATTTTTTGAAAAACGGTGAGAAAATTTTCTTTTGCAAATTTTACGATCAGTATACACTCTCATTGAAGATGAAATGTTACAGGTATTTTAATTTTTCACGTGGTATTTAGCGATTAGAATTTAAAATAACCTTTAAAATAACCATTAAAAAAGAAAAAAAGAAATTGTATTTTATGAATACTTTAATTATTTAGGCTGTGCCAGGGGATTGCAGTCTTTGCTAGCAAATTTGTAGGATGCTGCACATATGGGTGCTAACGATTATCCATACTGCATTCAGGGGCTATCTTTAAAAGGTGCCACGCATAATTTCAGGTGAAAATAATAATCTTAGTTACTCATTTGGCAATTACAAGCCATGGGAATCCCAATGTGGTGATGCATTGACACAGATTATGACACAGGTATTCTTTCAAGTTACCATTGGGGTAAAGGAAAATCGATAATTTGCATGAAAGTAAAACCGCACCGTCGACTATGGTGTCAGAAGTACGTGGCGGCACGACTATGCACACTATCGGGCGTATATTTCGATCGGCTCACGCTATTCGACCTTGAATATAGTCAACGGTGCTTGAAAAAAAGAGAAGCAATTTGCCGAAATGGGTCGTTGTGTTCGTGGTGCCTTGCTGATGCCTACAAGCAAGCGTACGGCTTGGGGTGCCGTGTGTTATTGAGCGCACTGTTTAGTGCAGGCACGGGTAAAAATATATGTATTCCTAAATATACATGTTTGTTTTAATAAATAAATTAATTAATTATTAAAAAAAAAAATGTCGATGATTCAAAGAAAGGAGGAACGAGCGGCAACAACGGGCGAGCAGTGCTGTGGTTCACCAATGGGAGGCCAAAGAGAGGAATGCATACCCTTGCCCTATTGCAAGCGAGATACCAGGGGGTCCGCGGGCGGTGGCCTCGGTTCCTTGGAGACGGCTACATACTGAGCCTGTAGTGTGTTTGAGGTCTTATCCGCGGGTGGAATGCCCATGAAGACGGGCTTTCCGGGAGTTGGTCTTCGGCGGTGGTACACACCCAATGAGAAGGATAATTTATTTATTGGTACTATCGAGGAGAGGGTGGATTTTCCCTCATTCCCGAACGTGCAGCTAGTTTTTGTGAGAGTCAGTTAGTTTACTCACCAAAGACCATTGGAGCACATGCTTCTCTTGAGAGTTTACCGGTACCTGGAGGGGGTGCGTTTACTATTGTTGCCCTGCGATCTATTATACTATTTTGCGATTATATTAATATCCCCACGCAACGGCTACGATCATCTTCCTCGCAGAAGAGCGCCCGGTGTCTTGAGATTTCTTGCTACCTGAAGATACAGAATTTATTTATAAATGTGTTAATGAATGATATGGTACGGGTTTCGGTTATTGATAGAAATGATTGAAAATAGATCAAGTAACAAAAATGCGGCCAACATCGAAAAGCAAAAAGGCAAGTTCTTTGTAAATTTTAGAAAAAATATCATTTTTGAACTATGTATAAGTTTAACTAAAATGTGTTATTTATTGTGTATCATGCGAGCCACAAAAATGACAAACTCGATGTGATTATTTGGTCCAGGACCGAGAGAAGAGCGTAAAGTTTAATGGAAAAATTACAAACGGATGAATCGGTGAATGAAAAAATACTATCGATCCAATATGAGTTTTTTTTTCAGTATCATTAATAACGTATATAAAAATTATTAGATAACATGTGTCCAAATAGTCTATAATTACATTACAGCTTAAATAACTATACGAGGTCAACAATTCATAGAAGGAGATATTTGTTTAAGAAAAAGAAAAAGAAAATAGAACATGTAAATGAAAATGAGTGCTCCTTAGCTCATACGGATGGTATTGGAGGAAGTTAACAAAATTTTTGTAAAGTTTAGAAGATCAGTAGACAAAGATATGCATATGACATTCATATACTTGCAATACAAAAAATCAATCCAATGATTCCAAGAACCAAATTTTTATCTAAACTACGGAAAGAGTTTCCGGAAGAATTGATCGATAAGACATGTATGGACTTTAATAGCAAAAATATACAACAACAAAAATGAAGGAATGAAAAAGTAATATTGTTAAATGTTTGTAGAATTATTTATAAATATCACTTTGTTATATTTATTTTTCATATATAAATATAATAAATATTTTATTGTCGTATTACATTTTCGGGAAAATTATGAAAATTTCAAAAGATGAACGAGTTGATATGAGAAACTACCCGGTAAGATGTCCAAAAAAAAAGGTGTACGAGGAGATGATCAAAAGAAATGGGGAAAAAATTGTATGAAGGAATACATACGAAAAACAACGTATTCAAATGTAATATCATAATCATTGAATTTTCCGATCATTAGGTACAATAAATAAAAAAAATTAACATTCAATATTAATTTTCCAAGGAATTTTCTTTCGAAGAAATAAAAGAAAATGGAACCATTCCTTACATAAAACGAACGACAAAAAGAAGAAAATGGTTGATCTCTAAGTTTGTAAGTAATTGTTACTTCTTTATAACAACTTATTAAATTTCATTTTTGTATTTTTAAGTTGTTTTACAAAAATCATCATTGAATATCTTCAAACGAGGGTGCTATTAAAGAAAAGACAACGGAAGAATTGATTGAAATTGGGTTAAATATGGGTTATGAGTATATGTTGGCATATAGAAATTTAATTGTGGAATTTGTAAACATCTATCGATCTTGGCATAGCAACTCAATCTATAATTAATGAATAAAAACATCTTTTATTAAATGTATGATTTGTTATGGGGTTATAAAATGCAGGAAACAAAGTATCGGCTAGCCTTGAGATGAAATTTTGAAGATGGCATGGTACATGGTTTGAAAGAATGTGTATAGTTTATGAGTCGAGTTGTTGCTATATGTTTGTCATTTTCTTTTCGATTTACATTGATATATATTATTTAATATTCACAATTTTCATTATTCTCACCAATGTATATACATATTCAGTTTATTTTTATGTTTGTATATGCAGAAGAGTGAAGAAAAGGAAAGCATTCAAATATGAACAAAACATTCACAGAAAATAACCCAAGTCATGGAAGTAGCTCTGGGAGTGACGGTTAAGCGAAATGATGATCACAATCAATGAATATCAAAAGCAGGCATTTTCTTTGAAATATGCATGAAATCAGGCATTTTGTTTAATGTAATGGACATAGTGTGCAATTGAAAGACAAAGGGATACGAATAAACTCCCATTTTGTATGATAAGATTTTCTTATTCTATTATATATATATATATATATATATATATATATATGTAATCAAAAAAATATATTTTTAATTTATTCAATATAATTTCTCGGTGCCTTTTGTGATACGCGCACGTTTGCTCATCATCATGTCACATGTAGATGTGTTGATACAACCTATGGGCACAAATCCCAAGACCAATTAGAATGGCCATGCGTTGCTGACCAACACTACGCCGGGGTGTGGTTTTACACCTAAGTTTCCGGTGCGTTCATTCATTGAGACAGCCCGGGGCGCCATATTCATGTATGCACCCGGTCGTTAAAATCAGTGTATGTAGGTAAGAAAAAAAACATCCGTAATAACCTCAGAAGCACTTATTTTTTTTAACGATTTGTGTTGAATTTCAATTAAAAACTCACTTTAAAACCTCGTAACCATAAGCAAGGATATTGCTAGCAAATGTTTTTTGACAATTTTTAACGATTTTATAACACTAAAAACCTCCTTTATAACACTCTTCTAGAGTGGGTAAAATACACATGTTATGAAATGGAAAGACATGTCGAAAAGTGTTAAAGTGTGACATAGTATGCTAATGTATTTGAGGTTTGTGGAGTACTAAAGACAACCACGAGGAGAACTAGGTCAAAATACATGATTTGTGATTGAATGTGAGGGTGTGCTGGGGAGTGTCAGCCAGTGCTGCAATAGCATGTCGAGGAGGGAGTGACAAGGTATGTTAAGCATTAGTAAGGGCATGCTAGAATATCGAGTCGTGTCAAGAAGTGTCATAGTGTGCTAGAGAGTTCCCGGTGTGTGTTAACATGTGCCAAATAGTGCCAAGATATGAAAGATGCTAGAAAGCACTATGATGTGTAGGGGCAGGGAGTATGTCATTATGTGTCGAGGAAGTCATAGAAACTAAAGACAGCTAAATTCATGAAAATAGACAAATAAGAGTTAATAAGTGGACTTTATCATTTCAAAAGAACCATGCTAGGCACACTAATAATAGGTTCCAATACATGCTCGAAGTTCTATTGTGTGGCAGTTCTCATGTATTTAATGCATGCCAAAGTATTCAGGGGCATGCTGGGACTACCAAGGTATGCCAACGCATGCTAGGAGGTATTATTGTAACATGGCTGTGTGCGTGGGTGTCCTAGTCATGGCAAGATGTTTTACCATCACAAAAGTAACCAAAAAGAAAAGAAGATTTGTGAGGATCAATAAATATCATCACTATAAAATTATGTGAATAGTGGTGATGGACGTACATGACATGTACAAGAGATACCACCACTCTAAGAAATGGCTTCAGTATTAGACATCCAAATACGTGTCACTATGTGGAGCTTGTGCTTATACTGAGATCGTGGCATGTGACATTGGTGGCGAACCTTAAGTGCATCGCGGGCATGGCAACTTACTAATGTCCTTTTTTCTTGGGTGTGTGGTAGTGAGTTTTAATATTTTGAAAACCCTTCCCTGATGAAATAATAACTTTTGATAACTTATGAAGCTACTTTCTCATGAGCACCTTTTAGGTAATGGACAATCCATTATGGCCTTTACCTTTTCCGGTGTTGTTGCTCTGAAGCCATTTGAGTTTAGAGACTCTTGTTACTGCAGAAATCTTAAAATAAGAGGTTAAATGTAGACAACTATAAGGATATAAACAAAAATATGGAAATAGAAGAATAATGGTTTTGGTGGTTTAGGAATGGAGAAACGAAATTCTAATTATATGATTACTATACGCAAGAGGGTTCAAGAGGTTGTGGCTCGGTAGCTTTTCAAATGGACGTGTAAAGCAATGACGAGAGGCTTTCAAAATATGCAAGGTGTTGAGAAGAACGGAGGAGGAACTTTGTGAGAAATGGGCTAAAAAGTCTGAGATTTGTTAAAATCGAACTCGAGAGGAACGGATATGAATAAATGTGAACACAAGAGAGATTCATGGAGCACCGAATTGAGGGCTTGCTCAGAAATTTAACACACAGAGCGTTATTCATACACGGATGTGAATAAAAATGCCTTCCACGGGTAGGTTTACATTACACGAATCATCAAATAAACAAAAGCATGGAAATACGATTATGCATAAACGGAGGTGCTACTAAACAAAGAAATTTTATATACATAATACTCATTTCCCCGTCAGGTCAAAGCATTTTATATCATATTAACTTTAAAACACCCTCTCCCAAATATGTATCTCAAAGCACGAGGAGCACGGTCATACAAAACTACGGCAAAAATTCTCAAAAATTCGGAACCTGCTTCTCTACGAACTATCTACATATACAAATTCCTTTGGGGTCTACGATCGAATAAAAATTCATGATCGGCGAACATGTGAAATTAAAATATCCTAACTAAATGAGCATACATCGATAAATCATCACCGCATTAATCAACAGAATCGGCTGAAATTGGTTTCTGTAGTACATCACAATCAAACGGTAAAAGAAAACAACATAGTTGGCCATGGAGGCAAAATCTTGGAATCTTTCAAAATGAGTTGGTGAAGATAATCATGTGACCCAATTGGAAATGCGCTTTGTCTTAATTTCACCCTATACATTTGGGGTTTCTGTTTTGTGATTGCTGTGCAAAGATAAGAAAACATCAAACGCTTTAGGACCTCGGGGATCTAGCCCTCTTTAGGTGGAAGAGGATCTCTCTATAAATACAAAAAATAATCTGTCTCTTTGAAACACGTGAGGTATTAGGCTAGGTATGAAGCACGGGGATTTTAAAGTGATTTGGTTGGTTGGTTCTTTGAGTTGAGTGAGAATATAGACTAAGTAATGCCCGAAGGAAGGAGCAAAATAGCGAGGATGTTTAGCGAAGGATGAGCTGAGAAGGTACCATCCATTGGGCTATGGAATCATGAAAGGAAATTACTTGCAATGACTGCTTGAGGCTTTGAAGGGAAAGTCATCTATACTAAAGGATCTTTTAGATGGTGATGGAAGTGGAATAGTAAGGAAATAAGGTGAAAGAAGGAAAGCAACCCAATTTGTCTGGAGATCGAGTCAGAGGTCATTTAACTCCATACTGCTTTGACATGTCATGGGCAACTCTCGTGGAGGGAAAAAGGGGCGGCTTATAGATGAACCGGAAGGTCATTTAACTTGATGCTGCTTTAGCATACTCCAAGGGAAAAATAGAGACAATATTTGACACAATGGGTCCCCATAGATGAGAGAAGGACTTTTAACCTTCCTGGCACAAGCCCTAGCTAGAACATCTAAACAACAAGATTCATATCATTAAATACGATGGATAACGGTTGCTCGCACAGTTTAATTACGAGCCTTTGCTCTTAGATTCATAATCAACGAAAAACATTTAAGGTAGGGAGAAACTGAAACATGAATATGTACGGTAATCTGCAGTTTCGATGCTTGCCGGAAAATGAGCAGCGAAAAGAATGTAATAAGTGCGGAAGCATCACCGTAATAAACGGGCAAGATCTGTGAACTTGCTTGATTAATTGATGCAAAACCCGGTCACATACCCTTTGAGATCAATGGTGATTCTGATCCAAACTTTCTCCTCCCAACCTACTGACTACAAACTACTCTTGCTACTCCCCCCGGAGCTAATACAACGGTCAAAATGATCTACACTAACAGCCCGACAACGAAAACAACGACCCTTTACAATATGTTCTTGGGTTCATAGGAGAATGAATAATAGCGAGGTAGATGTTCTGCTAATTTGATTCATTAAGACGGTGGAGAAGTGTTACGACCCACCGCCGCTGACGGATTACTGCAAATCTTTGTGTACTGCAGCAAAATGCAGTTGGAAGGTCTCTGCTCAGTGTCGGTGTTGACCTCGATGTTTTCTTGAATTCATATGGTTGTTTGGAACTGCGCGCATACGGAATAAGTAGGCGGATGGAAGGGTCTACGGAGCCACTCCATAGCTTCATAACTTTTTGTCTCGGTGTCTTAAAGAAGCACGCGGTGTAATTAATGACACCCCAAACTCAAGGAGGCATGGAGGTTCGAAGGCGGTGTCCTTTTGGAGAAATGGTGCTTTGTAAACAGAATGCCATGATGTAACTCGTTAGTGTGCTTAGTCTTCCCACGTCACTTCTTCCTTTGAACACGGAATTCAGCTAAATATTAAATTACGGGGCTTTAACCCTTTAATCTCTTATTTGTTGATACATTGGCCCATAATTTATAATGGCCTCTACGCATAAACCCGCGATGGCGCGTTACAGACATAGAGTGAATTCATCACTGCGTAACTACTATTAAATAAATAAACTCATTAGGAAATCCGGGGAGTAGCGGAGAGAATGATGTGGAGGCTATGGGAAGCGATGGGAGCTTGATGGGGCATGGTGAAGCGAAGAATGGTGGAAGAATGATCTTTAATTATCTTCATGTAAGGTTTGAGCCTTTGAATCGTGACTCACGAGGAATATATGGCTGTTTGAAATAGGGTGAAGGTAGTAAGAAGGGACCGGCATGGGCGAAGAGCGACCAGCGGGTGGTTGGATGCGGGTTGAATGGTCACAGGTGGACGAGAAGGATTGCAATCGGGGAGGCGGAGGGTGACACCCAAAGGACACGATTGACGATGGCGGAAGTTAGCTTGTTATCGCGATGCGAGGCAGATGGGAGTCGGAGATTCAATCGGCGGGGAGAGGTTGTTCGCCAGCGAGGATGCGATTAGCGATTGGTAGTTGGATTAAAGGGAAATCGACGGCGGAGGCAGAAGCGGAGGTTCCTGGGAGCAAAGTTTCAATCGCATCGGAAGAAAACCATTTAACGAAAATGTGCACATTTGAATATTAGATTGCGATGTCTTTGTGGGGCCCCGGCTGGTCTCGTCGGACTCATGGTAGGTGGTTAGGGGGCGGCGAAAGGAAGCAAGCTGTCATATGTTAAAATATGGATTTTTTAAGCACAAGAAAAGGTTTTTTAAGAGCTAAAGGAAAACGATAAAGAGAATAGGGGATTAAACCATTCTGATATATTTGTGGGTTTAAAGGGGTGGGATGATTTAAAGGGTGAGAAGAGAATCGAAGGGGATACGAGGATGAAAACGAGGTTTAGTGGGAAATGAAACAAGGGGGAAAAAGGAGGCCATTTGGGTATTTCTTCTTCACAAACGACTTTATAATGAAAAATAGCGGTGAAGTTTTCTCGAGGGAAAAGCACGGTCTTCGAGGATGATTTGTTTTCGGAAATGCATTCTTGAAGGCTAAAAACATTTCGCCCTGTTGCTTGTCAAAAGATTCATGGGGGCTAACGGTAGCTCCACATGGGGATGGCTTCTTCTTGAAGGAGTAGGAATTTGAAATGATCTTTGGGCATTCAGTTCGATACATGGTACTTAAACACATCCCTTCTTTTCTTGGATGTTTCAGTAGAACATCATATCGGTAAAATTCTCCCAAACGACTACCTACCCACACTATAGTCCTAACATCTTTTCTTTTGGGTGCATTTGGAGCTTGTAAACCCCTTTACATCATCAATTTTTTGCAAGCACGGAAAATAAACCTATTCTCTTCTACCACTTATTACTCCCATAGAGACCAAATTAGATTGTTGGCCTCATCGTTCTAAACCTAACAAAGTTAAATTGTCTAGCAGATTTCTTCCCTACATTCTAAGATGTAGAAATTGAAAAGCAGGTGAACGGATTGACTTGTCGACTTGTGGACTTTGCATAAATTAAAAAAAAAAGCCCCATTTGAATGCTCCATAGTGGGGCTTATTGGAACTTCCTACCTACTCTCTCTAACACCATAAATCTACCCCAGTGCTTGGGTGATACAATAATGCCGAGTGCATCCGGTGGCCGATAGCAAAAAGGATAGAAATAACGAGCGCTCTTCAGACAACTTTGCGGTGCTGTTGCCGCTGGTTCTTAAATGGGGTCACCATCGGTGGTGACCACTCTGATAGATCTAGCCTGGCCGAAGGATCAATCTTTGGAGAATTTGAACTCGTCCAGGACATCACCAACACCACGAGGATCAAAGAAAATGTGATGTACAATTTCTTCTTTGCGACTGCCATGTTGGTAAGTTCTTCGTCTGTGAGAAGCGACTTTGGTTGCATCTTCAGGTGGCTCTTGAGAACCGGATCATCTTCTTCTTGTGCTTGAAAAGCGATGAATCTCTTCTCTTTTGGGAGGAGGAACTCCAAAAAGGCTCTCGGGTCTCTGCGTGATATGATTTTTTTCTTGTGAGTTTGAAAATTCGATCTCGGCTTCATATCTTTCCAACCCTTAAAATTCGAAAATTTTCTTGAGCATGAGTTTGGAATTTTGGTGAGAAGAATAGCTCGGTCCTCCCTCTGGGTCTGCAAGTCATGTGACATTGTATCACGACAACGTACTCACAAAGCATGGGTGCATTTTTGCTGTTGCTGGAAGTCTTCCATTAGTGAGGCAAACTTTGGTCTTGAGCATGGGCGATGTTGTCTTGCGACATGATCTCCTAGTGGAGTCTCATGAAACCAAGATAATTAGCGGCTACGATCTGGTGGGAGTCTTTTAATCATTTGGGAAGCTGAGTCGCCAAGGTGGAGGATTGCAATTCATCACCACGGTGATTTACCAAATCAAGGTGATTGGTCTCCCCGGTCGATCGAACAGTAGCTGGGGTTCCTATGTTTTAGCGATTTGGCAATACCAAAAGATAAGACAACATCAAACCACTTTGGAACACGGGATCTAGCCCTCCTGGTCAGAGGATCTCTCTATAAATAAATAATGATATCTTTTGACTCCTGATGAGGTACATGTGTGGCTAAAGTACGTAGGCTTCGAGGATTTTAAGTAGTTTGGTTGGTTGGTTAATAAGGTTGAGTCATGAGAAATCATATGGGCGGGAAAAGTAATGAGAAAATAGCGGACGATGTGTGTGTGTGTTTTTGGCAAGAGATGAGCTAAGAGAAGTGCCATCCATTGGGCTATGGGTCATGAAAAGGAAGTTGCCGACAACTAGCAAGGCTTTAAAAAGAAGCGAGTCATCTGTACACAGATCTTTTAGATAGATAGGTAAGGACGAAACTATAAGAAGGAGTGTGAAAGCCTTGGGTACCTGTCCCAAAGATCCGTCGGAAGGTCATTTTAACTCCCGGACATGGTGGCTCACTGTGTGCCTGTAATGCCTGGAAGAGGACAAGGCGGCCCATAGATGGGACGAGAGGTCATTTAACTCGGTGCAGCACAACATACTCAGAAAAAAATAGAGAGATAATATTTGACACAAAGCTAGAGTATATAGATCGGAGAAGGAATTTTAACAGCCGCACGACACCTGCGGACATCCAAGCAACAAGCTTTACGAATTCATACATCGACCTAGTCGGCGGATAACGGTACTGCTAACACGGTTAGAAATTACGACACTTTATCTGAATTCACAATCAGCGAAAAAACAATTAGAGTGAGGAGGAAGAAGCATGAAATTACCATGTGAGGTAAATCCTATACCCGGTTTACGGTCATTGAGGAAAATGAACGACATGAAAAAAATGTAATAAGAAAGCAAATTGTGAGAGAAAACATCTGCAATGACAGACGAGGATCATGTGAAACTTGCTTGGTCATTAAACTCAAAAACGGATCCCTGCCTTCAGATCTCCAATAAATAATTACAGTCCAAAATTTCTCCTCGACTGCTACATTACAAACTACTACTACTCCCCAGGCCATTTCTAACAGTCAATGATCCTACTACTTGACAGCTGCTTGAAAACAACAACCCTTTACAATATGTTCTAACAGGGATTCTTATAGGAGAATAGAATAATAATGGAGTAGGTATTGATTTAGTTGATTCATTAAAATGATGGAGGAAGTGTTCGACCCCTGCGGCAATGATTCTGTGATTGTTGTACTACGTAGTACGGTTCAAAGAGTCTGTCGAGGTCGGTGTTGACTCAATGTTTCTTGAAGTGCTTTGGTTGTTTGAAGACTACACTTCAAAGTCTAGAATAAGTGAAGCTGGATGGAAGGGTACGAGCCCTCGCCCTCCATAACATACGTCTAACCGTCTTAAAAAAGCTTGTCGGTCAAATTATTGTTCACAGGCTCGAGAAGCAGGGGTTCTGACGGTCTCCTTTTAGAGAAATGGTGCTGCGATATGAATGCACTAATGTAACCTTGGTGTGCTTGGTATTTAATGCGCCTTCTTCCTTTGAACATGGGATTAAATGCTAAATATTCAGTTATGAGCTGCCCTTTAATCTCTCTCACAATCCTTTGGTAACATTTGTCAGCCTCATGCTCTAAACCACGGTAACTTTGATTACGGAACATAGAGTGAATTAAATATATTATTATCTGATAACGATAAGCTCATTAGGAAATCAGAGGTGGCAGAAGATGTTGTGGGAAACTGTGGGAGCGGTGGCGGAACGATGGAGAATAGTGAAGCTGTGAAAGAATGGTGAAGAATGATCTTTAGTGTTAAACACTAAGGTTGGGCCTTTGAATCGTACGAGGGAATATGTGGCTTATATCGAAATGAGTTTGATGGTAGGACACGGCATGGGCGTGGGAGCGGTCCGGCATGGACGATGGATACGGGTTGAATGGACGGTCACGATTGGACAGAGGATCACAATCGAGGAGGAGAAGGGTGACACTTTGGGAACTTCCGATTGGCGGTACGCGATTGAGCACCGGTAGTACGGAATGTGGAACAGATGGCGGCGGAGATTCAATCGGGGGTGGGGAGAGGTTGATGCGATAGAGGTGGGATGCGGTGCTTTAGGCCATTAGGTTAAAAGATAAACAGCGGAGGCAGAAAGCGAGTTCTGAAAACAAAAGTTTCAATCGCATCGGAGAAAACCATTTAGCAATGCTTTGTTTCGATATTCCGTTGATATGCTTTATGAACAGAATGCTTGATCACTGGCTACAGTCGCATGGTGGGGGAGTGGTTAAGAGGGGTTGGCCGAAGAGCTTGGCTGTATATTAAAATAATATTGAATTTTAGCCGAAAAAGAGGGTTTTTGAGCTAAAAGAAAGCAGTAAAGATATTAAGAGAGATTAAACCAAACAAAGGATATTTGTGGGGTTAAAAGGGAGGTGGGATTATTTGGTGAGGAATGAAGGGGAGACAGGGATGAAAACGGAGGTTTATTGGGAAATGAAACAAAAGAAAAGGAGGCCTTTTTTGGGCATTCTTCTTCACAAACGAGAGAGCTTTATGGCCGAAATATGGGTGAGGATTTATCGAGGAAAAAGGCATGGAGGCTTGAGGATGATGTGTTTTCGGAAGGCCATTCCTTGAAGGCTAAAAAAACATTTCAACCCTATTTTCTTGTCGAAAAAATTCATAGAAGTTAACACTATCGAAGGCCTCCATTCGCTTGTTCTCATGATTCATATTAACTGTAATGAAACAACCAGTCGCGTTGTGTATGCCAAGATCTTTAACGAGGATTTATTGGACAAATGGAAGACACCATAACTGTGTTTTCCCTACCAAAACCCATGTTGTGTTTTAATTGCAAAGTCAGAGACCGGATTTCGGAGGGGGGCCTGTGCGTTTGTTGTATTGGATGGGGGGGTGCGAAATCGCTAAAGGCTGAAAATACTTATGGACGATTTTAAAACCCAAGCCATTTCGGACACGCTGACGCAACACCAAGGAAGGTGGGGGATGTGAAATAGATCATGAGCCGTTGGATGTGTGATAGGGATCTAAGATGAGGGAATACTGGTGGAGGTTTAGCGATGAGTGGAGGGTGACATGGCGTGGAAGAAGTGGGTCCCATCGCCATCAAGGAAATGGTGTAGGTGAGTTAAAAAAAATTTAAGTGTAAAGCATTTTCCGATACGAAAAGGTGAGTGGGTGAAAATAAAGTTTTTAGAGTGGAGAGGAGAAAAGGGGCTAAGGTTTTATCGCATCGGGGGTTTTGCGAAGAAGTGTAATGGTAGCAACATCTTTGTCCTCTTATGACTGCGAGGTGTCCACCTATTGCCACTTGGACTGCTTGGCCATCCCTTTAGTTGTTCCCGCTCTTCCTTCTCTTAACTCTCCATGGTGCCCTATTCGATCATAAAAAACACAAGCTGACATTAGCTCCATTTGGGACGATGCACTCGCTCGAGTGTGTCGAGAACTCGCAATGTGTTCTTCTTAATGTGC